>CM040122.1:85496055-85836304 GCA_022559845.1 Amorphophallus konjac | reverse complement strand
GAAATGAAGTAAAACATAGCAAGCTAGAGAACATGGAAGAAAGGACGGGGTTTGCCCGTCGACCAATAGAGGGCGGCCAACTAGGTGGTCGTTCAAAGGAGGTGGGCGGCCATGTTGATGGCCACCCCCTGCAACTGGGCTCCTCGGTCACGGGACTCTTCAATAGTGAGTTCTGCTGCTATGGGAAGGTCAGGGAAGGATGCTCTCATGCTCACAACTCTCTCTCCGAGCTACAAGGAACTAGCCACCTCTCCTCCTCCAAAAAATGTCCAACCCCTACCGAAAAAAATGTCTAACTCCCCCCCGAGATGGTTCGGAAATGGAGTTTTTGTATGTGGGGGAATTCCCTGAAAACCATTCGAAAATGGATTACGTGTAAGCTACGTGAGTCTCGAACCCCCCGGAGTGGGAGATGTTTTGGAGGACGTGCCCGAAGTGGGCCGATCGTGGAGTTGAAGGGCAGTTGACAGGAGGCAGCCAAGGTTCTGGCCATCCAAAGGAGCTGGGCGGCTAGGTTGATGGCCTTCTTGAGGGTGAGGGCAGCCAAGAGTGTGGCCACCTTGGGATTGAAGTCCTGCGATCAATGACACCCAAGAGGGGGGTGAATTGGGTGTTTAAAAATTTTAAAGAAACTTTTGGCTTTTTACAAAATATGTGATAAACATTAATTAGAAATTTAAAAACTGTTTAACTAATTCTCTCAATCTCTCCGTTCCCATACGACCATATAACGAAAATAATCAAACCACACAAATAACACACAATGCACAGCGGTTTTTAAGGTGGTTCGGATGCAACGACGGCAATCCTACGTCCACCCCTCACCAAACCCGGTGAGGCTTCACTCGGAGATAAATCCCCAAACGGAGACGGCGCTCCAACCACACACGTAGGACGACACCTGCCCACACACACGGGGACGCACCCCAACACACACACACACACGGAGACGAGGTCTCCAACACGATCCAACAAGCGGATCAACAAAGCACACACACGCTGCGACAAGTGCAGCACTCCACACACACAAACACTAAGATCTAGATAAAACCACACACACACGCAGATCTAAGAAGACCTACGCACACACGAATCAAATACAACACATACGACCACGGATCCAACAACGATCCACACACACACAAGTTTTCACAGTTTATGAGGAACACAAATATAACACCTAAAACACAAAGGCAATGAGGCACAATTTAGAAAACTCCTGATTTGGCTTCCCTTTGAACATATGCTGCTGATCTTTGAACGTGGCTTCAATCTTCACTTGAGCAGAGCTTGAAAGACTTCATATGGATCTTGAGAAACAATATTCTTTCACCTTTTAGCAGCCTTTCCTTGAATCGGTGCTTGCTTGGTTCTTCTTATTTCCCCCTTGGGCAATCTTCCTTTGAATCCTTGCTTGCTTGCTTCTTCACTTCCTTGGAGGTTGCTAGCTTCAGCTTTGGCTTGAAACACCTTGGAAATGGATGAAGAACTTACAAAATGGAGTATGTTTGCAAGAGTTCCCGCAGCCTTCTTCTTGCCTTGATAGCCTCCTTCTTGATCTCTCTTTGTTGGTTGCTTGCTTCTTCACTTGAATGGGGGTATATTGGCTTCAGATTTACCTTCAATGTGTTGAAGAAGGATGAAGAACTTCAACTTGAAGCACTGTTCACGGAGGTGCTACAGTACCCGTGAATCTCCTCTTCTAGCCTCCCTTGATCTCTCTTGATCCCCTTGAAGCCTTAGGGTTTCTAACCCTCTTGTATGTGTTTTATAGCATTTGAATGGTCTATAGAAACCCCCCAGACCAAATCCACATTTTGTGGGTGATTGGGTGACTTTAGGATTAAAGAAATCCATAGGGAATGGCTCTTCTTGAAGTGGAAAACAAAGTCAACATATGTTGGCTCGGGGCTGGCGGTCGACCTGTGGAAGCTGGCGGTCGACCGCTACTGAGAAACCTATAGAAATTTGATCTCTGAAATTTTAGGTCGACCTGGGGCAGTCGACCTCCAGTTCTACAGTATGAGACTTTTAGCATTTGGCGATTCTGGTTGACCGGAATGACCTAGTCCTGTAAAGTTGAAGTGTTAGCCCAATGAAATACATCCAAATAATAATGACTTTGAGTAGATGTTTATTTCATACATTTGGGGGTTGGATTTCACTTGGTTTATGGATTAGAAACATCAAGACTATTTGAGCATGTTACCATGATTGGAATGAGGAACTAATGCATTTGAAGAGTGAACTTGTAAGTTATCAATCCAAGTTGTCATTGTGAGCCTCAAATATCATGAATGAAGTTTAGAAATGAGAGGTATATAGAATACCCTTGGTGAGATTGATGACTATGACAAGGTAAGAATCTTACCAATGGTTCTTGACAATAAATGACATATACAACCTGTGTTGAACTGTAGAAAAGTAAGGTACTTATCCACACGTATGATTTACCAGGCGACTGCGATGAGTTTGATCTTGTAAACAAGATAGTCAGGGTTAATATCATGCTTGTTCACATTGAAGAGGTTATGAAACCTCTTACCTCTTGTAAAACTAACATATGCAAACCAAGAATGAAGACCATAGTTATCATCACTTAATCACACATTAAGTTTAGTTATCATCAAACCATAACTTAACAATCACAACAATCACAACAATCATCAAAATCATAACTCAACAATCTCCCCCTTTTTGATGATGACAAACTTATTGATGATGACAAACTTAATGATTACTTATTAATGATGATACAACAGAGTGGATACAACAGAATGGCACATGTATTCGTCTCCCCCTGTCACACACAATCATCAATTATTCTCCCCCTTTGACATAATCAAAAGGCGGGATAATGCAAATCTCTCTCCCCTTGTGACACGATCAACAATATCAACAACGCTGGAAGAAGCCAAGCCAGGAAGAACAAGCTTATCTCCATTTGAAACGGCAATAGCCCATCTTATCAAATCAGAAGAAGCAAAGGCAAATCATGGACGAACAAGTGAATATGATTCCAATCAGAGAAAATCAATTGGTGATTATTCTGACAAATCAATATGATACCATCCAAAGCAAATATAGTCAAGCATGTATTGATACCAATTGAAGGTGGTGATTGGTAGGTTGGATATGAACCAATGGAGAAAGATGTTCACAAGATGAGATGTTCAACATGATATCATGCAAAATCTAGATCCCATGTCAGATTTTATCAACATGCAAGAGCAGGAGGACATAACAAGAGAGTTTATTTTGATTTTCAAGTTATCTGATTTTTATATTTTTTGTAAATGCATAAAAACTCAATGCAAACATGTGACACTATGAATGCATGCAATGCAACCGAACAGACATGATGATAATATGAATGCAATCATATGAAACTCAATGCAAGCATACAATGGAATGAAAAACAACTAGGCCAATATTTGAACTCAGAAACCATTTTTGGAATGTGATGGATTTTCAGATTTTGACATTTTCTGTTATAATGCATGAATCTATATACATGCAAATGATGCCATATGAGATGTACAATCAAACAAATACATATATATACATGTAACACAGCTCCCCCAGACTTGTTTAAGAGAGGATATGTATAAGAAGGGTGCATGAGAGTCTTGACAATCGGAATGCACATGTGTAGCACATGGGAGATTGTGCAATCAGATAGGAGAGTCATGCAATTGCTAAAGCAGTCAATCAATTTTATGAATACATAATGAATCAAATTTCCAGATGTGTAAGTGAGTAACATGAAAAAAGATAGTTGCAATATGGATATTCAGATTTTCAGATTAACACGAGACATTTTACAGACTGCACTTCAATTTTAAGAACAGCGTATTGGCCGCTACGCTCTACCACAATGAGTTTTCCCCAAAATTTTTCAACTCAACTAATATCACATGATAGTCAGAATTTCTCAAGAGTGATCAGGTTCAAATAATTCCTTTTTACGTGAGTAGACGCATGGAGCTCATGCTAGAATCCCATGTTACTCAAAATACTGAACCATTTCACCTCATTTGAACAGAGATACTAGTCAACACTTTTCAGATATGAACCACATCACGTCTCAGGTGACATGTGCCCAGTTTACTCAGTGAGACCGAGCATTGCTCTATCTTTCATTTACATTTCAAATTTTTCAACAAAGATAGGTAGGCAGCTTTTTCCTCAACTATCTCTTCAACATACATGCAGCAAGTTTAACATCTCGAGAGTGTTGAAAAGAAATTCATATATCCTTATCTTTAACACTCATTTTTACATTTTGTACATGAAGTGTGCGAATTTGATTCAGCATGTATACCGAAAATATCATGAATACATAACAGTGTAACTCCCCTTAAATAGATACACTTATGAAATATGAACTCCCCCAGAGTGTACGACATGAAACACTCTAATAATGACTCAGATGAAACAATATTTATCAAGGAGATATACGGCCATAGAAATGCCAAATGGTGGGGGTGAATAGCATATAGTATCAAGCAAGCATACAGAGGGAATGTATGCAACATGCACTATGACATGCATGCGAGCAATATGATGTCAATTTGATACCAATGGAATGGATAATTTGATACCAATTGAATGAACTATGTGTGACTAATACTTGAGTTCCAATACAATACAACGTATGAGCATATAAGAATGCGATGCAATGTGTAAAGTGATTCAGACTTTTGACTTTCATTTGAATGAGTGCAGCTAATGCATGAGTACTGATGCAATGCAACCTTTGATCATATAGTAGTGGAATGGAAATGCAATATGCCAAGATAACATGTAATGTGGTGCAAAGCTTCTGATATCAAATGAATGAGCTAACTGCAGTTAATGCATGAACTCTAATGCATGCAACCTATGCTTGGAAGAGAGTGTGATGAAATATGCAATTGCAGCAAGGGAGGGCTTTGATTTACACACTATGAGAAAAGTTCCACATTAGAGCATTCACATTTTATCAATGTGTCAACAAGCTTTTGCATGACATGACCTTTATGAGATAAGGGTGCTTAAAAGATCAAAATTAAGTAATGCAACCCAATTTTCAGAATTTTTCAAAAATAGATTTTCAAAGGTCATTCACAAGTATTGAAATGAGAATTTATCCAAGAGTCAAATGTATGAATCATTTAATCACAGACATATTTTCAATTTACATAGTTCAGCTCAAGAATTCATTCACACATCAACCATTCACAAGCCAGTCACAATCGTTAAGATCTGGTACGAGGCGGAGATTTTAGTCTGAAGACCCAGCTCACACATAGGGAATGCTTCTAAGTGGACATGATCCACTCTTCCGGAGACGTCATTTGATATACCAGATATGTAATTCAATTCAAGTGTGATCATGCAATTCATATTGAGAATATACAGTATGCAACCACTTCATACACATCTTTAAAGATTTTCAATTTGATTCAGTCAATTAGACACATTCATCACAACATGCTAGTAAATGGCAATTCAAGTTTTTAGAATCAATACCTGTCATTTGAGAGTGTCACCAAGTGACAAAGACGGCCATTGCATGAATTGACAAGGTTGAATTACCTTAGTTCAGGAGACAAGATTGGAAGCCTCCAATCACTAAAATCACCAACCTCACGAAGGTTGATATTTCAGCTTTTGCTTTCTTACCTTTGCCTTGAGAATCCATTTCCTTCCATGCCTTCCACCTGCAATCCAAAAAAAGAATAAAATTCAATTTACTCATTGAGTGTATTTTAAAATCTTCTTGCACAATCCTGTAAAATGTTCACAAAAGGCATTATTAGTAGCTCAGAAATGATATCATCCACGTATGCTTGAACCACTAAAATATCTTTTACCTGATTTGCCTTGTGAGAGGTGTTTGATCAACCTTACCTATTGAACATGTTCTCAATCAAAAGATGCGGGCTTTTCATACCGTGCCTTGGGTACTTGCTTTAGCACGTACAAGGACTTTCACCACCTTATACTTGAGTCGATCCTGGAGGTTGTTCTACATAAAGTATCCCATCTTCTTGTAGCAACTTGAGAGGGTTCTCATCATTTTCATCCTTTCAAGGTAGTCCTTTCATTTACTCAAGCTTGGTCATGACTAGCCCATCATCATTTGGATTTGGGAGTATAATCTGCATCCAACTGTTAAGTTATGGTTTTGATGATAACTAAACTTAATGTGTACTTTAATGATGATAACTAAACTTATGGTTGACTACACATGTTCTTGATGATTGTGTTTATTCATCTTATTGTTTATGCTGGTTGCACATGTTGGTTTTACAAGAGGCAAGAGGTTTCATAACCTCTTTAATGTCAACAAACATGCAATTAACCTAACTATCTTGCATGCAGGTTCAAACTCATGGCCGTCACCTGGTGAACCAAAACTCTACTTCCCTACAATCCAAAACAGGTGGTATATGTCATTTACTGTCAAGAACCATTGGTGAGACTCCTACCTTGTATTAAAACGAAGCTTCATGCTTTAAACCATCAAGATTCACTCATTTTCAAACTTGTGTTCATGAATCATTCCATGTGTTAAACCAAGTCTAAACAAACTTGTAATCAACTATAACACAAGCCATTTTCAAGTATCGAACCAATGGATAGTTTCAAGTGAACTAACACTTGACTTTTGCAGGTTTGGAGACTGGCGGTCGACCTGAAATCACAGAACTGAAAAATTGGCAACCTGTGAACCTGGCGGTCGACCGCCAGGAGCTAGCGGTCGACCTATTTTTCCAGCAGCCACAAAGCTACAGAATGGCCCCTAGGGGTCGACCGCCGGCCCTCCACCGGTCGACCGCCAGCCCCGAGGCCCTCCTTTGTTGACTTTTGTGTCAAGTTCGAAAGGAGGTCTTTCACCCCATTTCTTTAATCCCAATGCTCCCAATCACCCCAGAATTTGTGGATCTAGGTCTGGGACTTGTCTCCTAACCTTCCAAGGGTTATAAAACCTCTCTTTGAGGTCATAAACCCTAAGAGACTCCAAGAGAACTAGAGGGATCAAGTTGGCTCAAGGGAGAGGAGGAATATCACTGTAGCCGTGAACAGTGATTCGAAGATCATAGCCTCATCATAGTTGAAGATCCAAGATCTATTTTGAAGCCTTCATCTTCCCATGAACTGAAGCAACAACAAATCAACCTAGAGAGATCAATATAGTAGCTATCAAGGGAAGGTTGCTGCAACGATCGTGAACAACATTCCTTCCACCAAGTTCTTCATCCGATCGAAGCCATTCAAGCATCAACTGAAGCCATTCAGTCATCTTCCAAAGCCAGGGAGTTCCAATCAAGCAAGGATCTCAAGAAGAGCTTCAAGTGAGATCAAAGAAGAGGCTATCCAAGTGAGGAAGAGGAGAAGTACTGTAGCCGTGAACAGTACTCCGTGCAGCAAGTGTTCTTCATCCAACTTCAAGCCATTCAAGGTAGATCTGAAGCTAACATCCTCCAAGCAAAAGAAGTAGGAAGCAAGTATTCAAGGAAGATCAAGGTGAAGCTGTCTAAGGAAGAAAAAGTGAACAAGCAAGCCATCCAGGGGAATTCAAGTGGAGATCAAGAGGAGGTGTTCAAGTGACGATTGAAGATATGTTCAAGATCCGTAACATGCATTCAAGGGGAACCAAAAACAGGAGTTTTCTAAACTAAGCCTCCTCATATTTATGTTTTGGGTTTGTGTTTGTGTTCATCATAAACTGAAGAATCTATGTGTGTGTGTGGATCGTGTTGGATCCGTGGTCGTATGTGTGTGTTGTTTTGATTCGTGTGTGCGTAGGTCTTCTTAGATCTACGTGTGTTGTGTGGTTTTATTCAGATCATAGTATTTGTGTGTTGAGTGCTGCATTTATCGCAGCGTGTGTATGATCCGCTTGTTGGATCGTGTTGGAGACTTCGTCTCCGTGTGTGTGTGTGTTGGAGCTCGTCTCCGTGTGTGGTTTGGGGTGCGTCCCCGTGTGTGTGGGCAGGCGTCGTCCTGCGTGTGTTTGGAGAGTTGTCTCCGTTTGGGGACTTATCCCTGAGTGAAGCCTCACCGGGTTTGGTGAGGGGTGAACGTAGGATTGCCGTCGTTGCATCCGAACCACCTTAAAAACTGTCGTGCTTTGTGTGTAATTTGTGTGATTTGATTGTTTTTGCTATATGGTCGTGTGGGAACGGTGAGTTTGAGAGAATTAGTTAATTAGTTTTCAATTGCTAATTATTATTTACCACATATTTTGTAAAAAGATAAAAGTTTCCTTAAAATTGGTAAACACCCAATTCACCCCCCTCTTGGGTGTCATTGATCGCGGGACTTCAATTGGTATCAGAGCCAAGGCTCTAATTTCATAGATCTAACGATCTAGAGTGATCCAGACCAATGACCACCATTATGTACACTTTGAATTCTCCACCGGTGTTTGATGGTTACAATTTTGATTTGTGGTTAGGAAGGATGTGTAGTCTAGTCAATTCATACGACCCTAAGCTATGGAAGCTTATTTCACATGGTCCTTATGAATTACCTAAAGATAAAAATGTCTGGACTGCAAATCAAAAACTTAAACATGATCAAAATTGTTTGACTCTAAAATTACTTATTGCTGCAGTCAATTCTAATCAGTTTCCTTTTGTCTCCCATTGCAGGTCCGCAAAGGATATCTTGGATGGCTTGACGAAAGTCCGGGAAGAGCATGAAAATCAATGCCTTGTGGCAGGTACGAGCGATCAAGGGAGTGATCAGCAAATTGAATCAAGCTCAAAGGTAAATTCTGATTCCGATAATGAAGATGAAGTTAGTTATGAAGATTTGTTGATTGCATATGATGATCTTGCTGAAAAATACAAGAAGCTAAAATCTGAAAACAAAAAATTAAAAAAGGATGCCGAACAAAATAAGTGTAATTCCTCTTGTAAAAAATGCTTACATCTGGAGGAAATGATTAAGGCTCATATGTTTGACATTGAATTTCACAAAGATCAAATATGTTCCTTAAGAAATGAAAACAAGGAGATGACTGCAAAACTGAATTCTATGGCCGATGATCAAACCTTGATAAATGAACTGATTCATAATGAAAAGCTTGTTAAAGAAAATGAGAAACTGAAGGAATTGAACAAGGCCATTTCTGAAAGATTGCTTGTTTTTGAAAAAGGGAAATTTGTGAATATTGATGAATCTGAAAAAGTTCATGCCTTGTTGCAAGAAATAGAAAGTCATAAAACCATAAATGCTACGTTACATGAACAAATCAATTCGTGTGAAAATAAGATGGCGTCCTCTGAATTGCACATTTCATCTCTTGAAAAAGAAATTTCTGACTTGAATAGTTCATTGTCTAAATTTGTGAATGGCCAAGAAAACTTGGATAAATTACTGGGCATGAAAGTGAATTTTCAAAGGGAAGGGCTGGGCTTTAATCCTGTGAACAAAAAGAGGTTTGAAAACAAAATTTATACAGCTTTTGTGAACAGTTCAAACATAGCCAGCACATCTAATGAAAATCTGAAAAAGAAAAATCATGTTGCACACACACATGCATCCACAAAGAAAATCAACTTGCATCAAAAATCTAAAAATGTTGCTAGCACTTCCATGCATGTTGAACATACTTCTTCCACGCACACACAACCACCTAGAAAGAAACTCACATGCTTTTATTGTGGAAAATATGGACATGCTATGCATAATTACTTCATATGAAGAATGATGACTTGAGAGCATGTAGGAACCAAACTGTTTTGAAAAATGCAAAGAAAGTATTCACCACAAAACCTTCCATGCATTGTAATCACTGTGGTAAAAGGGGTCATACGACCTCACATTGTTGGTTCTTGTTGAAGAGAAAGAACTCCCACTCAACACATCATGCTCACACACACAAATCAGTAGAACAAATAAGAAAAAGAAATGTGATGCCAGGTGTTTCTCTCCATCACCTTGGCAAATCTGGGAATGTTGAGCATGATGGTTTTCTAAAGAAAAATGATGATTTGAATGTTGTGAAAAGTTGGAAACCACATGCCCATGTTGCTGCTAACCCACAAGGACCCAAAAGGATTTGGGTACCTAAGAATGCAAAGTGAGAAAACTGTTTTGCAGGTGTGTCTTGGGAATAAGAAGCATGAAATTTACATTTGTTCAGGAAGATTACACACACAAAATTCAAATGATGAGAACCCTCTCAAGTTGCTACAAGAAGAAGGGCTACTTTGTGTAGATCAACTTTCAGGATCGAATCAAGTATAAGGTGGTGATAGTCTTGTACGTGTTGAAGCAAGTACCCAAGACATGGTATGAAAGACGCGTATCACTTTTAACTAAGAATGGGTTCAATAGGTAAGATTGATCAACCACCTCTCACAAGGCAAACCAGGTAAAAGACTTTTAGTGGTTCAAGTAAATGTAGATGATATCATTTCTAAGCTACTGATAATGCCTTTTGTGAAGATTTTACTGGGATTGTGCAAGAAGATTTTCAAATACACTCATGAACATACTGAATTTCATTCTCTTTGGATTGTAGGTGGAAGACTTGGAAGAAAATGGATTCCCAAGACAAAGGTAAGAAAGCAAAATCTGAAATATCAACCCTCGTGAGGTTGATTATCTTAGTGATTGAAGGCTTCCAATCTTGTCTCTTGAACTAAGGTAACTCAACTTGGTTAATTCATGCAATGGCATTCTGTCACTTGGTGACATCTTTAGATGACAGGTATTGACTCTACAACTTGATATGTCATCTACTACCCTGCTGTGATGGACTTGTAAAAATTGGTTGAATCAAATTGAAAAGCCTGAGAGTTGTGTGTGAAGTGATTCCATATTGAATATTTCTCAGTTTGAATTGCATGATCACATTTAAATTGAACTACACATCTGGTATATCAAATAGCATCTGTGGAAGAGGGGACTATGTCCACTTGGAAGCATTCCCTAAGCGTTGAGCTGGGTCTTCGGACTAAAATCTCCGCCTTGTACCAGATCTTGAAAATTATGATTGGTTGATTTGTGAATGAATCTTTGAGCTGAGCTATGTAAGTTGAAAATATGTTTGTGATTAAATGATTCATACATTTGACTTTTGGATGAATTCTAATTTCAACACATATGTATGGCCTTTGAAAATTTGACTTTGAACTATTCTGAAAAGTGGGTTGCATTGCTTAATTTTGATCATCTAAGCACCCTTATTCATACAGGTCACGTCATGAAAAACTCCTATGCTACATTTGCATCTTGCATCACATGCTCATCTAGGCATAGATTGCATGCATTACAATTCATACATGAGCTGAAATTAATTCATTCATTTGGCATCAGAACTTTTTGCACCACATTGTATTTTGTCTTGGCATGTTACATTTCATTACTATATGTTCAAAGGTTGCATTACATTAGAGCTCATGCATTAGCTGCATTCACTTCGTTCAATTGGTATCTATTTGATTAGTATCAGTTGCATATTTACATTGCATGTTGCATACATTCCCTCTGTGTGCTTGCTTGATATTATATGCTATTCACCCTCATTCCTTGGCACTTCTATGGCCTTATATCCTCTTGATAAATAATGCTGCATTTGAGTCATTGTTGGAGTGTTTCATGTCGTACACAATGGGAAAGTTCATATTTGATAAGTGGATCTATTTAGGGGGCGTTGCACTGTCATGTATTCATGATATTTTCGGTATACATGCTGAATCAAATTCGCACACTTCATGCAAGAATGTGAAAATGAGAGTTAAAGATAAGGATATACGAATTTCTTTTCAACACTCTTGAGATGTTAAACTTGCTGCATATATGTTGAAGAGACAGTTGAGGAAAAAGCTGCCCACCTATCCTTATTGAAAAATCTTGAATGAAAATAAAAGATAGAGCAATGCTCGGTCTCACTGAGTAAACTGGGTACATGTCACCTGAGACGTGATGTGGTTCATATCTGAAAAGTGTTGACTAGTATCTCTATTCAAAATGAGGTGAAATGGTTCAGTATTTTGAGTAATTGGAGATTCTAGCATGAGCTCCATGCGTCTACTCACGTAAAAAGGAATCATTTGAACCTGATCACTCTTGAAAAATTCTGACTATCCTGTGATATTGTTTGAGTTGAAAAATATTAGTGAAAACTCATTATGGTAGAGCGTAGCCTCCAATACGCTGTTCTCAAAATTGAAGTGCAGTCTGTAAAATGTCTCCTTGTGTTGATTTGAAAATCTGAATATCCATATTGCAACTATCATTTTTCATGTTACTCACTTACACCCTTGAAATTTGATTTAATATGTATTCAGAAAGTTGATTGACTGCATTAGCAATTGCAAGAATCTCCTATATGCTTGCACAACCTCCCATGTGATACACATGTGCATTTCAGTTGCCATGACTCTCTTGCACCCTTCTTATACCTATCCTCTCTTAAACAAGTCTGAGGGATCTATATTGCATGTATATATATGTAGTTGTTTGATTGTACATCTCATATGGCATCATTTGCATATATATCGCTTCATGCACTATAACCAAATGTCAAAATCTGAAAATCCATCACATTCCAAATGTTTTCTGAGTTCAAAAATTGGCCTAGTTGTTTTTCACTCCATTATATACTTGCATTGAGTTTCATATGATTGCATTCATATTGTCATCATGTCTGTTCAGTTGCATTGCATGCATTCATAGTGTCACATGTGTTGCATTTCAAACCAAAATATAAAAATCAAAAAATTTGAAAATCAAAGAAAATCCTTCTTATATGCAATCCTGCTCTTGCTTGTTGTGAAAATTTGACATGCGATCTAGCTTTTGAATGCTATCCTGCTGAACACCTCATCTTCTGAACATCTCCACTGGCTCTCATCCTTGAGATCAATCATTCCATTCAATTGGTATCAATACATGCTTGATTATTGAATTACAGAACTAATCACCAATTGATCTCATCTGATTGGAATCATATTGCTTTGTTCATCCATGATTTGCCCCTGCTTCTTTTTGATTTGATAAGATGGGCTATTGTTGTTTCAAAGCGAGATAAGCTTGTTCTTCTTTGTTTGGCTTTTTCCAGCCTTTGCTATTGATATGTTGATCATGTCACAAGGGGGAGAAAGGTTTGCATTACCCACTTTTTGATTATGTCAAAGGGGGAGAGAAATTGATGATTGTGTGTGATAGGGGGAGAAGAACATCTGTGCCATTCCATTGTATATCATCATTAAGTTTGTCATCATCAATAAGTATAAGGTTGTCATCATCAAAAAGGGGGAGATTGTTAAGTTATGGTTTTGATGATAACTAAACTTAATGTGTGCTTTAATGATGATAACTAAATTTATGGTTGATTACACATGTTCTTGATGATTGTGTTCATTCATCTTATTGTTTATGCTGGTTGCACATGTTGGTTTTACAAGAGGCAAGAGGTTTCATAACCTCTTTAATGTCAACAAACATGCAATTAACCTAACTATCTTGCATGCAGGTTCAAACTCATGGCCGTCACCTGGTGAACCAAAACTCTACTTCCCTACAATCCAAAACAGGTGGTATATGTCATTTACTGTCAAGAACCATTGGTGAGACTCCTACCTTGTATTAAAACGAAGCTTCATGCTTTAAACCATCAAGATTCACTCATTTTCAAACTTGTGTTCATGAATCATTCCATGTGTTAAACCAAGTCTAAACAAACTTGTAATCAACTATAACACAAGCCATTTTCAAGTATCTAACCAATGGATAGTTTCAAGTGAACTAACACTTGACTTTTACAGGTTTGGAGACTGGCGGTCGACCTGTGGACCCTTGGCGGTCGACCTGAAATCACAGAACTGAAAAATTGGCAACCTGTGAACCTGGCGGTCAACCGCCAGGAGCTAGCGGTCGACCTATTTTTCCAGCAGCCACAAAGCTATAGAATGGCCCCTAGCGGTCGACCGCCGGCCCTCCACCAGTCGACCGCCAGCCCCGAGGCCCTCCTTTGTTGACTTTTGTGTCAAGTTCGAAAGGAGGTCTTTCACCCCATTTCTTTAATCCCAATGCTCCCAATCACCCCAGAATTTGTGGATCTAGGTCTGGGACTTGTCTCCTAACCTTCTAAGGGTTATAAAACCTCTCTTTGAGGTCATAAACCCTAAGAGACTCCAAGAGAACTAGAGGGATCAAGTTGGCTCAAGGGAGAGGAGGAATATCACTGTAGCCGTGAACAGTGATTCGAAGATCAAAGCCTCATCATAGTTGAAGATCCAAGATCTATTTTGAAGCCTTCATCTTCCCATGAACTGAAGCAACAACAAATCAACCGAGAGAGATCAATATAGTAGCTATCAAGGGAAGGTTGCTGCAACGATCGTGAACAACATTCCTTCCACCAAGTTCTTCATCCGATCGAAGCCATTCAAGCATCAACTGAAGCCATTCAGTCATCTTCCTAAGCCAGGGAGTTCCAATCAAGCAAGGATCTCAAGAAGAGCTTCAAGTGAGATTAAAGAAGAGGCTATCCAAGTGAAAAAGAGGAGAAGTACTGTAGCCGTGAACAGTACTCCGTGCAGCAAGTGTTCTTCATCCAACTTCAAGCCATTCAAGGTAGATCTGAAGCTAACATCCTCCAAAGAAAAGAAGTAGGAAGCAAACATTCAAGGAAGATCAAGGTGAAGCTGTCTAAGGAAGAAGAAGTGAACAAGCAAGCAAGCAAGCAAGCCATCCAGGGGAATTCAAGTGGAGATCAAGAGGAGGTGTTCAAGTGACGATTGAAGATATGTTCAAGATCCGTAACATGCATTCAAGGGGAACCCAAAACAAGAGTTTTCTAAACTAAGCCTCCTCATATTTATGTTTTGGGTTTGTGTTTATGTTCATCATAAACTGAAGAATCTGTGTGTGTGTGTGGATCGTGTTGGATCCGTGGTCGTGTGTGTGTGTTGTTTTGATTCGTGTGTGCGTAGGTCTTCTTAGATCTACGTGTGTTGTGTGGTTTTATTCAGATCATAGTATTTGTGTGTGGAATGCTGCATTTATCGCAGCGTGTGTGTGATCCGCTTGTTGGATCGTGTTGGAGACTTCGTCTCCGTGTGTGTGTGTGTTGGAGCTCGTCTCCGTGTGTGGTTTGGGGCGTGTCCCCGTGTGTGAGGGCAGGCGTCGTCCTGCGTGTGTGTTTGGAGAGTTGTCTCCGTTTGGGGACTTATCCCCGAGTGAAGCCTCACCGGGTTTGGTGAGGGGTGGACGTAGGATTGCCGTCGTTACATCCGAACCTCCTTAAAAACTGTTGTGCTTTGTGTGTAATTTGTGTGGTTTGATTGTTTTCGCTGTATGGTCGTGTGGGAACGGTGAGTTTGAGAGAATTAGTTAATTAGTTTTCAATTGCTAATTATTATTTACCACATATTTTGTAAAAAGATAAAAGTTTCCTTAAAATTGGTAAACACCCAATTCACCCCCCTCTTGGGTGTCATTGATCGCGGGACTTCACCAACGACAAGAGGACTTGAGTTGTCAATTTCGATTCAAATTTATTGACAATGGTATGATACATTATTTTAACAACCAATATCCCCTAGACAACTCTCGATGCAATGTATGACTCATGTGTGAACCTAAACATTAAGGTCATATGACGAATGTGGTTGCTCCCCCTTAGTGTGTGCATGAATGCAAGATGTTCATTAACGTCCTAATACCATGTGCAGCCTGTAACTAATTGACTCATAGTACTAGGCGGAGAACTTAGATCTGAAGATCACCTCACGCGTAGTGATAGTTTTCAGACAGGCTTAACCTGCCCTTCCACATGTCACCATTTGATATACTATGTAATCATGGATGACGAAGGTAGGAGGATTGCAATGCATTATGGCATGAATACACAATGTTCAATATTTACAAGACATCACGTGAAGGTATATGCATACTCAGTGTATATGGTGAAATCATGCTTTGATGAATCTTTAAGCTCTTCTTTACACGAAGATGCTATATGACAATTGATATGCGCACAAATATGCAAACAACTATGAATGAAATGCATGTACAGACATATGCAAAATTACATGACTATATGATACAAAGTAAGTTAAAACATAACACAATCACTACAGAAAGTATGAGGGATATCACCTGATCTTCAAATTCAATTTTTTGATTTTTCTTCGAACCTGACTTATGCCATTTGACTCGTGTGCCTTACCTTCTTGACGAAGACAGATTTCATATTTTACATTCACATGGCACACCTGCAAAATAGATTTCTCGTTTGTTATTCTTAGGTACCCAAATCATCTTGGGTCCTTGTGGGTTAGCAGCAACATGGGCATGTGGTTTCTAATTTTTGACAACATTCAAATCATCATTTTTCTTTAGAAAATAATCAGGCTTAATATTCCCAGATTTTCCAAAGTGATAGTAGAAGGCACGTGGCATCATATTCTTTCTTCTCATGGATTCTACTGATTTGTGTGTGTGAGCATGATGTGTTGAGTAGGAGTTCTTTCTCTTTAACAATAACCAGCAATGTGAAGTTATATGACCCCTTTTACCACAGTGATTGCAATGCATGGAAGATTTTGTGGTGAAAGCTCTCTTTGCATTTTTCAAAACAACTTGGTTTCTACATGCTCTCAAGTCATCATTCTTCATAGTGAAACAATCATGCATCAGGTGTCTAAGTTTTCCACAGTAAAGACAAGACATGTTTCTTTTGTTGGATGCATGGGATTTCGCATGAAAGTTTTTAGCATGCACATTTTGAACATTCACACTGTTTTTCAGATTGGCTTGAGTTCTTGGCACAATGGGTTGCTGGGAGTTAGATTTAGAGGTGCTGGGTGTACATGTGCTATGAACAACTGAAGTGTATAACTTGCTTTCAAATTTTTTCTTGTTCACAGGATTAAACCCCAGTCCTTCTCTTTGAAAGTTCACTTTCATCCCCAACAATTTTGTCCAAATTTTCTTGACCATCCATAAATCTAGACAATGAAGCATTCAAGTCTCAGATTTCTTTTTCAAGTGATGAAATGTGCAGTTCATAGGAAATAATCTTATTTTCACACGAATTGACTTGTTCATGTAAAGTAGCATTGATGGTTTTATGACTTTCAATTTCTTGCAACAAAGCATGCACTTTTTCAAATTCATCAATATTCACAGATTTTCCTTTTTCAAAAATAAGTAATCTTTCAGAAATGGTCCTATTCAATTCCTTCAGTTTCTCATTTTTTTTTTAAGTTTCTTATCATGAACAAAGTCAGTCTGACCATTGTCCATTGAACTTATTCTCTCTTCCTCAGCTCTTTAATTTCATTTCTCAAGGAAGAGATTTGATCTTTATGGAATTCAAGATCGAAAACAGAAGACTCAATCATTTCCCCGAAATGTGAGCATTTTTTACAAGAGGAATTACAATTATTTTGTTCGACATTCTTTTTCAATTTTTTGTTTTCGGATTTTACCTTCTTGTATTTATCAGCAAGATCATCGTATGCAATCAACAAATCTTCATAGCTAAATTCATCTTCATTATCAGAATCAGAATTTACCTTTGAGCTTGATCTACTTGGCTGATCACTCCCTTGTTCACTCGTGCCTGCCACAAGACATTGGTCTCCATGCTCTTCCCAGATTTTTTTTAATCCATCTAAGATGTCCTTCGCAGATCTACAATGTGAGACAAAGGGGAAATAATTAGAAGCAACTGCAACAGTTAGCAACTTTAACACCAAACAATTTTGATCATGTTTAAGCTTTTGATTTTCAGTCCAGATATTTTTGTCCTTAGGCAACTCATAAGGACCATATGAAACAAGCTTCCATAGCTTAGGGTCATATATGTTGACAAGACTGCACATTCTACCTAACCACAAATCAAAATTACAACCATCAAACACCGTGGAGAATTCAAAGTATACATAATGGTAGTCATTGATCTGGATTACTCTAGATCGTTAGATCTATAAACAATCCAGCCTTAGCGTTGATACCAATTGAAGTCCCGCGATCAATGACTCCCAAGAGGGGGGTGAATTGGGTGTTTACAAATTTTAAAGAAACTTTTGGTATTTTACAAAATATGTGATAAACATATATTAGCAATTTGAAAAATGTTTAACTAATTCTCTCAATCTCTATGTTCCCACATGACCATATAATGAAAATAATCAAACCACACAAATAACACATAATGCACAGCGGTTTTTAAGGTGGTTCGGATGCAACGACGGTAATCCTACGTCCACCCCTCACCAAACCCGGTGAGGCTTCACTCGGGGATAAATCCCCAAACGGAGACGACGCTCCAACCACACACGCAGGACGACACCTGCCCACACACACGGGGACACACCCCAACACACACACACACACGGAGACGAGATCTCCAACACGATCCAACAAGCGGATCAACAAAGCACATACACGCTGCGACAAGTGCAGCACTCCACACACACAAACACTAAGATCTAGATAAAACCACACACACGCAGATCTAAGAAGACCTACGCACACATGAATCAAATACAACACACACACACACGACCACGGATCCAACAACGATCTACACACACACACGACCACGGATCCAACAACGATCTACACACACACAAGTTTTCACAATTTATGAGGAATATAAATATAACACCCAAAACACAAAGGCAATGAGGCACAGTTTAGAAAACTCCTGATTTAGCTTCCCTTTGAACGTATGCTGCTGATCTTTGAACGTGGCTTCAATCTTCACTTGAGCAGAGCTTGAAAGACTTCATATGGATCTTGAGAAACAATATTCTTTCACCTTTTAGCAGCCTTTTCTTGAATCGGTGCTTGCTTGCTTCTTCTTCTTTCCCCCTTGGGCAATCTTCCTTTGAATCATTGCTTGATTGCTTCTTCACTTCCTTGGAGGTTGCTAGCTTCAGCTTTGGCTTGAAACACCTTGGAGATGGATGAAGAACTTACAAAATGGAGTATGTTTGCAAGAGTTCCCGCAGCCTTCTTCTTGCCTTGATAGCCTCCTTCTTGATCACTCTTTGTTGGTTGCTTGCTTCTTCACTTGAATGGGGGTATATTGGCTTCAGATTTACCTTCAATGTGTTGAGGAAGGATGAAGAACTTCAGCTCGAAGCATTGTTCACGGAGGTGCTACAGTACCCATGAATCTCCTCTTCTAGCCTCCCTTGATCTCTCTTGATCCCCTTGAAGCCTTAGGGTTTCTAACCCTCTTGTATGTGTTTTATAGCATTTGAGTGGTCTATAGAAACCCCCCAGACCAGATCCACATTTTGTGGGTGATTGGGTGACTTTAGGATTAAAGAAATCCATGGAGAATGGCTCTTCTCGAAGTGGAAAACAAAGTCAACATATGTTGGCTCGGGGCTGGCGGTCGACCTGTGGAAGCTGGCGGTCGACCGCTATGGGGAAACCTGTAGAAATTTGATCACTAGAATTTTAGGTCGACCTGGGGCGGTCGACCGCTGCTACCGGTTGACCTGGGGCGGTCGACCTCCAGTTCTACAGTATGAGACTTTTCGCATTTGGCGATTCTGGTTGACCGAAATGACCTAGTCCTGCAAAGTTGAAGTGTTAGCCCAATGAAATACATCCAAATAACAATGACTTTGAGTAGATGTTTATTTCATACATTTGGGGGTTAGATTTCACTTGGTTTATACATTAGAAACATCAAGACCATTTGAGCATGTTACCATGATTGGAATGAGGAACTGATGCATTTGAAGAGTGAACTTGTAAGTTATCAATCCAAGTTGTCATTGTGAGCCTCAAATATCATGAATGAAGTTTAGAAATGAGAGGTATATAGAATACCCATGGTGAGATTGATGACTATGACAAGGTAAGAATCTTACCAATGGTTCTTGACAATAAATGACATATACAACCTGTGTTGAACTGTAGAAAAGCAAGGTACTTATCGACACGTACGATTTACCAGGCGACTGCCATGAGTTTGATCTTGCAAGCAAGATAGTCAAAGTTAATACCATGCTTATTTACATTGAAGAGGTTATGAAACCTCTTGCCTCTTGTAAAACCAACATATGCAAACCAAGCATCAAGACCATAGTTATCATCACTTAATCACACATTAAGTTTAGTTATCATCAAACCATAACTTAACAATCACAACAATCATCAAAATCATAACTCAACAGGGATGTGGGCGGCCAACAGTCTGGCCGCCTTGGGTTGTGGGCGGCCAGCTCTCTAGCTGCCGTGGAATGGCGGGGTGGCCAGTAGTCTGGCCGCCTTGGGTTGTGGGGGGCCAGCACCTTGGCCTCCTAGGGATCAAGGGAAAAATTCATATAGAACCTCAAAAAAATCGCCACACTAAATGGGGATCAGTTGGATCCGCAAAGGGACAGGGTGCAACCTACCTAAACAAGGATGAGACTCCACACTACCAATCAACCAAGAAGAAGTGTCACTTCTATGGTGCCTAGACAAAGGTCTGTGGGATGTCTGTAATTAGGTGTCTATAATATGTACAACAGAAGTAATATCGGGGAACGTGAGCATCCGACAATACGCCTCAAGCTAGCAATATAATCAGAGCACAATAAACGTCCACATAAAATGGAGTACACAATATTTGACCAAAATTCTAACTTTTATTGATAATAATGATCCATAATTGCATAAAGTTGACTCATGGTCTAATAGACTCAAGAAAATTGAAAATTACATAATGAGAGTTAATAAAGTAAAAATTACATCATGACTCTAGACTACTTAAATACACTTGACATTCTAAGTCTTCTCTCGACCATCAGTCATCACTCTCGAACATGATGCTAGAATACTCAGAATCTGACTCACTTGAACTTCTTGAAAAAATTGAAAAAGTTGGGTAATGAGCACACTTGCCCAGTAGGTATCTTCGCATCAACATGGAGGCATACTTTAAGTAATTACATTTTTGGTCTAGTGAATAACGTAAAAGAAAATACGATAAAACACACGAATAAAATCCAAGTAACAAGACATGAATTATAGAGATATGAAGAATATGGATGGACAATAGAGCATGATCAAGCAAGATTTATAGGGTAAAGTGGCCTTTCATTAACAAGAATGTACTTCATAACCATAAAGGCTATGCACTAGAAAGTCATAAACAAAATAGTACTAGCAAGCATGAAAATTATCATAAACAAAATAAAGGCTATGACCATCTACTTAAAATGCATGTCACATAGGCAAATCGGGGTTAAGGAGATGGTAAACATTCATGTAAAGAAGGTCAACACTATTGGTTAAAGTCAACATTATTGGTCAAAGTCAACTCTATTAGTCAAAGTCAACACTACTCGTCAAAGGTGTCAACCGATCAAGGTCAGGCAGCGTTTTACTTTTCATGTGAAAATGCATAACTAAGGTTGATGCATATTACTATTCATGCATATAGAAGGTCTGTGCACATTACTATTCATGCATACAGAAGGTCTGTGCATATTACTATTCATGCATATAGAAGGTTTGTGCACATTACTATTCATGCATATAAGGTTAGTGCATATAAGGTTGGTGCATATCACTATTCATGCATATAAGGTCAGTGCATGTTTTGCTTCATGCAAGGTCAGTGCACAAGGTCAGTGCACATTCATGCATACATAAGGTCTGTACATATAAGGTCAGTGCATATAAGGTTGGTGCAGATCACTCTTCATGCATATAAGGTCAGTGCATATAAGGTTGGTGCAGATCACTATTCATGCATATAAGGTCAGTGCACAAAGTCAGTGCATATTCGTGGATACATAAGGTCGGTGCATATAAGGTCAGTGTATATAAGGTTGGTGCAGATCACTATTCATGTATATAAGGTCTGTGCACAAGGTCAGTGCACATTCGTGCATACATAAGGTCTGTGCATATAAGATCAGTGCATATAAGGTTGGTGAAAATCACTATTCTTGCATATAAGGTCAGTGCACAAGGTCAGTGCACATTCGTGCATACATAAGGTCTGTGCATATAAGGTCAGTGCATATAAGATTGGTACAGATCACTATTCATGCATATAAGGTCAGTGAATCTTTTACTTCATGCAAGGTCAGTGTACAAGATCAGTGCACATTCCTGCATACATAAGGTCTATGCATATAAGGTAAGTGCAAGTCACTATTCACGTTCATGCACCTTTTGGTCGCATAGGTATAAGTCTATATAAGGTCGGTGCAGTGCATGATAAGGTATGTGCAGGTCACTATTCACGTCCGTGCATCTTTTGCTTGCTTAGATATAGGTCTATATAAGGTCGGTGCAGTGCATGATAAGGTCTGTGCAGGTCACTATTCACGCCCGTGCATCTTTTACTTGCGTAGGTATATGTCAATATAAGGTCGGTGCAGTGCATGACAAGGTCTGTGAAAGTCATTATTCACATACGTGCATCTTTTGCTTGCGTAGGTATAGGTCTATATAAGGTCGGTGCAGTGCATGATAAGGTTTGTGTAAGTCACTATTCACGTCTGTGCATCTTTTTCTTGCGTAGGTATAGGTCTATATAAGGTCGGTCCAGTGCATGATAAGGTCTGTGCAAGTCACTATTCACGTCCGTGCATCTTTTGCTAGATGCATACCAAGGTCCGTGCATGTTTACCTTAAGGTCTGTGCTAGTTTAGGCTAGATGCATACCAAGGTCCGTGCACATCACTGTTGCACACAGACCAAGGTCGGTGCACTTTTACAGTAAGTGATCAAGTTTTGACCGTGTGAATAGTAACGGTCAACGGTTGACTTTTACTATTCACTCAATTTCTTATTTAAGGCCAAAAATTTATTTGATATTTTTCCATAGTAGAGTAAATCGAGGTGGTTAATGGATAACAGTTAGATTTTTCTAATCATTTTTATCTTGTGAGATATTAATTTTTAAAGTGGGTCATGAATAGTATCTTTTACTATTCACTCAATTTCGTTTTTAAGGTAAAATATTTATTTGATAATTTTCCATGGTAGATTACATCGAGGTGGTTAATGGGTAATAAATAGATCTTCCTAATCATTTTTATCTTGTGAGATATTGATTTTTAAAGTGGGCCATGAATATTATCTTTTACTATTCACTCAATTTCGTTTTTAAGGTAAAATATTTATTTGATAATTTTCCATGGTAGAGTAAAATCTGAGGATTCTAAAATCATGATTTATGCTGGAATTTTATGGTTTGGCTAAATAAATATGAATTTCTGAGCATGGTGATCACTAATTATGTAATTTACTGTTCATGATAAAAAAAATGTTCACATAATCAGGAAGTAAAGATATGGCTAGACATGGACAAATAGCAGGATTGCAAGATCATGCTCATACAATATTTTTAAAATTAAATTCCATAGATATGAATTTTTAAACATGAGGTAATTTACAGGAATTAAAATGTAAGAACACATGGGCACCATGTGATAACTACCTAATTCATGCATGTCACCCTATTTAACTATTAATTAAGTCAGATCTTGAGAACACCAACATCTTCTGTAGCGGGATGTAGGATATAGGAAGAAGACGTCCCTTCACGTCTCCCAAGGCAGAGGAAAAGAAGGGGATATTCTATCTGCAGGTAGTAGGATGAGGGCAGAGGCTTTTGTCTACTCAATTGAAGGTGTAATTATAGGAAGAGTTCGGTTGCTAAGGCAAAAGCAAGGGTCATTATCTTGGGATCCACTGCCAGGTCAAAAGGGGTCCTTTGCCAGCAAAAGGAGTGGTTTATAGTGAATAATGGGTTCATGGGAAACCAGATCTGAAATCCTTGCTATGGTGGTTGAGGGGTCCCTAGATATAGATATATATATATATATATATATATATATATATATATATATAATTGGTTGAAGAATGACGTCTGGCCCTTCATATATATATTTAATTCGCCCATTATTTTGGGCAAAAGAAATGGCAGATGTAAGAATCAAACCCTAGTCACCCAGTTGGATAACATGTCACTTAACCAACTACAATAAGAAGTCACTTTATATGATGACTTAAATGGTGTGATATTTATATAATAGCTCTCAATCGGTATTCTAACTTCTTATTTAACCTTCCTATAGAGTTATCTAAAGTTTTTATTTATTTAGGGTAAATGTCTATATATTATTTTTATTATTTTTTAATCATTTATATACGGGGTACTACACCCTCCCCCACTTAAAAGAATTTGGTCCCCAAATTTAATTGCATACATGGAGACAAGGAGGGTGAGAAATACTTACAGACTAGAATAGTTCTGGAAATCTCCTTCTCATAGACTCCTCGGTTTCCCATGTAGCCTCCTGTTCTAAGCATCGATTCCATTAGATTTTCACCATAGGGATCGTCTTGTTCCTTAGAACTCGGATTTCTCGGTCGAGGATCTTTATTGGCCTCTGCTCATAGGTAAGGTCCTTCTGTATCACCAAGTCAGTGTGATCGATGACGTTGAGAGGATGGTGCACATACTTTCAGCATAGAAATATGGAATGCATTGTGCACCTCTGATAATTGTAGAGGCAAGGCAATGCGATAAACTACCTCGCCCACTCTCTCCAATACCTCGAATGGACCAATAAACCTCGGTGTAAGTTTGCCCTTAACACCGAATCTTATAATGCCTCGACCAGGAGATACCTTGAGAAAAACATGGTCTCCAACTTAGAATTCCAGATCTCTTCTTCTATTGTCAGCATATGACTTCTGTCTGGACTGTGCTATCTTTAGCCTTTCCCGAATGAGGTGTATCTTTTCGATTGAGTCTCTCACCATATCTAGGCCTAGAATTTACTTTTCAACGACTTCATCCCAGCATATTGGAGATCGGCAACTTCTACCATAGAGTGCCTCAAAAGGTGCCATTTGGATATTGGCTTGATAACTATTATTATAGGCAAACTCGGCTAGGGGTAAATGGTCATGCCAACTTCCGCCGAAGTCTATAATGCAGGCCCTTAACATGTCTTCAACAACCTAATTTGTCATTTCTGTCTGTCCATCTGTCTGGGGATGGAAAGCAGTGCTGAAGTTGAGTTTCATCCCCCGAGAGTGTTGTAGACTCTTTTAGAAATGAGAGGTGAAGCGTGGGTCTCGGTCGGATACGATCGAGATGGGAACTCTATGCAATCTAACTATCTCCTTAATATATAGGGCAGTAAGGACATCAACCGACCATCGACTTTTGATAGGCAAGAAATGAGCCGATTTAGTTAGGCGGTCGATAATTACCCAGATTCCATCATGTCCACCTCTAGACTTGGGCAAACCCATAATAAAATCTATGTCAATGTCTTCCCACTTTCACTTGGGAATGTCTAGTGGATGTAACTTTTAGGCGGGTTTCTGATGTTCTACCTTCACTTGTTGACATGTTAGGCAGCGAGATACGACATCCGCTACCTCCCTTTTCATATTAGGCCACCAGAAAGTCCTTTTCAAGTCTTGGTACATCTTGGTGGCTCTAGGGTGGATCGTGTACCTCGATCTATGAGCTTCTTCGAGAACCTTTTTCTACAACTCGGGATAGTCGGGTACACATGTCTGATCATGGAATAGCAATCTCCCATCGGGTGCCAGCTTAAAATCCAGTCTCTCGCCTAGCTTGTCCCTTATCTCCACTAGTGCAGGATCTCCCTCTTGTAACTTCTGAATTTCTGACAGTAAATCCAGATGTAGACACATATGGGCTAGAGTGATACACATGTCTTGTTCATCATTGCTAATATTGAGTTGAGAGATTTCCTCCAATAGCTTCCATTCTTGGATCATACAACTGGCCAATATTACTCTCGTCTTCTGACTGAGAGCATCAGCTACAGAATTACCCTTACCGGGATGGTACTGTATAGAGAAGTCAAAATCCTTGAGATACTTGAGCCAACGCCTTTACCGCATGTTCAGCTCCTTTTGGGAGAATAAATACTTGAGGCTTTTATGATCGGAGTATACCGTAAATTATTCTCCGTAGAGATAGTGTCTTCAGATCTTCAAGGCAAACACCACCGCGGCCAGCTCTAAGTCATGCACCAGGTAGTTCTCTTCACATTTCTTCAGTTGCCGGGAAGAGTATGCAATGACTCTCCCATTTTGCATCAATACACACCTGAGGCCAATACCAGAAGCATCGGTATATACCTCGTACTTCTCTCCTTCAATTGCCAATGATAGGACTGGTGCAGTGGTCAAGAGATCCTTCAAAGCTTGGAAACTCTTCTCACAGTCTTCCTTCCACTCATAAGGTATTTCCTTGCGAGTCAATCGAGTGAGAGGAACAGCAACTCTTGAGAAGTCCTTGATGAAACGCCGGTAATAACAAGCTAGTCCCAAGAAACTACGAATCTCTGTTGCGTTGGTTGGTCGTTCCCAATTCTTCACGGCTTCGACCTTTGATGGGTCAACAGAAATTCCGTCCTTTGAAATTATATGGCCCAAGAAGGATACTTCCTCGAGCCAGAACTTGCACTTGTTGAATTTGGCATATAGTATATTTTCTCTCAATATTTGCAATGCCTTCTTAAGATGTTCTTCATGGTCTTCTTCAGACTTTGAATAAATAAGAATATCATCGATAAAGACCACAATGAATTGATCTAAGTGAGCCTAAATATGCTGTTCATTAACTACATGAAAGCTGCGGGGGCATTTGTTAGTCCGAAAGGCATCACAATAAATTCGTAATGCCCATACCTGCTTCGGAATGCAGTTTTATAAGTATCTTCTTCTTTGATCTTCAGTTGGTAATATCCAGAACGAAGATCAATCTTGGAGAAATATCTAGCTCTAGATATTTGATCGAACAGTTCATCAATCCTCAGTAGTGGGCATTTGTTCTTGATTGTAAGGTGATTTAACTAACGATAGTCGATGCAAAGTCTCATCGATCTGTCCTTCTTCTTGACGAATAGCACAGGTGCTCCCCATGGGGAAGTACTCGGCCAGATGAAACCCTTGTTCAATAGCTCCATCAGTTATTCTTTCAACTCCTTCAGCTCAGTAGGGGACATTTGGTAAGGTGTCTTGGAAACAGGTCTAGCACCAGGGACAAGGTCGATGGTGAATGACACCTCCCGCTCTGAGGGTAGGCCGAGTAATTCTTCTGGAAAGACGTCAGTAAAATCCTGAACTATACGGATGTCTTCAAGCTTAGGCTCCTCGACGTCCATGGCAGTTACAATTGCAATGAAAGCCGAACACCCTCTGCCTATCAGTTCACTAGCTCGGAGAGCTGGTATAAAAGGTAATCTCGCCCGAGGGCTAATGTATACCAGTTTCGGGTAACCCACAAAAGTTATCTTGCCATTCCGGCAATCTACAGTTGCTTGGTACGTGCATAACCAATCAGCACCTAGTATGACATCATACACCTCCATATCTAGGCAAATTAGGTCAGCAGGTAAATTATTTTCTTTAACCATAACCTCACAGTTTGGGTAGTAATGTGTGAGGTCAGCCTTGTTCCCGATAGGTGTAGATATGACTAAGTCTCACCATTCGGGCTCCATAGAGAATGTAGCAGCAAATTTCTTGAAAATAAATGAATGTGTTGCTCTAGTATCAAACAAAACTTTAGCATTCTTAGAGCAAATAGTTAGCGTACCTTCCATGATTCCTCCTTCTGTTGGTTCCATCTCTTAGAGAGCTTGCAGACGGCCTTGCTTCTTTACCGGGAACTTCTCCTCTTTAACGGCTTGCTCATTCATCAGCAGACAGTTAGGGATCCGATGTTCTTGGCTTCCACATCGGAGATAGGCTCCTAGCTTCCTCTAGCATTTCTCGGTCTTATGGCCAGGCTTGTCACAATATTTGCAATTTCCTTGGACGGTTTGGTGGTAGAGAATGGCTTGATAATCTTCTGGAATTTCTTTCCTTTGGAGGACTCCCCTCCGTTGTAATACCGCTTCTTATTGAAAGCTTCTTTAAAATTTCCCGAGATTGTGACAGGTTCTTTCTTGTCTCCTCCTCAGATCCTATCGGAAAGCTTGGTGGCATCCTCGAGCAACTGTGCGCACCGAACCATCTCCGAGTAGACTTGGGTGTCCATTGGTGCAAGTTGTGTAATATAATGGGGCTGAAGCCCGTTGAGAAACCTTCTTGCCTTCATCTTTTTCGTACATACCAGGTGGAGTGCATACCGGGATAGTCTCTAAAATTGGGCCTCATACTCGGCCACTTTCAAGCCCCGCTGCTTTAGAGCGGCAAATTTCATGGTCTTTTTCTCTTGAATGTGGTCGGAGAAGTATTTGTTGTTGAAATGCTCGGTGAATTCAACCGATGTGACATGGCCTTCTGGCAATGTTACTTCTATGGATTCCCACCAACATCGAGCGTCCCGCTCCAATTGGAAAATAGCTAGTAGAACCTTTTCCTCGTCCATGCATTGCATCACACGAAAAATTCGTTTCATCTCCTTTAGCCAATTTTCGGCATCCTCGGGGTCAGACGAACCCGTGAATCTAGGTGGGTTCATGTTACGGAAACCTCTGTGGAGATCACCGGCTCCACAATTAGCACTACCTTGCGCCACTTGTTGTAGCACCTGCATAAGGCCTAGCACGGTGTGCTGCATCTCGCGCCATTATGCTCGTTCAGAAGTCATGCTCCTACAAAAGAGTTTAAGTGTAATAAATATCGGGTTTTATTATGAGGTGAAATGCCATTATAGAACTTAACCCGTGTCTCTACCCATCTCACTAGGTAAGGTACAAATCTATCCTTAGACTTAGGTTTTACCTAGGAAATTGTAAAATTTGGCTCTGATACCACGAAGACTGTCACGTCCCGAGCGCGGAAGATACTTGGATCCATGACGCGTCTATATCGTTCGTGTCATTCACGTAAGATCAGAGCGCGCATTCTACTCGATAGTTCATTTGCTAATTTAAAATTTAAACATAAACCATAGTCCAAGATGACAATATTCCAAACTAATTTTGACATAATTCAAACCAACTTAATCATAATTGACTGAAATGACTGAAACTGTATCATAGCTTACAAGCCTTAATTATAATTGAAATACACGACAAAGGACCTAAAATCCAAAGGACTAAACCTAGCTGACGGTACATCCAACTGTGACTCTAGCACTCATCACTCGGTATCGGTCCCATCCAGGGTGGTGGTCGCTATCCAAGTTTCCTGAAAAATGTTAGAATTGTAACTTTATGAGCGAATCGCTCAGTAGGAATTATATCTCAAGTTCTAACAATCTTTAAGTTAATTACAAGTTCATGCGGTATAATGATGCATGTTGGAACATGCAAGAATATCAAGAATTGTATCAAGAGAGTGTCTCATGAATTTCAATACGATGTAACAATAAGGAACTAG
Organism: Amorphophallus konjac; assembly: GCA_022559845.1. NCBI lineage: Eukaryota > Viridiplantae > Streptophyta > Magnoliopsida > Alismatales > Araceae > Amorphophallus > Amorphophallus konjac. The sequence continues at coordinate 85,806,991 of CM040122.1, read as the reverse complement.
CAAGTAATTTGCAAGTAATTGCACAAGTATTTCCAAGAAATTAGTATTCCAGCAAGCGATCTCAAGTTCGTGTAATAGCAGTAGTACAATAGAATTGGCTATCTCATTTATATCATTCAAGCAAGTAAATGCCCTTTTCCGGGCCAAGCAATCCATGTCAAGCAAGTCAAGCATGTCACGGGAAGTGAGTGGGAACGTCTCAAGTCAAGTCAAGCAAGCAAGTACTTCGGTGCAATGTTAAACACCGTGGTCAATAAACTCCCATAGGCACAAGTATCTTTGTGTGCTCCTCTCAGGACCAGACCGGGCCCTATATGCACAATATTTTATGTATACTTTTGACATCCACTCTCATTTATATAGCCAATATAGAATTTCAAGAAGTTTACCCTTATAGGAACATAAGGTAGATTTTCAGGAATAGAGTTCAAGGACATCTCAAGTGTAAATGATGAAATTATGACCATCTACTAAAAATGCATGTCATATAGGCAAATCGGGGTTACGGAGATGGTAAAATTTCAAGTAAAGAAGGTCAACACCATTAGTCAAAGTCAATGTTATTGGTCAAAGTCAACACTACTGGTCAAATGAGTCAACCGGTCAAGGTCAGGCAGCGTTTTACTTTTCACGTAGAAATGTGTAACTAAGGTCGATGCATATTACTATTCATGCATATAGAAGGTCTGTGCACATTACTATTCATGCATATAAAAAGTTTGTGCACGTTACTATTCATGCATATAGAAGGTCTGTGCACATTAATATTCAAGCATATAGAAGGTTTGTGCACATTATTATTCATGCATATAAGGTTGCTGCAGATCACTATTCATGCATATAAGGTCAGTGCATCTTTTGCTTCATGCAAGGTCAGTGCACAAGGTCAGTGCACATTCATGCATACATAAGGTCTGTGCATATAAGGTTGGTGCATATTACTATTCATGCATATAAGGTTGGTGTAGATCGCTATTCATGTATATAAGGCCAGTGCATAAGGTCAGTGCACATTCGTGCATACATAAGGTCTGTGCATATAAGATCAGTGCATATAAGGTTGGTGCAGATCACTATTCATACATATAAGGTCAGTGCACAAGATCAGTGCACATTCGTGCATACATAAGGTCTGTGTATATAAAGTCAGTGCATATAAGGTTGGTGCAGATCACTATTCATGCATATAAGGTCAGTGCATCTTTTACTTCATACAAGGTCAGTGCACATTCGTGCATACATAAGGTTTGTGCATATAAGGTCAATGCAAGTCACTATTCACGTCCGTGCATCTTTTGGTTACGTAGGTATAGGTCTATATAAGGCCAGTGCAGTGCATGATAAGGTCTCTACAGGTCACTATTCACGTCCGTGCATCTTTTGCTTGCGTAGGTATAGGTCTATATAAGGTCGGTGCATTGCATGATAAGGTCTGTGCAAGTCACTATTCACGTCCGTGCATCTTTTGCTTGCGTAGGTATATGTCTATATAAGTTCGATGTAGTGCATGATAAGGTCTGTGCAAGTCACTATTCACGTCCGTGCATCTTTTACTAGATGTATACCAAGGTCCGTGCATATTTGCCTTAAGGTCTGTGCTAGTTTAGGCTAGATGCATACCAAGGTCCGTGGACATCACTGTAGCACACAGACCAAGGTCAGTGCACTTTTGCAGTAAGTGATCAAGTTTTGATAGTGTGAATAGTAACGGTCAATGGTTGACTTTTACTATTCACTCAATTTCATTTTTAAAGCTAAAATTTATTTGATAATTTTCTATGGTAGAGTAAATCGAGGTCATTAATGGGTAACAGTTAGATTTTTCTAATCATTTTTATCTTGTGAGATATTAATTTTTAAAGTTGGTCATGAGTAATATATTTTACTATTCACTCAATTTTATTTTTAAGGTAAAATATTTATTTGATAATTTTTTATAGTAGAGTACATCGAGGTGGTTAATGGGTAACAATTAGATCTTCCTAATCATTTTTATCTTGTGAGATATTAATTTTTAAAGTGGGTCATGATTAGTATCTTTTACTATTCACTCAATTTCGTTTTTAAGACAAAATATTTATTTGATAATTTTCCATGGTAGAGTAAAATATGAGGATTCTAAAATCATGATTTATGCTGGAATTTTATGGTTTGGCTAAATAAATAAGAATTTCTGAGCATGGTGATCACTAATTATGTAATTTACTGTTCATGATAAAAAAAATGTTCACAGAATCAGGAAGTAAAGATATGGCTAGACATGGACAAATAACAGGATTGCAAGATCATGCTCATACAATATTTTTCAGATTTAAATCCCCAGATATGAATTTTTAAACATGAGGTAATTTACAGGAATTAAAATGTAAGAACGCATGGACACCAGGTGATAACTACCCTATTCATGCATGTCACCCTATTTAACTATTAATTAAGCAAGATCTTGAGAACACCTACCTCTTCTGCAGCGGGATGTAGGATATAGGAAGAAGACGTCCTTTCACGTCTCCCAAGGCAGAGGAAAAGACGGGGATATTCTGTCTGCAGGTAGTAGGATGAGGGCAGAGGCTTCTATCTACTCAATAGAAGGTGTAATTATAGGAAGAGTTCGGTTGCCAAGGTAAAAGCAAGGGTCATGATCTTGGGATCCACTGCCAGGTCAAAAGGGGTCCTTTGCCAGCAAAAGGAGTGGTTTATAGTGAATAATGTGTTGATGGGAAACCAGATCTGAAATCCTTGCCGTGTATGTTCCCTTGGGGTCCATGGCCATCAAGGAATGACTATTATTGCCTCCACCCAGCTATGGTGGTTGAGGGGTCCCTAGATATATATATATTTAATTGGTTGAAGAATGACGTCTGGCCCTTCATATATATATATTTAGCAAAAGAAATGCTAGATGTAAGAATCAAACCCTAGTCACCTAGTTGGATAACATGTCACTTAACCAACTACACTAAGAAGTCACTTTATATGATGACTTCAATGGTGGGATATTTATATAATAGCTCTCAATGGGTATTCTAACTTCTTATTTAACCTTCCTATAGAGTTATCTTCGCATAGAGTTATCTAAAGTTTTTATTTATTTAGGGTAAAAGTCTATATATTATTTTTATTACTATTATTTTTTAATCATTTATTTAAGGGGTACTACACCCTCCCCCACTTAAAAGAATTTGGTCCCCAAATTCAATTGCATACATGGAGACAAGGAGGGTGAGAAATACTTACAGACTAGAATAGTTCTGGAAATCTCCTTCTCATAGACTCCTCGGTTTCCCATGTAGCCTCATGTTCTAAGTATTGTTTCCATTAGATTTTCACCATAGAGATCGTCTTGTTCCTTAGAACTCGGATTTCTCAGTCGAGGATCTTTATTGGCCTCTGCTCATAGGTAAGGTCCTTTTGTATCACCAAGTCAGTGTGATCGATGACGTGGAGAGGATCGTGCACATACTTCTTCAGCATAGAAATATGGAATATATTGTGCACCTCTGATAATTGTGGAGGCAAGGCAATGCGGTAAGCTACCTCGCCCACTCTCTCTAATATCTCGAATGGACCAATAAACCTCGGTGTAAGTTTGCCCTTAACACCGAATCTTCTAATGCCTCGACCTGGAGATATCTCGAGAAAAACATGGTCTCCAACTTGGAATTCCAGATCTCTTCTTCTATTGTCAGCATATGACTTCTGTCTGGACTGTGCTATCTTTAGCCTTTCCCGAATATGGTGTATCTTTTCGGTTGAGTCTCTCACCATATCTGGGCCTAGAATTTACTTTTCACCGACTTCATCCCAGCATATTGGAGATCGGCAACTTCGGCCATAGAGTGCCTCAAAAGGTGCCATTTGGATACTAGCTTGATAACTATTATTATAGGCAAACTCGACTAGGGGTAAGTGGTCATGCCAACTTTCGCCGAAGTCTATAATGCAGGCCCTTAACATGTCTTTGAAGTCCCGGGATCAATGACACCCAAGAGGGGGGTGAATTGGGTGATTACAAATTTTAAGAAAACTTTTGGTCTTTTATAAAATATGTGATAGAATGCTACTTAAGAGATTCAAATCTATGAACACAAAATTGGATTTATCAAGTTTATATGATGATGATAGGAATTAAGTAATAAACACGTGGATAAATCCTAACAACCAATTTACACTAATCACTCACGTAGAATGGGGGTAGAGGAAATAGACCAAACCACACAATTCAAAATACAAAGCACAATAGTTTTTAAGGTGGTTCGGATGCAATGACGGCAGTCCTACGTCCACCCCTCACCAAACTCGGTGAGGCTTCACTCGGGGATAAATCCCCAAAATGGAGACGATGCTCCAACCACACACGCAAGACGACGCCTGCCCACACACACATGGGGACGCACCCCAACACACACACACACACAAGGAGACGAGGTCTCCAACACGATCCAACAAGCGGATCAACAAAACACACACACGCTGCGATAGATGTAGCACTCCACACACTAAAAAGACCGGATCTAAAAAGATCCACACACACACACAAACGTAGATCTTGGAAGATCTACACACACACGAATCAAATACGACACACACACACGCACATACGACCACAGATCCAACAACGATCCACACGCACACAAGTTCTTCAGTTTATGATGAGCACAAATATAAGGCCCAAAACACAAAAACAAAGAAGCACTGTTTAGAAGACTCCTGATTTGGCTTCCACTGAGTGTATGATGTAGAGCTCAGAACGATGCTTCCTACTTCACTTGAATGGCTTGAATGGAGTTTGAAAGGCTTGTGTAGGGATGAGGAGATCTTCCACGAGGTACTGTTCACGGCTACAGTACAGCTTCTTCTTCCTTGGATAGCTTTCTTGATCTCCTTGATGTTTGCTTGCTTCTCCTCTTCCCCTTTGGTTGCTGGCTTCAGATGGAGCTTGAATACCTTCAGATGGATGAAGAAGTTGCTGGACGGAGTACTGTTCATGGAGGGTTGCCGCAGCCTTCTTCTTCCTTTGATAGCTCTCCCCCTTGATCTCCCCTTTGATCTCTTAGATAGATAGGGTTTCTAACCCTCTTGTGTGTATTTTATACACTTTGAATGGTCCATAGACATCCCAAGAACCAGATTCACAAAACCTGGAAGGTTTGGTGGCTTTGTGATTAAACAATACCAAGAGGAGATGCTCCTTCCGAGATGGACAAAAGTCAACATTTTGGGCTTATGGGGGCTGGCGGTCGACCGGAACTAGCTGGCGGTCGACTGGAACTCTGCAGAAAATAGAACCGTTGCATTCTATTATTTTTGATCGACCGGGATTGGCCTGGCGGTCGACTGCGCTATAGTGTCGACCTAGCTACAGTGAAATTCCTAACTTTAAGATTTCACCCCAAACTCCATTGCAACCCTTCCAAACTTTGTGGCATCAAGCTCCTTTGATCTTGGAGGTATTATACAAAGAATTTAACCTACAAAACCATGATAAAAATGATTAGAACTTTAGCTTAATAATCAATATGATAAATGTATGAAATGCATACATGAAAGCCCATGTTCAAGGTGCATACAAACACTTGAACCATAAAAGCTTTAAGCTAAAGGTGAAGAAGTATTTCTATGCAAGTGAGCAAAGTATGGGAGCAATTTAGCCATGCACATATACAAGTGAACACTTTGAAAACATGATTGACTAAAGATCAAGATCAATAGATATACATTTGTCCAATATGAATGCATCATGTAACCAAGCTCCATGAAAAGTATGCATAGGAAGCATTCAATGCACATGTTCAACTCAATCATATTCAACCAATCGATATGAACAATTAACCATTTAGTTAGCATCAAAACCATAGCAATACACATTAAGTTTAGTTATCATCAAAATCATAGCTCAACAATCTCCCCATTTTTGATGATGACAAATTTAGTGATGAATGTGGACAAACTTAGTGATGATGATAAACTAAATGACGATACAACATGTTCTTCTCCCCTTGACACATGGCAATCATGAATCTTTTTCTCTTGACAAGGGCAATCAAGAATCATCACAAAGGCAAGCATGAATCATCTTTTTCTCCCCCTTTGATATTATCAAAAAGTGGGATAAGGCAAAGCTGTCTCCCTTAACAACATAACTTGCTACCCCATTGTCATTAACAATAGGCAGGGTAATTCCAAACATTCTCCCACATGAACACTATCAAGATGAAGGGAGGAAATCACAGAGGTTCAAATAGCAGTATGATGAATGAGCAAGGAACAACGACCCACAATTGAAAGTCTGATGAAGCACCAAATCATGATGAAGGAGAAAATGATAAACAAGTGGGTTCATGGAATGTCTGGGAGGCACCAAATCATGTTTTTGTTGATTTTCATGTTGCAGATTTTTATTTGTTTTGGAGATACCAATGGTTGGCATGATAGGATACCAATTATTGATTATTTGGACGTGCTAGGATGAGTAGAGCTGATTTTACGCTTCGTCCCTTGGTCAAACAAAATCCAAACCTTATTTAACAAGTGTGCAGCATGTGAAGTCCATTCAATTTTTGGGTTTTCATTATTTTTAGATTTTAATTTTTGATTTGTGGTTTGAAATGCATGAGATGCAACATATGCATGTGATGACATGTGAGATGCATAAACAAACAAACATACAAATACATATATATACATGCAACATAGCTACCCCGTACTTATTTAAGAGGGAATGGGTATAAGAAGGGTGCATGAAGATTATAGCAATTGAAATGTTCACTTATAACACATGGGAGATTGTGCAATCATATAGGAGATTCATGCAATTGCTAATGCAGTTAATCAACTTTCTGAATACATATTAAATCAAATTTCCAGATGTGTAAGTGAGTAACATGAAAAATGATAATTACAATATGGATATTCAGATTTTCAGATTAACACAATGAGACATTTTATAGGCTGCACTTCAATTTTGAGAACATTGTATTGGAGTCTTCGCTCTACCATTGTGAGTTTTCACCATCATTTTTGAACTCAACCATTATCACAGATAGTCAGAATTTTTTTTTTCAAGAGTGATCATGTTCAAATAATTCCTTTTTACGCGAGTAGACGCATGGAGCTCATGCCAGAATCCCCGGTTACTCAGAATACTGATCCATTTCACCTTATTTTGAACAGAGGTAATTTAATCAACACTTTTCAAAAATGAACCACATCACGTCTCAGGTGACATGTGCCCAATTTACTCAGTGAGACTTAGCATTGCTCTGCCTTTCATTTTCATTCGAGATTTTTCAAAAAGGATAGGTAGGTAGCTTTATCCTCAACTGTCTCTTCAACATACATGCAGTGAGTTTAACATCTCGAAAGTGTTGAAAAGAAATTCATATATCCTTAACTTTAACACTCATTTTCACATTTTGTGCATGAAGTGTGCGAATTTGATTCAGCATGTATACCGAAAATATCATGAATACATAACAGTGCAACTCCCCCTAAATAAATATACTTATGAAATATGAACTCCCCCAGAGTGTACGACATGAAACACTCTAATAATGACTCAAATGCAGTATTATTTATCAAGAAGACATAAGGCCATAGAAATGCCAAGGGATGGGGGTGAATAGCATTTAATATCAAGCAAACATGCAGAGGGAATGTATACAATATGCAATGCAAATATGCAACTGATACCAATCAAATGGATACCAATTGAATGCAACTAATGCATGAGTTCTAATGCAATGCAACAATTAACATGGGTGTAAAAAGTGAGTTTTTAGTTTTTCATTTGAGTGAATTAGGTGCACCTAATGCATTGGATTCTGATGCATGCAACATATACCTGTATGAGAATGGAAGGCATGATGCAAAAGTAAGGTGAGAACTTTGATTCTCAAGCCAGTGTGACAAGTTCTCATGAAGTCATCCACATTCTGTTAATGAGTCAGTAAATATTTTTCATGACATGACCTTTATGAAATAAGGGTGTTTAAATGATCAAAAGTAGGCAATGCAACCTAATTTTCAGAATTTTTCAAGAACGGATTTTCAAAGGTCATTCACAAGTATTGAAATGAGAATTCATCCAACAGCCAAATGTATGAATCATCTAATCACAAATATGTTTTCAATTTACATAGCTCATCTCAAGAATTGATTCACACATCAACCAATCCCAATTTTCAAGATCTGGTACGGGGCAGAGATTTTAGTCCGGAGACCCAGCTCAACGCATAGGGAATGCCTCCAAGTGGACATGATCCACTCTTCCACAGACGCTATTTGATATACCAGATATGCAATTCAATTCAAGCGTGATCATGTAATTCAAATTGAGAATATTCAATATGCAATTACTTCAAGATTTTCAATTTGATTCAACAAATTCATCACAACATGCTAGTAAATGACAATACAAGTTTTTAGAATCAATACCTGTCACTTAAGGATGTTACCAAGTGACAAAAGGTCATTGCATGATTGTGTATTTTCATAGCAAAAAGGGGTGAATTACCTTAGTTCAGAAGATAAGATTGGAAGCCTTCAATCACAAAAATCATCAACCTCACGAATGTTGATATTTCAGATTTTACTTTCATACCTTTGCCTTGAGAATCCATTTACTTCCAAGCCTCCCACCTGCAATCCAAAGAAGAATAAAAACTCAGTTTACTTATTGAGAGTATTTTACAATCTTCTTACACAATCCCTGTAAAATGTTCACAAAAGGTATTATTAGTAGCTCATAAATGATATCATCCATATATATACTTAAACCACTAGAATGTCTTTACCTGATTACCTCGTGAAGGTGTTCGATGAACCTTACCTAATGAATCCGTTCTCAATCAAGGGAGACGTGCACCTTTCATACCATGACTTGGGTACTTGCTTTAGCACGTACAAGACTTTCACCAACTTGTACTTGAGTCGATCCTGGAAGTTATTTTACAATAATACTCTTACCCATCTCCTTGTACCAATTGAGAGGGTTCTCATCATTTTTCATTCTTGCAAAGTATTCTTCTTAGTTGATTCAAGCTCGACCATGACTAGCCCATCATCTTTTAGATTTTGGGAGTGCATTCTGCATCCAAGAGCAAAAATACTTGATTTGTCAGTTTTGATTCAAATTTATTAACAATGACATGATAAATTCTTTTAACAACCAACATCCCCTAGATAGCTCTAGATGCAATGCATGACTCATGTGTGAACCTAAACACTAAGCCTATATGACGAATGCGGTTGCTCCCCCTAAGTGTGTGCATGAATGCAAGATGATCAATGAAATTCTAATGCAACATATAGTCATGGATGAGATGAAGGCAGGAGAGTTGCATGGGTTATAACATGAGTTCACAATGTTGAACTTTTGCACGACAGGATGTGAAGACATATGATTGACTCAATGTATGAATTAAAAATTATGATTTGAAAAGTCTTCAAGCTCCCCTACAACAAGCTGTTGTATGACAAGTGATATAGACACAAATATGCAAACAACTATGAATGAAATGCATGTATGGACATATACAAGACTACATGACTATATGACTCAAAATGAATCAAAACCTTATACAGCCACTAGAGAGTGTAGGAGAGATATCACTTGAGTGCTCAGATTCCATTTTTGTTTTTCTTTTACCCTTGCTTATGTCACTTGACCCGTGTGCCTTACCTTCTTGAATGAAAACATGTTTCATGCTTCATATTTCCAAGGCACACCTACAAAGCAGATTTCTCATTTGACATTCGTAGGTACCCAAATCATTTTGGGTCCTTGTGAGTTAGCAGCAACATTGGCATGCAATTTCTAATTTTTAACAACATTCAAGTCATTATTTTTCATGAGAAAACAAGCATGCTTAACGTTCTCAGATTTGCCAGAGTGATGGTAGAGAACACGTGGTATTATATTTTTCTTTCTCATTGGCTCTATTGGTTTGTGTATGTAAGCATGACTTGTTGAGTGAAAATTCGTTTTCTTCATTAGTGACCAGCAGTGTGAATTTGTGTGTCCCCTTTTACCACAATGATTGCAATGCATGGAGGGTTTTGTTGTGACAAATTTCTTTGCATTTTTTAGACTAGTCTGATTTCTATATGCTCTCAAGTCATCATTTTTCAGAATGAAACAATCATGCATCATGTGTCCATGTTTTCCACAATAGAGACAAGAAGCATTTCTTTTCTTGGATGCATTAGGTTTTACATGAATAACTTTAGCATGCACATTTTGGACATCCGCACTCTTTTTCAGATTTGGTTGAGTTCTTGGCATAGTGGATTGTTGGGAATGAGATTTGGAGGTGCTGGGTGCAGATGTGTTGTGGACAAGTGAGGTTTGTGTCTTGCTCTCAAATTTCTTTTTGTTCACGGGATTGAACCCCAGCCCTTTTCTTTGAAGGTTGACTTTCATACCCAACAATTTGTCTAGGTTGTTTTGACCATTCACAAATCTAGACAATGAAGTATTCAAGTCAAAGATTTCTTTTTCAAGTGAGAAAATGTGCAATTCATAGAAAGCCATCTTATTTTCACAAGAGTTAACTTGATCATGTAAAGTAGCATTAATGGTTTTATGACTTTGAATTTCTTGCAACAATTCATCCACTCTTTCGATTTCATGAATATTCACAGATTTTCCTTTTTTAAAAGAAACTAATTTTTCAGAAATGGCCGTGTTCAATTCCTTCAGTTTCTCATTTTCTTCTTTCATAGATGCAATGATTTCTTCATGTCTTTGAATATCAATCAAGAAGAATTCATTTTCAGATTTGAGTTGAAGGCATTTATCACATGAAGAAGTTTCATGAATGGATTTTTCAAGATATTTTAAACAACCTTCAAGCAAGGAATTTTGAATCAATAGAGAACTGTTTTCCTTTTTAAGTTCTTCTAATTCAAAACACTTATCACAGGGAGCATTCTCAATGGAGATATTTTCAGACTTCTTTTTCAATTTTCTATTTTCAGATTTCACATTCTTATACTTATCAAGCAACTCTTCATAAGCATTCATCATCTCTTCATAATTGAAATCATCTTCATTATCAGATTCAGAATTTACCTTTGAGGATGATCCACTTGGTGAGCTTGATCCACTTGGCTGATCACTCCTTTGTTCACTCGTGCCTGCCATAAGACAACTATCTTCATGCTCTTCCTTAAATATGGCTAAGTCATCCAATATTTCCTTTACGGAGCTACAACAAGAAACAAAAGGGAAATGATTAGAATTGACTGTAGCTGAGAATAACTTTAAGACTAAATAATTTTGATCATGTTCAAGTTTTTAATTTTTAGACCAGATATTTTTATCCTTAGGTAACTCATAGGGACCATGTGAGATAAGCTTCCATAACTTAGGGTCGTATGAATTGACTAGACTACACATCCTTCCTAACCACAAATCAAAATTACAGCCATCAAACACGGGTAGGGAGTTCAAGGTGTACATCATGGTAGTCATTGATCCGGATCACTCTAGATCGTTAGATCTATAAAATTAGAGCCTTAGCTCTGATACCAATTGAAGTCCCGCGATCAATGACACCCAAGAGGGGGGTGAATTGGGTGATTACAAATTTTAAGAAAACTTTTGGTCTTTTGTAAAATATGTGATAGAATGCTACTTAAGAGATTCAAATCTATGAACACAAAATTGGATTTATCAAGTTTATATGATGATGATAGAAATTAAGTAATAAACACGTGGATAAATCTGAACTACCAGTTTACATTAATCACTCATGTAGAATGGGGGTAGAGGAAATGAACCAAACCACACAATTCAAAATACAAAGCACAACGGTTTTTAAGGTGGTTCGGATGCAACGACGGTAATCCTACGTCCACCCCTCACCAAACTCGGCGAGGCTTCACTCGGGGATAAATCTCCAAAACGGAGACGACGCTCCAACCACACACGCAGGATGACGCCTGCCCACACACACACGGGGACATACCCCAACACACACACACACACACGGAGACGAGGTCTCCAACACGATCCAACAAGAGGATCAACAAAACACACACACGCTGCGACAGATGCAGCACTCCACACACTAAAAAGACCGGATCTAAAAAGATCCACACACACACACAAATGTAGATCTAGGAAGATCTACGCACACACGAATCAAATACGACACACACACACATACGACCACGGATCCAACAACGATCCACACACACACAAGTTCTTCAGTTTATGACGAGCACAAATATAAGGCCCAAAACACAAAAACAATGAAGCACAGTTTAGAAGACTCCTGATTTGGCTTCCACTGAGTGTATGATGTAGAGCTCGGAACGATGCTTCCTACTTCACTTGAATGGCTTGAATGGAGCTTGAACGGCTTGTGTAGGGATGAGGAGATCTTCCACGAGGTACTGTTCACGGATACAGTACAGCTTCTTCTTCCTTGGATAGATTTCTTGATCTCCTTGATGTTTGCTTGCTTCTCCTCTTCCCCTTTGGTTGCTGGCTTCAGATGGAGCTTGAATACCTTCAGATGGATGAAGAAGTTGTTGGACGGAGTACTGTTCACGGAGGGTTACAGCAGCCTTCTTCTTCCTTTGATAGCTCTCCCCCTTGATCTCCCCTTTGATCTCTTAGATAGATAGGGTTTCTAACCCTCTTGTGTGTATTTTATACACTTTGAATGGTCCATAGACATCCCAAGAACCAGATCCACAAAACTTGGAAGGTTTGGTGGCTTTGGGATTAAATAATACCAAGAGGAGATGCTCCTTTCGAGATGGACAAAAGTCAACATTTTGGACTTATCGGGGCTGGCGGTCGATCGGAACTGGCTGGCGGTCGACCGGAACTCTGTAGGAAACAGAACCATTGCATTCTGTTATTTTTGGTCGACTGGGATTGGCCTGGCGGTCGACCGCGCTACAGTGTCGACCCAGCTACAGTGTCGACCTAGCTACAGTGAAATTCCTAACTTTAAGATTTCACCCCCAAACTCCATTGTAACCCTTCCAAACTTTATGTCATCAAGCTCCTTTGATCTTGGAGGGATTATACAAAGAATTTAACCTACAAAATCATGATAAAAATGATTAGAACTTTAGCTTAATAATCAATATGATAAATGTATGAAATGCATACATGAAAGCCCATGTTCAAGGTGCATACAAACACTTGAACCATAAAAGCTTTAAGCTAAAGGTGAAGAAGTATTTCTATGCAAGTGAGCAAAGTATGAGAGCAATTTAGCCATGCACATATACAAGTGAACACTTTGAAAACATGATTGACTAAAGATCAAGATCAATAGATATGCATTTGTCCAATATGAGTGCATCATGTAACCAAGCTCCATGAAAAGTATGCATAGGAAGCATTAAATACACATGTTCAACTCAATCATATTCAACCAATCGATATGAACAATTAACCATTTAGTTAGCATCAAAACCATAGCAATACACACTAAGTTTAGTTATCATCAAAACCATAGCTCAACAGTCTTCAACAACCTGATTTGTCCTTTCTGTTTGTCCATCTGTTTGGAGATGGAAAGCGGTGCTGAAGTTGTGTTTCGTCCCCAGAGAGTGTTCTAAACTCTTCCAGAAATGAGAGGTAAAGCGCGGGGCTTGGTCGGATACGATCGAGACGGGAACTCCATGCATTCTAACTATCTCTATAATATATAGAGCAGTAAGGACATTAACCGACCATCGACTTTTGATAGGCAAGAAATGAGTCGATTTAGTTAGGCGGTCGATAATTACCCAGATTCCATCATGTCCACCTCTAGACTTGGGCAAACCCATAATAAAATCCATGTCAATATCTTCCCACTTTCACTTGGGAATGTCGAGTGGATGTAACTTTCCTGCGGGTTTCTGATGTTCCGCCTTCACTTGTTGACATGTTAGGCAGCGAGATACGACATCCGCTACCTTCCTTTTCATATTAGGCCACCAGAAAGTCCCTTTCAAGTCTTGGTACATCTTGGTGGCTCCAGGGTGGATCGTGTACAATGATCTATGAGCTTCTTCGATAACCTTTTTCTTCAACTCGGGACAGTCGTGTACACATGTCCGTTCATAGAATAGCAATCTCCCATCGGGTGCCAGCTTAAAATCCGGTCTATCGCCCAGCTTGTCCCTTATCTCCACTAGTGTAGGATCTCCCTCTTGTAATTTTTGAATTTCTGACAACAAATCCAGATGTAGACTCATATGGGCTAGAGTAATACACCCGTCTTGTTCATCAGTGCTAATATCGAGTTGAGAGATTTCATCCAATAGCTTCCATTATTGGATCATACAACTAGCCAATATTGCTCTCGGCTTCCGACTAAGAGCATCAGCTACAGAATTACCCTTACCGGGATCATAGAAAATCAACCCTTAGGTCAAACCCTGGGTCAAGAACACTTGAGACAATTGCGGTCATGACTGGACCGTTTATTGTAAATAGCGGTCATTTACTGGACCGTTTATATACTGTAGTGGTCAGTACAGGGCCGATTATTGACAGAGTCGACGTAGTGAATGAACTGGAACTATGCGGTCATGGCAGGGCCGTAAGGTGTCAGTGGCGGTCAAGGAAAGGGCTGTTACTAGACAATTGTGATTTCCAGTGGGCCACTAGTGACCAAAACACAGGAAACTCCGGTAAAGTGCTTTCTAGATAATTGGGTTTGAGGGTAAAACCAGCTCGGCGTCCTAGTGAGAATCACAGGCTCGCAGAGGCTAACAGAGGCCTTGAAATAAGATCACCTAGTCCGGTGGAAGGGATATCCAACGGAGAGGATCACAAGTCCAAGAGGTGTGCTTATACGTGCAAAGTGTATCTAATGGCCACGCACCGTGGTACGCACCATGTACTTAAGAAAAGACTCTAGATGAGAGTGAGTCGAGATAAACAGCGATCAAATATCATCAACTACACAAGTCTCATAAGCACATGAACTTTAACGTTAATACAAGAGTATATGGTTTTGGCATGAAATTAACATAAGTTAAAATAGGCGTTTTAACTATCTAAGACATACAAGTTATCAAGGGTAATGCAAAATATAACCAATCTTACAAATATGAAGTCCAAACTAGGAATACAACCTATTTACCTAGGCTTATCATATAGTTAATAGGGTCAATCTATAATCTGTTTGGAGTTAACCGGTTGTAGAGAACAGAAAGAGAATAGCGGTCAGGTGAAGACCGCATGCAGGCGCTTAGGGGTCTATCGCAGGGCCGCTAAATACATATGGCGGTCTAATAGAGATCGTTTCTCGTCTATGACAGACAGAAGTAAAATAGGTCATATAGGCCTTATTGTTAGCAATATATAAATGCAAATCATGCTAAACAGAAGGATAAGACATGATAGAGCATAAGAAATGCATGGAGATGCATGGTTCACATGAATTAAGCCAAATTTATTAATTTCTCATTAAAGGGTAGGATTCATGCATGTTGTGATAACCTAGATACGCAGTTGGAATAAAACATCAAATACTCCAAGTACAATGCATGAAATAATGAGGTAATAGAGGGATTTTAGTCCTGACATATTATTCTAGCGATCCACGAGATAACCTACCTTTGTGACAAGCTTTAGACTTCAAATTTCTAACTGGAAGATCACTCAAGTTCCGGCACGTCCTGTACCAAAACAACAACTTCCCTCCTCTCTATCTTCTGATTCCCTTGACCTATATTCGTGAACATTGGAGGGTTGGTAGAAGATAGAAAGGTGAACAAAAAGTTCTAAAGGATCAACTTCTAAATACCTCTATTAGGGCTTCTACTTGTTAGTCCCCGGGGTAGGCGAGCGGACAAGATGGGGGGGGTTGAATTGTCCCCCACACTAGGTGGCTAATTAAAACTATCCGCAGTGGAATTAAAAACTTTTAACAAGATTGAGAAAATTAACTAAACAGGCTAACTAATTCACTCAATCTCACCGTGCTCACACGTTGACGTAAATGGATTAAGCAAATAAACAAACACCTACAATGCAAACCACAAGACAATAGGATTTTTAAGGTGGTTCGGGACCACGACGGGCTCCCTACGTCCACCCATCACCGAACCGGTGAGGCTTCACTCGAGGATAAATCCCCAACATGGAGACGACGCTCCAAACACACATGGGGACACGCCCCAACACACACACACACGGAGACGGAGTCTCCCACACCATCTGGCGACCAGATCACAACATACACACACACACACTCTGCAACAAACGCAGCATAACAACACATACGACCGCACGCAGGCGATCAAACACGACCGTATACACAGACAGTCACACACACACAATGTATTTTCAGTTCCAAAAATAAACACAAACATTCAAATCATGCTAGACCCAAGATATAAGGCATGGAGAACATCACAAACGACAAAGAAAAGATATAGAAGTAATCCCCCTTGATCTTCAATAGCCGGTTGAAGATTTTCCTTGAGGCACAGGTTGGAAGGAAGTCGGATGATGGCGATTCTTCCATCCTCTTTTTCCTCTTGTCAATCCGCTCATTTTCTCCTACTTCCATGAACTCCAGAAATCACTTGTAGGAGATGAAATCTCCCTTTCTCTTGTAGCTCCAACCATTTTCCTTCTTCTTCACCTGCATGATAGAAAATATTAGCTCTTAGGGTTTCTCTCCTTATGAAATTTGGAGCTCACACAAGTATATATATAGGAGAATGTATAAGACACATATAGCCTTCACAAAACCCATAAAAGACCCCTCTAACATATGTATATTAACCCTAAGGGAAAAGGGGTAACAAAGCATTCCATTTGGATAGAGTTTAGAAGGTGTTTGGATCCCCGTTTTTTGGTTTACGCCGCAAACAGTCGACCTATGGTTAGGGGCAATCGACCTAAAAATTACAGACCCAAAACTAGCCATCCCTGGCTAGTTCGGTCGACCGAACTGGGTAGTTCGGTCGACCGAACTCTGCAGCTTTCCCAGCTTGCAGAATTCAGTCCCTTAACTCCATTAGCAGCCCATTCAACTCTGTGGCATCAAACTCCTTCGATCTTTGAGAGTTTATACAAAGGTTCTAACCTGCAAAACCATAGAAAAATGATTAGAACTTTAGCTCAATAATCCATATAATAAATGCATGAAATACATATATGAAACCATATAAACAAGGTGCATGTACCATCTTGGCCAACTTCTATCAAGCTTCTCATGAAATGGGTAAACAACTTGCAAGCACATTACTTTAAGAGAGTTATACATGAAGGATCATCAAGTTTTCAACAAGCAAACTTTTGAAGAAACCAAATAGTCAACAATTTTCATGTAAATCCTCCATACAGAGTCCAAGGCCAAAACCATGAAGTATATACTTCAAAACCATGAGGAAAAATGATTATGATATCACTAGTATGAAGCATATAAACACTTTGAACACATTATCAAATTCATCTAAAGATCAAGTTCAAATTGTTATGCACTTAGCAACATGTGAGTATCATGAAATTCACATGAGTGATATGGAAGATATGAACACTTGTTATCTTTACAAGACCAAGGGTGAACAACATTTAGACCACATGAACATTTTGATCATTCTTCTCAAACTTCCATCAAAGCGCAAGCTAGATGAGAAAACTTTACAATCCATCCATGTAACAATTTAGAGCATCACTCAACCCAAGAGTGAAAACCATGTAACCAAGTTCCACCAAGGTTTGTATGAAAAACCTTGAACATGTTTCAAGCCGTATATGCATAGAATGCAATCAAAACCATGTGAGATATTCATGTAAGCTCAAGCAAAATTCAGTTTTCCTCAGTAATAAATCAAGAGCAACCAGTCAAACATTTGATCAAAAGTATGAACCTTGAAAAACCAAATACTCATGTGGCCTAGTCGACTTCCCAGCCAAGCAAGTCAACTTGCATCATGAACGGTCACAAGTACAAAGTGCATGAATACACTTTGCAAACAAGGTTATCCACATTTAAACAACAAGATCACAGAGGCTAATGTAGATCACAAAGCCATGTAGCATGAGACAAGTCTTTTCGAAATTCTGAAGCATGTGAGTTCTAAAACATATGAATCATAGCAATGATCATGATTGCGCACTATCAATAATCCTATCAATGATCATGATTGCACACTATCATCAAAATCATATGCAAACATACATAAGGTTTAGTTATCATCAAAAATATAAACAAGTGTAAGGTACATAACAATCTCCCCCTTTTTGATGATGACAAACTTTATGACTTTATGATTGGCATGACAATATGATTTATGATGACACAAGTCACACAAAGATCCTTCTCTTCATTTGGCACAAACATAAATCTTTCTCCCCCTTTGACACTATCAAAAAATGAGAGGAAGGCAATGAAGTTCAAATTTCAGCATGACAGATTCATGAATAAATAAAAACTCATAACAAGATGTTTCATAGAATGTCTTTGACACATCAAATGATTTTCTTAGATTAGATTTTTAGATTTTTAGATTTCTTTTGAAATGCGTAAAAGCTCAATGCAAACATATGATGACACTATGAATGCATGCAATGCGACTAAACAGATATGCCTATGAAAAATAAACTGAGCCAATTGTTGAACTCAAATATTTTTGATTATTTCTATGTGAGGGTCACAAATTTAGATTTTCATGGTTTTCAGATTTTTGAATTTTCTTTAGGAATGCATGAAGCTAAAAGTATACAAATGATGAGATATGAAATGCACCATGCAACCAAGCAGATATGTATATGTATATACATGCAACATAGCTCCCCCTTACTTATTTAAGAAGGGAATATGTATAAGAGAAATGCAAATGAGAATCAAGTAATGATCATGTGCAACACTAGAAATTTGTGCAATCGAATAGGAGAATCATGCACTAGTCAATGTAGTCAATCAATTTTTTGAATACATATTAAATCAAATTTCCATATGTGTAGGTGAATAACATGAAAATATATTATTGCCATATGGATATTCAGATTTTCAGATCAACACAGTGAGAGATTACACAGACTATATTTCACTTTATGAGAACAGCATATTAGAGGCTACGCTCTACCTCAATAATTTTTCACACCAAAATTTTTCATTGATTTCACAAAGACAATCAGAATTTTTCAAGAATGATCAGGTTCAAAAATTCTTTTTACGCGAGTAGACACATGGTGCTCATGCTAGAATCCCCGGTTACTCAGAAAATTGAACCATTTCACTTCATTTTGAACAGAGGTACTTTAGTCAACACTTTTCAGAAATGAACCACATCACGTCTCAGGTGACGTGTATCTAGTTTACTGAGTGAGACTAAGTATTGCTCTGCCTTTCAGTTCACATTCTTTCAACAGAGATAGGTAGGTAACTTTTTCCTCAACTGCCTCTTCAACATACATGCAGCAAGTTTAACATCTCTAGAGTGTTGAAAAGAAATTCTATATGCTTATCTCTAACACTCATTTTACATTTTGTGCATGAAGTGTATGAATTTGATTCAACATGTATATCAAAAATTTCAAGAACACATAATGATGTAACTCCCCCTAAATAGATGCACGTATCAAGTATTTACTCCCCCTGAGTGTGTGACATGAAACACACCAATGATGACTCAAATGTAACATTATTTAGCAAGAAAGCATAAGGTCATAGAAATTTCAAGAACGGGGGTAAATAGCTTATAATAACATGTGGGCACACAATGGGAATATATGCAATATGCAATGCAAAATATAGAATGCATTATGAATGCAAAATTTAGATTTTATTTGAATGTTCCAAATGCATTTCAGAATTTAACATGAGTACAAAATACAAATTTTTAGTTTTTCATTTGAATGAACTAAATGCACCTAATGCATGAACTCTAATGGATGCAATCCTATAACAATATGAGAATGCAATGCAGGATGCAAAAGCAAGATGCAAGAGCTTGATTTTCAGAATATCATGACAGATTGCACAAGAAAGCATTCACATTCAAATGATGAACTACAAGCATTTTTCATCACATGAGCTTTATAAACTAGGGTGCAGAAATAGATTTGAAACATTCAATGTAACCCATTTATTTTCAGAAACTGTTCAAAAATAGATTTTCAACAACATTTCACAAGTTTAGAAATCATCCACAAGCCAAACTAATTTTACATGTTCTAATACGAGATGGAGGTGAAGTTTCGAAGAACCTACTCACACATAGTGAGAGTTTTCGACTGGACATAGTCTAATCTTCCACAAACACCATTTTATATACCAGATATGCAGTTACGTTCAAATGTGCAGTCAAACATATAATTTAGATTGAAAGATATTCAATGCTCAATGATCTCATAAACACTCCTCAAGATTTTCGATTTTGTTCAACCAATTAGACAAATTCACCTCATCATGCTAGAGGAATTACAAGTCAAGTTTTTTCAGAAGTGATACATGTCATATGAACCATATCACCAAGTGCCATAAGCTACTGTAGAGATTTCATAAATTTCCTATCAAGTTGTTAGGCACAATGGTTGATCCAAAAATCACATAACAATATATGATCAATTCAGATATAGCAATTGGCATGAGATGCAATTCAAAGAAATGAGTTAGATTCACAATTCCAGATCATTCATTCAAAAGTAAACTCTCCCTTTCTATGTGCATAAATTTCACATTTGACATTTTCTAGAAATCATACAACCTATGACCTAAATGTACAAGTGACTCATGGTACCAGGCGGAGGCACAT
The DNA here is from genome assembly GCA_022559845.1 of Amorphophallus konjac. Taxonomy (NCBI): domain Eukaryota; kingdom Viridiplantae; phylum Streptophyta; class Magnoliopsida; order Alismatales; family Araceae; genus Amorphophallus; species Amorphophallus konjac. The sequence goes on along the minus strand of CM040122.1, from coordinate 85,786,258 downwards.
TCTCACGCATGGTGATAGATTTCAGACAGAAATGACCTGCCCTTCCTCAAGTCACTATTTAATATATCATGTAGTCATGTAAATGATGATCAGAAGGATGCAATGCAAACTCGTAAGAAAAATAGATTTTTCTTGGTTTTCATTGAAGGAAATTCAAATAAAGCAAATTTTAGTTATTCAAATTTCATATTTTAAAGACAAATCAATATTTATTTTCAAAACCTGTGCCTTGAGCAACCATTATTTTTCAAGCTTCTACTTAGCCTCAAGGCATTCCTGCAAAAAAATTCGCATTCAACAGTTTTGGGTACCCAAACCTTTTTGGGTCCCGGATGGTTAGTTGCACCTCTAATGGGTGCTCTCCATAATTTTTGACCAGACATATCATCAAAATACATTAAGGAGCAATCATGCATGGTATGCCCAAACTCACCACAATAATGACAACAACCAAAAGGTTTCACAGATTTCTTATATGCATAAGCATTTGATTTCGGTGATTTAACAAATGTGTTTCCATTGTTTGCATGAGATTTTTCTTTTCATGGCATGATGGTTGTCATTTTTCTTTTGAAAGTAAGTTTTCATCAAATGACCATATTTGCCACAGTTGTAACAATGCAATGGAGCAACTCTATTATATGGTCGTTTTGCATGAACATAGGATTTTTAAATTATTTCCTCTTTTTGAAAACTTCCTTAAATTTTGAGATCATTTTTTCTATTGCATGCTCTCAAGTTATCATTTTTCAACATGTTACAATCATGCATCTTATGACCATACTTTCCACAATTAAAATAGGAAATACCTTTTCTTTTGGAAATAAATTCATTCTTGCATGCTCACAAATCATCAGATTTCTTAACAAAGTAATCATGCATCATATGACCACGTTTACCACAATAAAAATATGAGATTTTCTTTGTGGATGCATGTGTGTGTGTAACATGATTTTTCTTGGCATTCACCGTGGCACCAACAACATTTTTAGCCTTTTGATGCAGGTTTTGTTTCTTTTTCAGATTTTTATTTGATTTCTTAGTTATCTGAGAAGCAAATTGATTTGGAGACCCATTTGATATGCTGACTATGTTTGAATTGTGGATAAATGATGTATAGACTTTATTTTCAAAAAAAAATTTGTTCACAGGATTATAGCCTAGCCCTTCTCTTTGGAAGTTGACCTTAGTCCCCAATATCTTGTTCAGATTTTCTTTCCCATTCACAAACTTAGACAAGGATGCATTCAAGTCAACAATTTCATTTTGAAGAGATGTAATATGTAACTCATAACTAGCTATCTCTTGTTCACTGCAAACAACACATTCATTCAATACTTATTTGCAGTTTTATAACTTTCAAGTTCTTGTTCTAGCACATGCGCTCTTTCACATTATCAACATTGACAGTTACAGATTTTCCTTTTTCAAAAGCAAGCAACTTTTAGAGAATGTTGTATTCAAAGTTTTCAGCTTTTCATTTTCTTCTCTCATACATAAATGTTTTCTTCATGCCTTTTGATATAATCAATAAAGATTTATTTTAGATTTAAATTCAAAGCATTATCACATGAAGAATTTACATGAATGGGTTTTCAAGACATTTTAATCTACCTTCAAGTAATGAGATCTGAATCAACATAGCTCATTTTCCTTTTTAAGTTCTTCAAGTTCAAAACACTTATCACAAGGAGCATTCTCAAGGAATGTATTTTAAGACTTCTTTTTCAATTTCTATTTTCAGATTTCACCTTCTTATACTTTTAACTAGCTCTTCATAGGCATTCATCAATTCTTCATAACTAAATTCAGCTTCATTATCAGAATCAGAATTTACCTTTAAGCTTTCTCACTTGATTTATCGTGCTTGTCGGCAACCAAGCACTCGGTGTCCTTCTTTGAGCTTTCCTTTTCTTTTTGAGCTTCTATTAGTCCATCCCAGATTTCTTTTGCAGACCTACAGTTTGAGACAAATGAAAATTTGTTAGTACTTACAGCAGCCTTAAGAAGTTTCAAAACAAAGATATTTTCAATGTTCTTTTCTTATGCTCATCGGTCCATTTAATTTATTTCCAGGTAGAATGTGAGGACCATGGGTGATTAACCTCATAAACTTCGAATCAAAGCTAGTCATGTAATCATAGAATTTTTCAACCCATGATTTATAATCAGAGCCATCAAAAATAGGAAGTGACTTCATGTTAGCCATCGCCAAGGATCTTTACTCTACAACCATGAGGTTGTCTTAAAAATCAGAGACCCGCTCTGATACCAATTGTTGGTCCCCGGGGTAGGCGAGCGGACAAGAAGGGGGGGTTGAATTGTCCCCCACACTAGACGGCTAATTAAACCTATCCGCAGCGGAGTTAACAACTTTTAACAAGATTGAGAAAATTAACTAAACAAGTTAACTAATTCACTCAATCTCACCGTGCTCACACGTTGACGTAAATGGATTATGCAAATAAATAAACACCCACAATGCAAACCATAAGACAAGGGGATTTTTAAAGTGGTTCGGGACCACGACGGGCTCCCTACGTCCACCCCTCACTGAACCGGTGAGGCTTCACTCGGGGATAACTCCCCAACATGGAGATGACGCTCCAAACACACACGGGGACACGCCCCAACACACACAGACACGGAGACAGAGTCTCCCACACGATCCAACGACCGGATCATAGAATACACACACACACACGCTGCAACAAACGCAGCACAACGACACACACGATCGCACGTAGGAGATCAAACACGACCGTATACACAGACGGTCACACACACACAATGTATTTTCAGTTCCAAAAATAAACACAAACATTCAAATCATGCTAGACCCAAGATATAAGGCATGGAGAACATCACAAACATCCTAGAAAAGATGTAGAAGTAATCCCCATTGATCTCCAATAGCCGGTTGAAGATTTTCCTTGAGGCACAGGTCGGAAGAAAGTCGGATGATGGCGATTCTTGCGTCCTCTTGTTCCTCTCGTCAATCCGCTCCTTTTCTCCTTCTTCCACGAACTCTAGAAATCACTTGTAGGAGATGAAATCTCCTTTTCTCTTGTAGCTCCAACCCTTTTCCTTCTTCTTCACCTGCAAGATAGAAAATATTATCTCTTAGGGCTTCTCTCCTTATGAAATTTGGAGCTTACACAAGTATATATATAGGAGAATGTATAAGACACATATAGCCTTTACAAAACCCATGAAATACCCCTCTAACATATGTATATTAACCCTAAGGGCAAAGGGGTAACAAAACATTCCATTTGGATAGAGTTTAGAAGGTTTTCAGATCCCCATTTTTTGATTTACACCGCAAATGGTCGACCTAAGGTTGGGGGGGGGTCGACCTAAAAATTACAAACCTAGAACTAGCCATCCCTGGAGAGTTCGGTCGACCGAACTCTGCAACTTTCCCAGCTTGCAGAATTCAGTCCCTTAACTCTATTAGCAGCCCATTCAAGTCTATGGCATCAAACTCATTTGATCTTTGAGAGTTTATACAAAAGATCTAACCTGCAAAACCATAGAAAAATGATTAGAACTTTAGCTCAATAATTCATATGATAAATGCATGAAGTACATATATGAAACCCTATAAACAAGGTGCATGTACCATCTTGGCCAACTTCTATCAAGCTTATCATGAAATGGGTAAACAACTTGCAAGCACAGTACTTCAAGAGAGTTATACATGAAGGATCATCAAGTTTTCAACAAGCAAGCTTTTGAAGAAACCAAATAGTCAACAGTTTTCATGTAAATCCTCCATACAGAGTCTTATGCGAACAAGTACTCCTGCTAGTTGAGTAAGTTTGCCTTTGATGTCGAATCTTCGAATACCTCAACCTGGAGAAACTTTGAGGAATACGTGGTCTCCTATTTGGAATTCTAGGTCATGCCTTCGATTATTCGCATAAGACTTTTACCTATCTTGAGCCATCTTGAGTCTTTCTTGAATCAGCTTGACTTTTTCAGTAATATCCCGAATGAGTTCCGGGCCTAGAAATTATTTTTCCCCAACCTCACTCCAGCATATAGGTGAGCGGCAACTCCTATCATATAGGGCTTCAAATGGTGCCATTTTAATACTAGCTTGATAGCTATTATTGTAAGAGAATTCTACTAGAGGCAAGTGGTCGTGTCAACTCCCACCAAAATCAAGTACACATACCCGAAGCATATCTTCCACCACCCGATTGGTTCTCTCAATTTGACCATTAGTCTGTGGTTGGAATGCGGTGCTGAAATTCAACTGGGTCCATAATGAATGTTGTAGACCCTTCCAGAATTAAGATGTAAATCGAGGGTCTCGATCAAATATAATAGTGACAGGGACTCCATGCAGTTTCACAATTTCTTTTACATATAAGGCAGCCAAGACGTCCACGGACCATCGACTCTTAATAGGTAGGAAGTGAGCCGACTTGGTCAAGCGGTCGATGATTACCCATATAACGTCATGTCCTCCTCTTGATTTAGGTAGACCCATGACAAAATTCATCCCTATACTCTCCCACTTCCACTCAGGAATCGCCAAGGGATGTAGCTTTCCAGCAGGCTTTTGATGCTCTGCCATAACTTGTTGACAAGTGAGGCAGCGTGATACGTAGTCCGCCACTTCTCATTTCATATTAGGCCACCAATAATTTCTTTTAAGGTCTTGGTACATCTTGGTAGCACCAGGGTGAATGACATACCTTGATTTATGTGCTTCATCTATAACCAGTTTCTTAGTATCAGTATGATTTGAGACACAAATTCGACCTCGGAATAACAATCTTCCATCAGTTGCAATAGATAATTCTGACCGTTGATCTATATCATCCTTGATTTTCATCAGTGCAGAGTCATTTTCTTGCAACTTGACCAGGCCTTCTATTAATGTAGGTTGTGACCGAATATTGGCAATAAAGCATTCTTCTTTCTCTACATTTATCTCTAGATTTAATTGGGCAAATTCAACAATGAGATTAGTCATACCTTTCATGAGGCTTGATAACATTCCCATTGGTTTCCTGTTGAGTGCGTCGGCTACAACATTCACCTTGCCTGGATGATATTGGATGGCGAAGTCAAAATCCTTAAGATATTCCAACCATCGTCTTTGCCTCATGTTTAGCTCCTTTTGAGAAAAGAGATATTTCAGACTTTGTGGTCCGAATATACCGTGAACTTTTCTCCATAAAGATAGTGACGCCAGATCTTTAGAGCAAATATAACGGCAGCTAGTTCCAGATCATGAATTGGATAATTCTCCTCGTGCCGCTTCAATTATCTTGAGGCATAGCAGATCATTTTGCCACTTTGCATAAGAATGCACCCGAGGCCAACCCTTGATGCGTCCATGTATACTTCAAATCTGCTGCCTTCGACAGGCAGTGCCAGAATAGGGGCAGTAGTGAGATGTTCCTTGAGAGTCAAGAAACTCTCCGCGCACTTGTGATCTATACAAATAGATTTTCCTTTCTAGTGAGTCTTGTGAGAGGAACGGTGATCTTGGAAAAATTCTCGATGAACAGCCGATAATAACCAACCAGACCAAGAAAACTTTTAATTTCAGATATAGTCGTCAGTCGGCTCCAATTTTTTGACAGCTTCTACTTTAGAAGGATCCACGACAATTCCTTCTTTGAAAATAACATGGCCAAGGAAGGAAACCTCCTTTAGCCAGAACTCACATTTATTTAGCTTGGCATATAGTTGGTGTTCCCTTAATGTTTGTAAGGCAGTTTTCAGATGTTTCTCATGTTCTTCTTTTGTCTTGGAATAGATAAGGATGTCATCAATGAATACTACCACAAAGCGGTCGAGATATGGCCTGAAGATGTTGTTCATGAGTTGCGTAAATGATGCGGGGGCATTGGTTAACCCGAACGGCATAACCACATACTACGGAAAGCCGTCTTGTGAATATCCTCTTCCCTAATCTTAAACTGATGATAGCCAGACCTAAGGTCAATCTTGGAGAAATACTCCGCACCAGAGATCTGGTCGAACATCTCATCAATATGCGACATTGGGTATTTGTTCTTGATGGTAAGTTGATTAAACTGCCGGTAGTCGATACACAGCCTGAGGGATCCATCCTTCTTTCTGACAAATAGAACCGGTGCACCCCAAGAAGATGTGCTAGGTCGAATAAAGCCTTTTTCCAACAACTCTTAAAGTTGCTTTTTCAATTCCTAGAGCTCCGTGAGGGACATCCTATAAGGGACCTTTGACACATGTGCTACTCCAGGTGTGAGTTCAATGGAAAAATTAACCTCCCTTTCGGGTGGTATACCGGGTAAGTCTGAAGGAAAGACATCCGGAAATTTTTTTACAATGGGGATTTCTTCTATAAAGATTTCCTTGGACTTGGAAATGATAACAGAAGTAAGAAAAGCTTCACACCCTTGTGAGATGAGTTTGCAGGCGTGAAGAGAAGAAATAAGAGTAGGGTGCTTCCTATACTTATTGCCAAGGAAAGAAAACTTTGAAAAATCTGGTTTATGAAAAGAAATATGCCTATTGCGATAATTAATGTCGGCATAATGGTCACAAAGCCAATCTACTCCTAATATGCCATCGTAGCCCTCCATGTCAAGGCATACGAGATTTGCAGGGAGATTGTGACCTTCTATGATAACTTCACTGTCGTGAAGATAAGTTTTAAGTTCCGTTCCCGAACCTAAGGGTGTACTTATAGTTAAATTCGAAGGTAACGAGATAGGTGAAATTGGCAAGGTCTTAGCAAAAGAGCTAGAAATAAAGAAATGAGAAGCACCAGTCTCGAATAATACAAATGTAGGATGCGAGTAAATCTGGATGGTACCTTCCATCAGTTCCTCTTTTTTGATAGCTTCTTCGTCCACAAGAACATTGAGACGAGCCTGCCACCTTCGTCCGCCGTCATTCCTGGAGGGTTGTTCCTTCATGAGGGGACAGTCTGGCATGCGATGCTCCCGACTTCCACATCTTAAAAAAGCGCCAAGACGCTTCCAGCATTTCTCGGCTGCGTGGCCGAATTTCTCACAAAACGTACAAGCCACCATGACTTGCTTATCTTCCTCCTTCGCCTTCTTGTTCTTATGGTAGCCACTACCACTCTCGTTACGGGATCTCTTCTTATTATCACGGAATTTGTAAGGTTCTATGATGCTGAACTTCTCCTTCTTTCCACGCCTATCCATCCTTCGGCTAAATTCTTCTCCCTTGACCTTAAGTTTCTTGACCTTCTCCAAGGTCCTTTCATATAAATGTGCTCGCTGGACCATCTCCGCGTAGGTCCGAATATTCTATAAGCCAAGTTGTTGAATGAAGACGAGCCTTAACCCATCTAGAAAATGGTTGGCCTTTAAAATATATGTGCTCACTAGATGTTCAGTATAAGGGGCCAAACGGGAGAATTGGAGTTCGTATTCTGCCACTGATATCATGCCTTGGTGTAGAGAAGCGAATTCAGCAGCCTTTCAAGTACTTGACGTGCTCAGAGAAATATTTCGCTTGGAAGAGTGTAAGAAACTCGCTCCATGTAGGCTGGCCATTCTGGGGTTGTGCCGAAGTGGTCTTCCACCAAGTACGTGCATCCTTATTAAGTTGAAATGTGGCGAGACGGACCTTCTCTTGATCCGCACACTGCATAACATTGAAGATTCTTTCTATCTCATCTATCCAGTTCTCTCCTTCATCAAAATTATAAGAGCCAGAAAACCGTGGAGGATTTAAGCTTCAAAAATTTCGATGTAAATCGTCGGCACCAGCCCTTGCGCCAGCTTGGGCCATATTCTGTAGTTCCTGAGTAAGAACTGCAAGAGTTTGTTGCATCCCGTCCCAGTCAACACGGTGTGCCATCGTGAAAAATAAGGTACCTACGAGGATAATCAATTAGTTAATACCTATGGAATTAATAGAATTAACTTAGAAAATTTCTAATTTCACTATCTCATCCCGGCTCTACCCATTCTCACGTGGTTGGAAATTTCTTCCCTTAGTTCATAGGTGTGGGTCCTTAATCCTTGGACTTAGCCTACGACATGACATCATTTTAGGACATACTTAAGCCTAGGCTCTGATACCAACCTAACTGTCACGCCCCGAGACGTATGTACAACGGAAGTAATATCGGGGAACGTGAACAACCGGCAATACGTCTCAAACTAGCAATATAATCAGAGTGCAATAAACATCCACATAAAATGGAGTACACAATTTTTGACCAAAATTCTAACTTTTATTGATAATAATGATCCATAATTACATAAAGTTGACTCATGGTCTACTAGACTCAAGAAAAATGAAAATTACATAATGAGACTCAATAAAGTAAAAATTACATCATGACTCTAGACTACTTAAATACACTTGACATTCTAAGTCTTCTCTTGACCATCAGTCATCACTCTCGGACCCGATGCTAGAATACTCCGAATCCGACTAACATAAATTTCCTGAAAAGATTGGAAAAGTAGGGTAACGAGCACACTTGCCCAGTAGGTATCTTCGCATCATCATGGAGGTATGCTTTAAGTAATTACATTTTTGGTCTAGTGAATAAGGTAAAAGAAATTGCGATAAAACACACGAACAAAATCCAAGTAATTAAGAAGACATGAATTATAGAGATATGAAGAATATGGATGGACAATAGAGCATGATCAAGCAAGATTTATAGGGTAAAGTGGCTTTTCATTAACAAGAATGTACTTCATAACCATAAAGGCTATGCACTAGAAAGTCATGAACAAGAAAGTACTAGCAAGCATATAAATTATCACAAGTTGCCTCATGATTTTCACCCGTCTATAAAAAAATTACTCCCGGCGCAATGCGATGCCAGTACTCATCGTACCCCATGGTTTTCAGCATGTTTCCGGCTATCTGTCGAGGGGGCTAGCGTGGAGCCCTTAGACACTATCTGTGCCTACTCTTGCATCTTCAAGTTACAGATCAAACTACTTTCATGAGAGATAATAACATTTTGGTCAATAATATTCAATTCAACAATAGTTTCTATGATAATGTAGCCAAGGTAGAGAACATACTCAATGTAAGATTACGGGAGTTTAATGAATGATTTAAAACAAGGTCACGCCACGGAAAGAATCTGGCAACATAACAGCATCTGCTTTAACTTCCATAATTTATTAGATAGCTTTTAGAATAGATAATCAATAGACCATCTAGGATCATAGAAAATCAACCCTTAGGTCAAACCTTGGGTCAAGAACACTTGAGATAATTGCGGTCATGACTGGACCGTTTATTGGAAATAGCCGTCGTTTACTGGACCGTTTATATACTGTAGCGGTCAGTACAGGGCCGTTTATTGACAGAGTCGACGTAGTGAATGAACTGGAACTATGTGGTCATGGCAGGGCCGCTAGGTGTCAGTGGCGATCAGGGAAAGGGCCGCTACTAGACAATTGCAGTTTCCAGAGGGCCGCTAGTGACAAAAATACAGGAAACTCTGGTAAAGTACTTTCTAAACAATTGGGTTTTGAGGGTACAACCAGCTCGGCGTCCTAGTGGGAATCTCAGACTCGCGGAGGCTTACGGAGGCCTTGGAATAAGATCACCTAGTTCGGTGGAAGGAATATCCAACGGAGAGGATCACAAGTCCAAGAGGTGTGCTTATACGTGCAAAATTGTATCTAATGGTCACACACCGGGGTATGCACCATATACTTAAGAAAAGACTCTAGATGAGAGTGAGTCGAGATAAACAACGATCAAATATCATCAACGACACAAGTTTCATAAGCAGATGAACTTTAACATTAATACAAGAGTATATGGTTTTGGCATGAAATTAACATAAGTTAAAATAGCCGTTTTAACCATCTAAGACATGCAACTTATCAAGGATAATGCACAATATAACCAATATTACGAATATGAAGTCCAAACTAAGAATACAACCTATTTACCTAGGCTTATCATATTATTAATAGGGTCAATCTGTAATCTGTTTGGAGTTAACAGGTTACAGAGAATAGCGGTCAGGTGAGGACCGCATGCACGATCTTAGCGGTCTATCGCAGGGCCGCTAAATACATATGGCGGTCTAATAGCGATTGTTCTCGTTTGTGACAGACAGAAGTAAAATAGGTCATATAGGCCTTATTATTAGCAATAGATAAATGAAAATCATGCTAAACAGAAGGATAAGACATGATAGAGCATAAGAAACACATAGAGATGCATGATTCACATGAATTAAGCCAAATTTATCAATTTCTCATTAAAGGGTAGGATTCATGCATGTTGTGATAACCTAGATGCGCAGTTGGAATAAAACATCAAATACTCCAAGTACAGTGTATGAAATCACGAGGTAATAGAGGGCTTTTACTCCTGACATATTATTCTAGACATCCACGAGATAACGTACCTCTGTGACAAGCTTTAGACTTCGAATTTATAACTGGAAGACCACTCAGGTTCCTGCGCGTCCTGTGCCAAACCAGCAACTTCCCGCCCCTCTATCTTCTGATTCCCTTGACCTATATTCGTGAAAATTGGAGGGTAGGTAGAAGATAGAAAGGTGAACAAAAAGTTATAAAGGATCAACTTCTAAATACCTCGATTAGTGCTTCTAATCTTCTGATCTTCACTGGACCGGTGCACTGGTTCCTGTGCAGCCTATAGCAAACCAGTAACTTGCAGACTCCCTAATTATTCAACGGCTGGGTCTTCTAGCGCGAAAATTGGAGAGGAGTTGGATAAAACTAAGGAGAACAAAATCTTCTAAAGAACCAACCTGAGATATCGTCTCCTTACCGTCAAACTTCGAGAGCCAAAGTAAGGGTTCACACTGTTCGAATCTGAACCCTATTTATAGAGTTTACCTAGGGTTTGGATATTAGATTGAACTTAGAGTCCTAAATTGGTGTAGAACTTATCCCTAGAGTATTCTAGAGAGTCACCCATGCCAGATAGCTTCGATCCAAGGTAATTTGGTTGTCAAAAATTCAAGCTTTTCACGTTTCTTCCATTCACGGAATCATAAGGGTTTAGCGATCATGGAAGGACAGCTAGGATGTAGTGGCAGTCTCCCAATAGACCGCCAATTGACATTAAATCCGAAAATTTTAGATTTTTCTATTATTTCTGATTTATCTCCTAATTGGTGTATAGATCCTATTTTAAATCCGTAAATTACTCCAAATTACTTTTATATAATTGGGTCTGAGCCTAAAGGGCTTGGATTTGGGTCTTGTGGGCATATTTAGTGGATTTAAACATAACATAATATATAGTCTTTTAAAAAATAGACCTATATTTATTAAATAACCAATTAGTCTACTTAAATGCTTAATAAATATATTAAATCTTAGAAAACTCCTAAAAAAATTCTCTGGCATTACAATTTGTGTCACCAGACCTGCCCCATGGATGTGCAGAGCATCTTCATCAAGTGGACGACCACTCGAAGTATTTTCACCCTCATTGGACAACTTTTCGGCCTCTTACAGACCTTTCCGGTGTAGTTCGTACCCTTATTGGGTCACTCGGGCTTTTCTGCTGATATCGCCTTCGGAACTCCGTTTTGTGAAACCAGGGACATTTCTTCATCTCAGGAGGCGTCCTTATCAGGTAGCGGACCACTAGGTATATTTCTGTCCTTGTCGGACAGGATGTGGGGTTTGTTCGGCACGAACAGGTCGATGCCGATTTGTTAGGTTTGTTAATTTCGGCTTGCGGTATAACGTTGCTGAGTTGTTGTAGAATTTCTTTAGACATCCCGAGACGATGAGTTATGGGATCCCTGACACTCTATCAGGTGGCCTGGGGCTCCAATAGTTCGAGTGGACCTCCTTTCAGGTTTCCTTCTGCTTTTCTACACTGGTCAGCTATTCTCCTGGTCGTTAGAGCACGCTTACCGTACAGTGATATTTTAGATGTCAACAGAAGCTCGGGGGACTCTTGCTACTGGATTGCAGAGTCAGAAGGTGGTCTGCTAAGTACGACACCATAGCATGGTGTCAGGTGGTGCGATCTCCTCGCTCAGACATCCTCGGGAAAGTTCAGCCGAGCAGAGAGGCCTTCTCTGGTAGGGCATGGATTGGGGCCCGTTCTCCTCCCTCCTTTGGTCAGTTGTATGGTTGCTCTTGTGAGAGGATGTGAGAGTGCCTTGCCATGCTTCTTCCTTCGACCGCCTATCTTGCGGGAAGTCTTGAGAGAGCTTTGTTGAGCCTCAAACTGCAACACAATTCTCACCGGGGTTGTTGTTCCCCATGAGAACTCTCTGATACTAAAGTCAAGACCTATGTTGATGAGAGAATAAGAAGTTTGAGGACCCCATGTGGGTCGAATGACAAACGACCTTGCTTCGATGGTAGAGAGGTCCCTAGTTAACTCGAGGGGTTTACCTGATTTCAGCGACCGCATGTATATCGGTCGCTAATCGGTCGCTATTATTGCGACCGAATTAACTTCGGTCTCCAGTCGGTCGCTGATGCCGTTATACTTCCTACTACGACCCCCGCCCGCCCGAGCCCTCCCGCCCGAGCCCCCCCCCTCCCGCCCGAGCCCCCCCTCCCGAGCCCCCTTCCCCTGCGGCCCCCTCTCCGCCCTAGCCCCCCTCCCCGCTCCCGCCCGAGCCCCCTCCGCCGGAGCCCCCCCTCCGCCCGCCCTCCCGCCCGAGCCCCCCTCCTCCGCCGAGCCCCCCCCCCCCCCAGCCCCCCCCCCCCCCGCCCGCGGCCCCCCCCCCGCGCCCCCCCCCGCGCCCCCCCCCCCCAGCCCCCCCCCCCCCCCCCGAGCCCCCCCCCCCCCGCCGGCCCCCCCCCCCCCCCCTCCCCGTGTGCTGCCTCCCGCCCGAGCCCCCCCCCGCCGGAGCCCGTCGCCGCGCCGCTCGCGTCGAGTCGCCGTCGCCGCTCGCCCTGCCGTCGTCGCCCTCCGCAGGTACCTCTCTCTCTCTCTCTCTCTCTCTCTCTCTCTCTCTCTCTCCCTTCCCCCTCCGTCACCGGCCTGCTCCCCTCCCCCGCCGGCCTACTCCCCTCCCCCCTGCGGCCCCGTCGCCGGCTTGCTCCCCTCCCCTCCCCCCTGCGGCCTGCGCCCCCGTCCCCCTCAGATCTCCTTCCCATCCCCATGCCCCTCCCCCTCCGGCCTGACCCCTCTGATCCCCCTCCCCTTCCCGTCCCACTCCGCCTCCCCCGGCCCTCTGCCTCCGACGGTCTCCTCCCTTCCTCCCCTTCCCGTGTCCCCCTCTGCCTCCCCCTCCCCTTCCCGTCCCCCTCCACCTCTGGAAACCCCCCACCAACTCCCCTTTGTGCTGCACCACCGGAATCGTCTCACCCTCCCAATGCCATCGGAAGCCCCCTCCCCATCCCCCCAGTACGGGGGGCTGGACGCCATTGAGACCTACGTGTTCTGGGACGGCCACGAGCCGTCGCCTGGCAATGTACGTGTTGTCACCACCGCATGTGTTGCTTTGCTCACTCTTTCTTCTACTCCATCTCCTCTCAAAAACCGTTATTTGTTTCTTCTTCTTCTTCCCGATGCCTTGTTTGCAGTACAACTTCGACGGGAGGTATGATCTAGGAGGTTCGTGAAGACGGTGAAGGACGCGGGGCTCTATGTCGTTCTCCGGATCGGGGCCTTACGACTGTGCAGAGTGGAACTTTGGGTACCTCTATCCCTCTGCTTTTTCTTTCTTTGTTTTTTCCATCTCTGGGGCTGTGTCTGAGTAAGCCAAGAACCGTTCTTTCTTCTTCTTCTGTTTCGCTTCAGTTTACTGGATTTAGACAGCAGTAAAAATGGGTAAATTTGGTGAGGATAGTCTCTGAAACTTTTTGTTTGTTCCGAGGATTTGTGCACCAACATTTTGTTGGGCTATTTTGCTTTGCAGGGGGCTTCCTGTGTGGCTGAAGTATGTAGCCAGGCATCAGCTTCAGGACGGACAACGAGCCTTTCAAGGTCCCTTCTCCCTTCTCCTCCCAGTTTCTGCACACTCGTAGAAACCAAAGTACATCTACAAGCAACCACCTGCTTAGATGTTCTAAGTTGCAGACGGCAATGCAAGGCTTTGTCCAGAAGATTGTCCAGATGATGAAGGCTGAGTCGCTGTTTTGAATCCCAAGGCGGTCCTATTATCCTCTCCCAGGCATGCTCTTTTTTTTTTCTGGCATGTTCAGCTGATCTCTATGCTTTTCATTCATGAAACACACACTTCTGTGAGATGTTTCATGTTTGCTGCCCTTGTCTTTGCCCTCTTTGGGTATGCGTAAACAGTTTTCTACTGCATGTGCTTGCAAGCAGGAAGATTTAGAATGTTGAAACAGTTGTGAGAGCATAATTAGTCTGAATTACTGACTTGGAAGTGTTCAAATTGGCAGATTGAAATGGATATGGACCAGAGAGTAGGTCACTTGGGCCCTCTGGTCATTCATATATGACTAGTTGGGCTGCGGAGATGGCCTGTCGGACTAAAAACGGGTGTTCGTGGGTGATGTGCAAGGAGGGACGATGCCCCAGATCCAGTGGTGAGAGACTTGTGTTACTTGATCTGCATGTCTACTTATTTCTGCTCTGGTTCTGCTCTGGAGGAAGCAAGGCGGTTGGAACCCCTCGCTCAGCTTAATTCACATTGACCAGTCATGTTGATGGCTTCTTTGTTTTGGACTAAGGCTAAGGAAAAGCTGGTTGATGGTCATTCTTATTGTTCATTCATGATGCTTGTGTTCTCTCCGTAGGCTTTAATTTATGGCCACAAGAGTTCTGAGCACATTTTTTCCTTTTTTTTCTAAAATTTATGGAACAGATAAACACCTGCAATGGCTTCTACTGTGACAATTTCAATCCCAACAGACCTTACAAACCTAAGATGTGGACTGAAGCCTGGAGTGGCTGGTAAGTTCCTAGCTCTTAATGGATTTGTTTTCCTTGAAGCTTCTTTTGGTGTGGTGTGGGAGTTGGTGTAGAAGGTGGGAATTCGTAGCTCATAACCTCTTCTACCTTTATCCTCTCTGTGAAGGTTCACAGAGTTTGGAGGCACAATTCACAAGCGACCAGTTGAAGATTTGGCATTTGCCGTGGCTCGATTCATACAGAATGGGGGTTCATTCATCATTATTACATGGTTTGGAGCATGTCTTTAATCTTGGCATTCCATTCTTTTTGAGCAACTGGACTTTCAAATTGTTTTGCTGTCTTGCTGAAGCTATTGTACTTTTTTCTCTTCTGCATGAACAAACAGTACCATGGTGGAACTAATTTTGGACGCACAGCTGGAGGCTCCGTTTATCACAACAAGCTATGATTATGATGCTCCAATTGACGAATATGGTGAGATGTATGACTAATCTTTTTTGTCCTAGATGAAGAACCTGAAACCTTGGCTGAAAAATTTTGCTCTAGATATTTTGTATTACCGAGTGAAACATTTCAATTTCATTTTCATTTTTTGTTATCTGGTAACAGCCAATTGGCACGGTATTTTTGTCAGTGAAAAACCAAAGTTTGTGAAGCTGGTTAAGTTTGTATAACCCTTGAAAGTTTCTATTACTCATAGTTGTATGTCCCAAAATACTCCTGTTTCATAAAACTTCATTTTTTGCTCACTAACATTTTCCTATTACTGCTACTTGTGGCAAATTTGCAGGCCTCATCAGGGAACCAAAGTATGGACATCTGAAAGAGCTGCATAGGGCCATTAAATTGTGTGAAAAAGCTTTGGTTTCTGCGAATCCAACTGTTACATCTCTAGGGAGCTATCAACAGGTTATGAGCCTTCTTTTCCGATTATTGATGCAGCACTCTGAATGCCTGGAAATATACTCATCAATTTTTAAATTCTTATGATATGTTGTTGGCAGGCTCATGTTTTCTCTTCGCAAACTGGAGACTGTGCTGCTTTCCTCTCTAACTATGATCCTAATTCCATCGTGAGAGTTATGTTTAACAACATGCATTACACCTTGCCACCCTGGTCAAGCAGCATCCTTCCTGACTGCAGAAATGTAGTATTTAATACTGCAAAGGTATGTGATACAAACCACTGGAGAAGAATGTTTTTTCTCATTATTAATCGTGTCTTGTAAATCATCTGCATAAAATTTTCTTTACGTCCCCATTTTGGATTTCTTGGTGGCTTCATGTGTACCCCATAGTGTAAATAGAATAAACAGCACTATCAATTCCTGTGTCTAGTTTAGATCATATGTGCATGGCGAAGCTATGTTCAGCATGCTTTGCTGTTCCTAAACATTTTACCAAATAGTTATATATTTTTTTGTATATTGCTTAAGCTAACTCTCCTTTCACCATATAGGTCGGAGTTCAAACGTCACAAATGCAAATGATGGCAACTAATGAATTATCACTGTCATGGGAAAGGTACGATGAGGAGATCATTTCCATGGGAGATAATTCTTTATTCACCACAGTTGGACTATTAGAGCAGATAAATGTGACAAGGGATATGACAGACTATTTGTGGTACATTACCAGGTGAGCATCAGGACCAGCATAAATATCCTGCTAAAATGGGTATATTTGGAGAATTCGTAACCTTAGTTTCTATATTCCTTTTTCCTCCACTTGTCGCCTTTGCATTTCATCACTCTTTAACATGATTTATGCTTCCTGGATGATGAAAGTACCGAATGCTCTAATGTCAGAATGCTACGGATCTCTGCACTGCCTAGTCTTGATTTGGATACACCAGCCATATTCACCTTGGCAAGGATTTTTCGGTGACCTCCTATTTAAAATTCTTTGATTCCAGCGTCGACATTAGTGCATCAGAAGCTTTTCTCAATGGAGGCCAACTTCCAAATATCATCGTGCAGTCCGCTGGCCATGCTTTGCATGTTTTCGTCAATGGGGAACTCTCAGGTGGATTTACTAATTTCCCATTCTGGCCAAATTATTAAGTGTTACAAGTAAATTTTATAAAAACAAGGACATTCAAGTTCTGATTTTGTGATTCCAACAGGATCCACTTATGGGAACAGGGAGAATAGGAGGATTACCTATAATGGTAATGTGAAGCTGCGTGCTGGATCAAATAGAATCGCTCTGCTGAGCGTGGCTGTTGGACTGCCAGTCAGTAACTCCTACCTATGTTTGTTGTTTACTCAGAAGCTAGACTTTAAGGAAACTTACACACTGGGGAAGAAACTTACATTAATCTGTCTTTCCCCTTTTTTAATGAAGAATGTTGGAACACACTATGAGAATTGGAATACTGGAGTTCTAGGTCCAGTCGTTCTTCATGGTCTGAGGTGAAGGAAGAAGAGACTTAACATGGCAGAACTGGTCCTATCAGGTCCTTTTTATTTTTCTTTGAACAGTTATGCATTCATAAATTGGAAGTCGTAATGAGCTCATTGCGTTTTTTTTCTTTCTTTCTTTTAACATAGGTTGGTCTCAAAGGGGAAGCTATGAATATCAACTCTCTAGAGGGAACTTCATCAGTGGAATGGATGCAAGGGGCATTTGCAGCTCAACATCAGCAACCATTAACATGGTACAAGGTAACATATGGGCATCAACTCGCTCTTACTGAATTACAACTGTTTTGGCAACTAGAGTTTATGTCTTAAGTTTTTTCAGGCTTCCTTCAATGCACCTGGAGGAGACGAGCCATTGGCCCTGGACATGGGTAGCATGGGAAAGGGCCAAATATGGATAAATGGACAAAGCATAGGAAGATATTGGAACGCATATGCACCAATGGCAATTGTAACGGGTGTACTTATGCCGGAACATATCGGCCTCCAAAGTGTCAGACTGGTTGTGGTCAGCCTACACAGCGGTGGTAAGGGAGCATTAACTAAATTGTATTGCTTTTTTGTGTTGAACTTAATTTCTTTAGCACTTTTATGTTCCTTTTTCTTAATGGATGATCCTCTGAAGATTCTTCCCTCTTTTGTGTGGGACTACCTAATGCACATCCCTGTCCTTCGTCATTCAAAATGGTGCTTACCATCCAAATCAATTTCGAGGTTTCCATGCAGCAAGTTTACAATTTGCACTAGTTGTAACGTGTTATGCTTTCCCAGGTATCACGTGCCGCGATCCTGGTTACAGCCAACCAGAAACCTTCTAGTAGTTTTCGAGGAGCTCGGAGGCGATTTTTCTGCTGATTCTGACACCCCTTGCTTTTATTTTATCAAGCAGGCACTACCTGCGCTTGTCCCTATGCTGTTGGAGACACTCCTTAAGCAAGAAGACGACCAAGATCAGGATGAAGGAGTTTGGAATCTTGCAATGGCTGGAGGAACATGCTTGGGTTTGGTTGCACGGACCGTGGGAGATGACATTGTGCCTCTTGTTATGCCATTCATAGAAGAAAACATTAACAAACCTGAATGGAGGCAGCGAGAAGCAGCAACTTATGCATTTGGTTCTAAAATCTGAAATACCGGTCGGATGGCCGTGCCGGTCATTCCAATACGACCGGGGAGATGAAAGTGACTTGTCAGAACTGACGGAATCCAAATCGGATGCCCGGTTTGAGCTCGGCGCTCAAACTTCATTTTTAAAATACACTTATTTCAAATGAACTGTTAGGACGGGTCCGGGGGTCTAAAATCTGAAATAACCGGTCGGATGGCCGTGCCGGTCATTCCAATACGACCGGGGAGATGAAAGTGACTTGTCAGAACTGACGGAATCCAAATCGGATTGCCCGGTTTGAGCTCGGCGCTCAAACTTCATTTTTAAAATACACTTAGTTCAAATGAACTGTTAGGACGGGGCATTTGGTTCTAAAATCTGAAATACCGGTCGGATGGCCGTGCCGATCATTCCAATACGACCGGGGAGATGAAAGTGACTTGTCAGAACTGACGGAATCCAAATCGGATGCCCGGTTTGAGCTCGGCGCTCAAACTTCATTTTTAAAATACACTTAGTTCAAATGAACTGTTAGGACGGGTCCGGGGGTCTAAAATTCGAAATACCGGTCGGATGGCCGTGCCGATCATTCCAATACGACCGGGGAGATGAAAGTGACTTGTCAGAACTGACGGAATCCAAATCGGATGCCCGGTTTGAGCTCGGCGCTCAAACTTCATTTTTAAAATACAAGATGAAATTTGAACTTATATTGTGTGTGTGTATTTATATATATGAAAATGAGCTGGCTTAAACTATTGGCATACTCTTGTTAATGCTTGATTTCTTTATTAAGTCTTGTTAATGCTTGATTTCTTTATTAAGGATTTGATTATAATTTTTTTAAATGATATACAGGATCATCCGTCGCGAGATGTTGGACGAGACGACGACCAGGATGATGTTGGACGAGACGACGACCAGGATGAGACATATGTGGAGGATTTGTGATTTTATTTTAGTTGTGTATGTTGTCATTTTATTATTATGGATGTATGATTAATTTGTGATTTTATTTTAATTGTGTGTAATTTGAGGTTCGTGGAGATTGTGATCCGTGTAGTTGATTTATTATTGTTTTATGAAATTGTTATTTATCAGGTGTTTGTATGTGATGAATTTGAGATTTGTCGATATTGTTGTCTGTGTAGTTGATTTTATATTTATGTTATGAATTTGTTATTTATCAGGTAATTTATTTATCAGTTTAAATAAATTTTTAAAAAAAAATAATGCAAAATTAGCGACCGCATGGAGACTGAATTGCGACCGAATAGCGACTATACGTTATATTTCTTTTATACTTTGCGACCGACTGGCGACCGAATTGAGACCGAATAAATCCGATAGGTTAATTTTATTTTTAAAAATACAACATAATTAGAGACCGAATAGCGACCGAATTGAGACCGACTTAATTAGCGACCGGTCAGGCGACCGATTATAATCGGTCTCTGATAACGACTGATACTGCGACCGAATTATGTCGGTCGCAATATAGCGACTATTATATAGCGACCGACATATTCGGTCGCTAGATAGTATCTGTTCGGTCGCAATGGAGATTTGCGACCGATCTACGACTGAATAGCGACCGATAGGTCGGTCGCTATCCGCGATTTTTCTTGTAGTGCCATGATAACTCTCTGATACTAAAGTCAAGACCTATGTTGATGAGAGAATAAGAAGTTTGAGGACCCCATGTGGGTCGAATGACAAAAGACCTTGCTTCATGGTAGAGAGTCCCGAGTTTGACTCGAGGGGGTTACCTGACTCACATTTAATCCTTGAGAGATATAAACCCAAGGTTTGCTAGCTTTGCAAGGTTACCTATCATCAAAAAAAAGAATAAGAAGTTATCAAGTGATGGAGATGGCTTAGGCTCATGCAAGAGGCTTGATGAGGATGAAGATAGCCATGACTTCTGGCGAGATGGTTTCTCTTTTCCTCTTCTTTCTGCACTTCCCTAACCTTATGTGCCCTATTCTTCTCTTCCCTGGAGGGATTACCGTGCTCCCCCTTTTATAGCCATCACTCATGAGATGAAGCGGAGCATTGGGGATAGGGAGTGCCAACGAACTGGAGAGAATCACGGTCTCAGATGCTGTGCTAATTCGTTGACGTGCGTGGATAAGCATGACATATTTGTACTTTCTCAATCGTGTGCGAGATGCCGAATTTGGTGGGATGTGGCCACGTGTCCATAGCCAGACATGTGGTCACGTGACGTATCATGAGAGGAAGATATTTATGCCACTGAATCATAGATTCATTGACCATAAAAAATGGCCGAAAGAAGGGGGCTCCTCGAATTGAGCCCCTATGTGAATGCTAGTCAGCTCTCTCTCTCTCTCTCTCTCTCTCTCTCACACACACACACACACACACACACACACACACACACACACACATTGTCAAAGTCGTGCGAGTGGCCGCATCATATATGGCCAATTGGCATCAATTCCACCACCCTTGTTAAAGAGAGCTCGGGGCAACTCCTAAATCCTAGCTATCCCTTCCTAGTAGGATGAAGGGTTGGGCAAAGTATGTTTAGGTTTAGGTTAGGACATTTATCGTATGAACATCAAAACCAATATGGTGATATTTTTCTACTGTCCCTTCGAAAAAAGACAAACATTTTTCTACTGATCGGCGATTTAAGGAAAAAGTCGTTTTTTCCTACTGATCGGACACACCAAACGGCAATCTCATCTGTAAGAACAGCACGAAAAGCGCTGTCCTAAGCGCGGCGCCCAAGAGATTCGTGGGCACCCGCCGCTCACAATCCAAGCGCCTTGTCCCGACCGTTGGGGAGACCCCGTTTTCAAATTATCCGCCTCTGCAGTCAGTCAGCACCACCTCCCCCCAACGGCTACTGTCTGCCATTTCTCGCACCCCCACCCCCACCTTGCAGACATGTCCACACTGTGGAGAAGAAGAAGACAGGCAACAAGCATCTCTCTCTCTCTCTCTCTCCCTCTTCTATGAGACCCACCTGCCCATGGGGCAGGCCACCACTCCCTTTTCCATGAGACCCACCTCCCCATGAGACTGCCATCTTCTTCCTGTTCCTCTTCTCTGCCATCCTCCTACTCCAAGGTCCCTTCTTGAGTCCATCATCCTCTTCTGTTCGTCCCACACTTGGCCCTTAATTTCCATGGATTCGGTTCCAAGGAGTACCCATCTCCTATTCTCCTTCTTCCTCCTCCTGCGCCTCTCGGGAGCCGCGTCGCCGGGGAACGTGACCCTCGACTTCCAGTCCTTCTCCATCCGGAGCCTCACCCTCCTCGGCGACGCTTACCTCCGTAGTGGCTCCATTGGTCTCACCAGGGACGTCGGCGTGCCCTCGTCTAGCTCCGGGACTGCCCTGTGCAATGTCCCCATCCGCTTTTACGATTCCGGGACCAACGCCTCGGCGTCCTTCTCCACGAGGTTCTCCTTCTCCATCACGAACCCCAACCCGGGCTCCTCCGGCGACGGGCTCACCTTCTTCATCTCCCCGGACAACCAGACGCTGGGGGACACCGGCGCCTACTTGGGCGTCTTCAACTCGTCGCAGCCTGCCGAGGATGCGTCCATCATCGCGGTCGAATTCGACACCTTTCTGGACGAGGGTGTGGGCGATACGAGCTCCAACCATGTCGGCCTCGACGTCCGCGGCCCCAACTCGGTGGAGACGGCAGATCTGGAGCCCTTTGGGATCGACCTCAAGAGTGGTAATCTAATCACGGCCTGGATCGACTTCTACGATGATGAGAAGAGGTTGGATGTTTGGTTGGGCTACTCGGGCATGAAGCCCCGAACGGCTGTCATGTCCACAACATTTGATCTCTCAAAAAGTTTCCAGGAGTTTATGTATGTGGGCTTCTCTGCGTCCACCGAAGGAAGCACAGAGGTGCACACAATAGAGGAATGGAGCTTCCAGACATTTGGGTTCCCCGAGGAGAACCTGTCCATCATCCACAATGTGTCTGACAGGACCTGGGGAGTCATCACAGATATACCTGTCTCGGCGTCGGAGAAAGATACCCACAAAAAGCTTGGGTTGGGTCTAGGTATTGCAGGTCCTGTGGCCTTGTGCATCGGCTTCTCAGTGTTTGTATGTGTTCTGCTCAAGAAGTTCGTGGGACTCCGGAAACCGGATGGAAGGTTTCCACTGGAGCTTCTGAAGGGACCAAGGCAGATCAGTTACAGGGAGCTGAGCATTGCCACAAGAGGATTCCATAGTAGCAGAATTGTTGGGAATGGATCATTCGGCTCCGTTTACAAGGCCATAGATCCACAGTCAGGGATCGCGTACGCAGTTAAGCGATCGAAACATTCGCGGCAAGGCAAAAGCGAGTTCCTTGCAGAGCTGTCCATAATAGCTCGCCTGAGGCACAAGAATCTTGTCCCGCTCCAGGGGTGGTGTGCTGAGAAGGATGAACTGTTGCTGGTTTACGAGTACATGCCCAATGGGAGCCTTGACAAGGTTCTCTATGAAGGGCAGGAATCGGGAACTCTCTCAACGTTGAAATGGCCTTTCAGGTATAACATAGCCACTGGGATCGCCTCTGTCCTTGTATACTTGCATCAAGAATGTGAGCAGCAAGTGATACACAGGGACATAAAGACCAGTAACATAATGCTGGATGTCAATTTTAATGCAAGGTTGGGTGATTTTGGCCTGGCAAGGCTGATGGATCACAACAAGAGCCCTCTCTCAACTCTCACTGCTGGCACAATGGGTTACCTTGCACCTGAGTATGTCCAATATGGAAAGGCAACTGAGAAAACTGATGTTTTTAGCTTTGGGGTTGTCATGCTAGAAGTCTGCTGTGGTAGGAGACCTATAGAAAAACACAATGGTGATGCCCACAGCTCGGTCAATCTGGTGGACTGGGTGTGGAGCTTGTATTCAGAGAACAAGCTTGTTGAAGCTGCAGATTCAAGACTAAGTGGGGAATTTGATAAGGATGAGATGATGAGATTGTTGCTTGTGGGGCTGAGCTGTGTAAATCCTAACTACAACGATAGGCCTTCCATGAGACGGGTTCTTCAAATCCTCAATTTGGAGGCGGAGCCTATGGCTGTCCCCAGAACGAAGCCATTCCCGATATTTTCCTGTAGTCTACCTCTGTCCTTGCAAGAGATTGTTTCAGACTGTGAGGAGAGTACCTTACCAGCTCATTCTGCGAGTTGAAAAATCAGCGGAGGTGAGCTAATCTGACAGCCGTGGAATTCTTTGTTCTGGGTCCACGTTCCTGCATGCAGGAAAGTGATTGTTATTATATGTTATGAAAACTTTATTAGCATTATGGAATGCATGTGTTGAGGACAAGTAACTAATAAAATAGTTGTTTTATACTCTGACAACCCAAACTGCTATTCTTCAGAAATAGAAGAAACTAACAATGTCTTCCAAGTAATTTCATTGTACCCTCCTATTGTGCACTTGCCATATTATTTAAGAGGAAAAGAACTGATCAGTAAGCTGGGTAGTACACCTCAATGTGCTAAGATCACGGAGAGTTTAGGGCATTATGTCATTTCCGTTTCTTTTCAAAACATAAATATGTTATTTTAGTCAGGTCATAACTCACTTCTTCATAGAGTGTGATGATTTTGATTATTATGCATTAAATCATGGAATGATGTATTATTATATTAGTGAGCAGAAAAGAGAAGTATTGCGGGACTGCATTCAAGACAACATTGAAATGTGTAAACTATTTCTGAGGTGGTGAGTTTCCAAGGTAGTGATCCACCATTTTGAGAAAGCTTGGACTGCTGTTTATGCAGACGCCTTGTCATCAGAAGGGAATCCATAGAATTACATGAATTAACTTTCTTGGAAAGATTGAAGCGATGCTTTCAACAATTAGATAAAAAGGTGATATGATTTGGGAGGGGGGGGGGAATGTCTCTGCACTGACATTGTTCTCTGAATGATATCTTTCTATTTTGAATTTACTGCCATTGAAATGCTGCAATTATGACGCCGACCTCTCTCGGAGTGATGTCACTGTGGATATCCACGTTTTCAACGTTTTCCTCCTCCTCGTGCATTGGTGGTATACCTGATACAGGAGAGGGGAGAGATAAAAATGTTATCACTGTTGTACCCTTTGACGCACAGGATATTGCCATCTAGTGGGAATCGATTTTATCACTTGGATATTCCTATGCATTATGTTATCTTTCATGACGGTTTACACCTTAGAGATCAAAGAGAGATGCGGACTCTCAAGTAGAAAGGATTTAACAGCCTCTAAGGAAGACCTCTCTTTCTTACTGAATAATTAAGCAAGCAATGATTTAGTGGAAAAGAAAAGGGCCTACAGGAAGAAACTGAGATTTCTTGTCCCTATAGAAATATTTATGAGAATCTAACATCTTGCATCCCTTTAGAGAGAATCTGCAAGAAATTAGGCCGTGTACGTGAACTTTGTGTATAGAAGAATAGGCCTCCACCTGCGGGGGACATACATAGAAAGCGGATTTTTTAACTATTACATGGTTGAATTTTTCTTTTTTATTGTTGAATTCAACCACCAGAAAGCTCGAAGCATTCCAATACTTGCATTTTCCATCAGTTAATTGATCACTACTATTTCATTATGAAGCTTCATGCCAAATGGTCCTCGTTGATATGATGCTACTTCTAGTCATTGTAACATCAGGTATAATCTGACTTCTGGCGTTTAGCTGCATCTTCGTAGAGCCGTAGCAAAAAGATGAACATGAAGATGGTTTGATGAATTAATAAGTGAACCACAAAGGCATATTAGAGTTTATTGGATTGAGCCATCCAACTTAAAACTTTAAGGTGTTTATTGGAGAGATCTCCACTATTATAAGCACATTATATTTTAACCCGTTTCTAATGCAGGACTATGCTAACATGCCCCTTCACATGCAGGTCGATTTTAGGCTTTGTCACGTAAACTATCACAAACATGGGATGCGAACTTGATCATAACTATGGGCTCTGATACCATATTAGAGTTTATTAGATTGGGCCATCCAACTCAAACTTTTAAGGTGTTGAGTGGAGAGGGCTCCACTATTATAAGTATATTATATTTTAACTCGTTTCCAATATAGGACTATTCTAACAAGATAAAATTGACGAATCATTAAAAATTGACCAAATGGTAACATCCAGGGACAGCAATCACAAGTTGAGTTATTTTTATGTTAAATGATGGTATTCTTTTTTAACAATATGCAAGAACCGGCCCATTTTTGTTATTTTTTGAATTTGAAATCTCCTCAATTGAGCAATGCTCATCCCTACGACATGAAGATTAAAAAGTCAAAACCTCTAGGATGCTCAGCTGATTAAGAAATCTATTCTATAACATAGTTTGTTACTCTTTAAGAATCAGCTGATTCTTCAAATCGTCGTATTTTTAGTAAAATGATGAAGTGAGTGGAATAGTTAGCTTTTAGTAAAGAGGTTAAGCCGTTTCATAGAAATCACCATGTTAAGTTGGGCATGGCCCTATTGTTTATCGCTTGGTTACTTCGGAAAAACAATGAAACAATATCTATAGGTGTTAAGATATGATGTTATCTAGATTATCCAATCATTTTTATTATTCATGGCAGCTCTCATTTCTTGAATTCATTTTCTCTATGAGTTAAGAAGCTTGCTTCCTGAATTTACTTTACTGCCTGACTACTCATGACACCTCTAATTACTTGAGTTTGTTTTCTCTCTTTAGTCCGGAAGTTATGCTTTCTGCCACCTTTCTGCAGATATGGGGCTGACATGTATCTCAATAAGGTGACAATCATAGGAGTCCTGGAGAATGCAGTACCTTATCTCGGGGTTCTTTTTTTCTGAGGCCATATTTTGGGCCTTTTGAAGTCTGCTTCATTTGTTTTGCATGGGAGTCACTCTGCAGGAGCACGTCAATTGCATCTTAGAGGAAACACCATGTCTGTAAGTATGTTTGTAGAGCTGAAGCAAAGTACAGCATGAGTGAGTATTGGCGAGTTCATGTAGGAGCAACATAATCTGAAATGGATGTAGTGTTTACTGAAGGGTGTCAATAGACTCAGACTAAAAATCAACCCAACTTGAAATATAGAACAAAATGAAAAATGAGCATCACCTTATGTGCAAGTTTCTAAACCAAAATGGCATATTGGCTTCACACTTCTGAGAAGTGCCATGTCAACAGAGCAAGACAGCCAGTCAGCTTGCTGAGCCTGTCCCTTTCTGGCTGCACTTGGTCTTGTATCTGCTTGATGGCAAAAGCATTTACACAAATGACTAGAATCAGCCTGAACTAGTAGAAAGATTATATGAAATGGCGAGGATTTAAAGGCCTTTGAGAAATGGGCCAAACTCATATTGGAGCATCAGAATTCACTCCAAATTGGCCCTTGCCTTCAGTTACATTGTTGTATACAATTCCAGCCATTGACATAGATTCTAATCTGATAAAAATACCAAGGACAATTAATGTGGATTTTTTCTTCTGACAGTGAATGCATTTGTATTTGATACAATACTATGAAACTTTTCCTTTGAGTTTTTGTGGGAAAAACTTAGAAAGAACTTAAATTTCTTAAAGTAGCAGGCCTTATTTCCTAATTCAATTGGAAAACCAAGTTTTCTCTTCTTTCCTCCCTTGGGAAGTAGGGAAAACTCAGAACTTCATGTTCTTCAAAATAGCAGGCCTTGTTTCCCAACTTGACACAAAAACCAAGTTTGCCCTTCTCTCTTTCCTATTTCGTTGTGGTAACAAATCCTGAGTATAACATAACTAGGGTGAGAGGCTTACTTTGTCAGTGGAAGTGAAATTCACATGTGCATATGTGGAGGCAATGAAGAAGGATACTAGAGTCTCTCTGAGAAGCTCCACACTCCAAGACCCAAGGAAAGACAGTGATGACCCTCCAGAGACATAGCTAAGATGAGGAGGAGCACAGCATTGATGTGCACAACGAACGTGGAGTGACCTAGTTCTCCTTCTTCATGTTGAAGAGAAGAGGAAGAAAGAAGAGAGAGGGAGAGGTCGTAGCGGCTGGGCTCCTTCTTGGGGTATGGTCGCATGCTATCCCCATGCAAACCCTCTTCTGATATTTATATGAGAGAGAGGTTGCCTTGAAAAAGGAGGATCCATTATGGAAAGAGAATCCTCCCTTCCTCATCGTGCCCCCGTGCAATCCCATTCCAAGTGGGATTGCTACAGGAGGTATGGTGGCAGCGGCTGCTCCCCTTTGAGAGTGCCCAGCTTCTCTCCCAGTTGGGGTTGCCCTACCAGACACCCCATTCTTAATGGGCCCCACCAATTTACTAACAGCTCCCACTTGTCCATTTAAGGCAACAATACATGTCCTCCGCCTCAAAGCCTACTTATCTATCATATGAAAATTGGAGCATGCGACCTCCGTGAGATTCATCAAACATCTTTGCAGTGTTCTATTAAGACATCACATAACTAACAGAGCACCGAAACAATCTTGTAATACTTCAAACAACTTACTATCAACCCAACCCGACGCTCTGAATCTCTCAGAAGTAGGTAGCATCAAATTCAAATGCCATGTGCTCATGACTCTATCAGTACATTGGTGACTGAGCCTCCCAAAAAATGAGCCACAAAGTATGATGCGATAGTCAGATGTCTTCCTTATGCATCTCGTGCCACTCCGATTTCTCTTGACTACATTCCTAGATATGTTCCGCTGAATTGTATCAACCATAGCTCTAAGAAGCATGTTAAAGTAGTGATATCGAGCATTTTCTTCATAACATAGTGCTCAAGTTACTAGGTGATGAGGGCATCCCTTGCCCCTCCACATTTTCTCCGGACTCGGATTGTTCGTCGGCAAGCGCCATTATGTTAGTCATGTATTTTTGAGTCTAGTCATGTAATCTTCACATTTTCTTTGAGTCAATATCATGTAATTTTCCCTTTATTTGAGTCATGTACCTAGGTTAGTGAGTCATTTTCCTAAGTATTGTGTCATTAGGTTGGTTTGTTAGGCTATTGGGCCCAATTCATTGGGCTTGCCCCAAGGGCACCCCTATCCCTTCAGTTATTTGTCATTGAGTCAAATGTCAGGGACTTTTGTAGAAATGTGGGTTGCCTATATATAGGACCCCATTCCCCTCATTTTGAAGTAATGAACAATTGAATGAAAATTGAAATCCACTTCCAAATCCCACTAGATCTCCCTCTCTCTCACTCTCTCTCTCTAAGGGGTCCCCCCCTCTCTCTCTCTCTCCCTCCACCCCAATTTTCGGAATTTTCTCTCTCCTCCCCATTCACCCCTCATTAAGACCCCTCCCCTTCCCCATACACTCATTTAACTCCCCCCCCAACCCCAAGGTGGCATCCTCCAATCCACACCCCACCTCCCAACCCCCAACTACCCCACTCTCCTTCCCAAAGCATCCCACCACCTTCCCAATGCTAAATTAGCTTCTCCCAAAGCCCAATTTCGAATTTCCCTCCCATCTCCCACCCCCTTAGCTCCCTTGGTCGCCCAAATCCAACCCCAAACCCAGCCAAGGTCGCCCCCCCCACCACCACCCCTCCATTCATACCCATTTCTTTTGCAGGTCAAGCTCTGGTTGCAGGCAGCAGGTTGGCCGTAGCTTGAAGCGGCCACCACGTCCTCCTCCCTGCGAATCTGAAGGCCCAAGAGGTACCGTTGGAAGCGTCTTCGAGTCATCTTCGCAACGGTGGTGGTTTCGTCTGGATCCAAGCTCCGAGCTGGCCGTGAGAGCATTTCTCCCCCGACTGTGCGCAGCTTCCCTAGCAGAGCACCTGAGCCGGAGTTGAAGCTCTACAGCGGCCAACCTCCTGGGAATCAGGGCAGGAGTTCTTCATCAAAAATCTTCTCCTCTGAGTCCTCTTTCATCTCCAAAAGGCAGGGCATCAATCGGCTTCCAGAACCCCTAGTTCCCATTTTCCTCGTCCAAGTGCGCAGACTGCTCCTGCGGATCCAGGTTCGACCTGCACCCACTCATCCGACGACTGCTCTCTTCTCCGACCTCCGATTGCAACTCCGTCAGCTCCTGCTCAAAGCTACTCCGACCACGGAAGCGTCACCACCAGTCTCGCCTCAATCGGAGTTCAGGAGAGCCCACAGCACCTTCTGCAACCAACTGCATCTTTTCTGTTTCCATCCGAGGCAGACAGAGGGGTCCTGTTCCAGGCTCTGCCACGATCAGCACAGAATTCCAGAGATCCTCCAAAAATTCAGGCGTCTTCCTCCGGCAGCTAGGAAACTTTTGGGACCAGTATCATCGGGATCGGAGTCCCCTGGAGCCCGTGGCGGCGTCAACACCGACCCCCTATCCAGTGAATCTGCAGACTGGCAGAACCGGCGGAACTCGGAAGTTGGGATTTCTTGCCCAATTCCCCCACCCCGCCTGGCCGGCTTACAGCCCCTCCCTGCGAGGAGGTAGTGTTTGGTTGTAATACATTAACCCCCACCCCGAGATCCCCCCCTCCTGCGAGAGGAGTAGTGGTGTAATCTTTCAATTTCAGGTTGAAGCTCCCTCGACGCGGCGTGGGGGTGCATACCCTCGCCTCCCCGCTCGCCCCCGTCTCCGGCCGGAGTCGGCGTCTTCACGCCGGCTAGGTGAGCCTCGGTCCCTCTCTTGACTGGTTTAATCACTTGCTTAGCTTAGTATTATTGCTATTGCTTCGTCGGATGGAGAGTGAGAGCTCGGCCCAAATTGCTAGTACCGTGAGTGACCACCGCGGGCAAGTTGAGAGTGAATCCACTTAACCCACACCCTTGGTGTGTTGGCCGCCCATGATTTGGGCATCCTAGGCCCATTTGGGGTTCTCCCCAAGCTAGCCAACCTTTAGAGCCTCAAGGTCCCGCCTCGGACCCTCTCCAACATCGCCTAGTCGCCATCGGGCACTAGTGTGCGCCATACGGGTGAGCTCGCTAGTGTGAGTCCGCCGCTCAAACTTGAATGCTTGCAAAATAGGTCCATAGGTGGTGTCACATCAAGTGGTATCAGAGCAAGTTCACAACTTGTCTCTATCAAGTTGGTCCTAGGGCATGTCTATGCATTTAGAGTCTTCAAGTGCATCACTCTTGTCCCCTAGTATGGCCACCTCATATCGACCTTACCAATCGGCCCACTCCATAAGTCCAAGCCACCAAGAGATGCCTACCACTAACACCCATAACTTCCCTGGCCATGTCAACTACTTCATGAAAGCCTTGACCTATGCCAATGAGCGGCTTGATAACATATCTGGCCGACTCAACCAACTTGGAGAAAATTGGCCCGCCCCAAGGACGGACGATAGGATGGTCCCTTTCCCACTTCCCACCTTTGATGGAACCTCTCCTAGAGAATATTTAGGTTGGGAAGCTACAATGGACCAATACTTCACTTGGTATCCTATGTCCGAGGATGAAAAGGCATGGGTTGCCAAAATGCAACTTACCAAACGGGCAGAAACTTATTGGATGCAAATTGTTGGGCTAAAGGTACTTAGAAGGGAAACTCCCATCACCACTTGGAAGGACATGAAGGAGCAACTTAGGGCAAAATATATGTCCCCTTCCTACCCGGGTTATCAAAGCCCAAGGAGCACTCCCACTCCCTCAACCCCACCCGTCCAAAACCTCACCCCTAAAACCCAAGTATCTAAGGCCTCCACCTCCTCACCCAACCCCATAAGGTCCCCCACACCCCAACCAAAACCCCCTCCCCTAACCTACACTAGTCAAGCCCCTTTAACCCCCACCTCCACCCCAAACGATCCCAAGGGCAAGAGACCCTTAACCGGCCCGATTCCCTCCATAAGGACCACCACTCATCCAACATTCACCACTCAAACCCAAGTGGACCCCATGACCACCCCTCCACCTAGGCCCATAATGGCCATCACCCCCCAACCCAAAACCCCTCACCCAACCCACCTCCCGCTTCCTACACCAATCTTTCCCCAACCTAGGCCTCCTCTACTTCCCCTTCCTATCCAAATCCAAGTCCACCCTTGCCCACCACCCCAAGTGCACCATGCTCCAGCTATCACCAATTCTCCCGCCTTAGACCTACCCAACCCATTAACACTAGGAATTGAAACCCACACACCCATCCACATGGAAATAGATGCTAGTCCCGAACAAAAACCTACCCTAGAGGAAATCCAAGAACCTCCACTTCCACCCACCTCTCCTAGTCCGGATCCTCAAAAGCCACACACCTTCACCATGAATGAAGTCATACTCCAATGGCTCAAACAAGGACCCACCCTTCCTAGCTCACCCCCACCTCTCTCACCATTGGGATATCCATCCCAAATTGCCCCCCTCCACTCCTATCACACCACAATCCAATCCTACTATGAGGTAGAAGGTTGGGATGATCTCCTCAAGGGTTTAGAATGGCAACTAGGGTTGACTTGCTTATTGACCTTAGGAAAGGCCCACCCAAAAAGCCTTAGTCTCATCCACCCATGTGATGGTTCTATCACCTCGGTCTTCACCATTGGTTGCTACACTAGTGACCTCCTTCTCATTCTCCCTATGGATGAAAAACCCATCATGATCCACTCCACTTCCATTGAGATCCCAAGTACCTTGATCGACTGGCCCACTAACGACCTTGGTCCAATTACCTTGAGGGAGGAGGACCCACCGTGCGAAGACCATGTGGGCATAGAGTCTCTTCTTCTAGGAAACCCAGTCCATGACCCCTTTGATCCCTTCCTTTGGGAGTATGGGTACCCACGTGACCCACCCACATCACCCACCACCCACCCTTTCCTACCCCCACCCACCATGTTGGGCCAAGCCCACCTCATCCATGACCCAGGTTACACCATAGAAATCATGACCTTAGGCAACACCCGCCTAGAGATCAAGAAAGTGCCCCACCCCATATCCACCTACCTAGATCCCTTCGACCCTTTTGAGTGGAAGCTCAAAGGCCACCCCACCATCCCACATGAGGAAGTCATCTTTGGGAAAGGAATTCATATGTCTTGGCACATCACACCGCTTGGCATGATTAGTCAGTCGGGTACATTCATCCACATCACCCACATGTCAAGTAGGAAGCATAAGTGGACCATATTTGGATGTAATGGTCCACCCTCTTTCATCATGAGTCATAAGCATGAAAGGAGCATACATGGATGTCCGGGTCCCCCAGCATTTGTCACCACCATGCATACCTATGGATGCCCCGGTCCTCCCAAATCATTCAACGTCCTCATAACATCAATGCATGATAGGTCTATATGTGGTTGTCCTGGACCACCTTTGCATACCATACATTGTCAACTCACATCGCATCATAGTGCATGGCATATGCATTCAAGCAAGTATCAAGCAACAAGCGGTGGGATTCACAAGAAGCGAGCACAAACTCCTAAGCACCACTTTGAGTTCCAAGTTGACAACTTGGTGATGATGGCTTTGGAGTGGCTCTACTTTAGGGTCACCTCCAATCTGAGGGCACGAGGACTTGGACCTTGCCAAGATCTGAGTGGCTTTGGCAACCCAGCTTATGGGTTGGACCTTCAAATGGGTTTTGGGATTCACCCCACTTCCCATGTGGCGGATCCGGCACCCTCTAAGGGCACCGCAGTGGATCCTAGTGAGTGCCTCGAGCTTACACCTACCCTTGTGAGAGACACCCTCGGAGTGCCACCACAAATAGCCTGAGAGCCCGACGTGAGCACACGGCGGCAATACTAGGCAAGCAAGATCCCATCGCCAGCATGAGGGTATGACCGAGTCACTTTGTCGAGCTGAAGCGCCGTTCCCCGACTATGGTCGCGGGTTGAGTATGGAGATCGTGGATCGCCCAGAGCCGCAGTTCGATGTACTACTTCCCTGGTGGACCCATACTCGACGGGGTCGAGTTTTCCCCACCCCGGGGGTATGATGAGGGCATCCCTTGCCCCTCCACATTTTCTCCGGACTCGGATTGTTCGTCGGCAAGCGCCATTATGTTAGTCATGTATTTTTGAGTCTAGTCATGTAATCTTCACATTTTCTTTGAGTCAATATCATGTAATTTTCCCTTTATTTGAGTCATGTACCTAGGTTAGTGAGTCATTTTCCTAAGTATTGTGTCATTAGGTTGGTTTGTTAGGCTATTGGGCCCAATTCATTGGGCTTGGCCCAAGGGCACCCCTATCCCTTCGGTTATTTGTCATTGAGTCAAATGTCAGGGACTTTTGTAGAAATGTGGGTTGCCTATATATAGGACCCCATTCCCCTCATTTTGAAGTAATGAACAATTGAATGAAAATTGAAATCCACTTCCAAATCCCACTAGATCTCCCTCTCTCTCACTCTCTCTCTCTAAGGGGTCCCCCCCTCTCTCTCTCTCTCCCTCCACCCCAATTTTCGAATTTTCTCTCTCCTCCCCATTCACCCCTCATTAAGACCCCTCCCCTTCCCCATACACTCATTTAACTCCCCCCCCAACCCCAAGGTGGCATCCTCCAATCCACACCCCACCTCCCAACCCCCAACTACCCCACTCTCCTTCCCAAAGCATCCCACCACCTTCCCAATGCTAAATTAGCTTCTCCCAAAGCCCAATTTCGAATTTCCCTCCCATCTCCCACCCCCTTAGCTCCCTTGGTCGCCCAAATCCAACCCCAAACCCAGCCAAGGTCGCCCCCCCACCACCACCCCTCCATTCATACCCATTTCTTTTGCAGGTCAAGCTCTGGTTGCAGGCAGCAGGTTGGCCGTAGCTTGAAGCGGCCACCACGTCCTCCTCCCTGCGAATCTGAAGGCCCAAGAGGTACCGTTGGAAGCGTCTTCGAGTCATCTTCGCAACGGTGGTGGTTTCGTCTGGATCCAAGCTCCGAGCTGGCCGTGAGAGCATTTCTCCCCCGACTGTGCGCAGCTTCCCTAGCAGAGCACCTGAGCCGGAGTTGAAGCTCTACAGCGGCCAACCTCCTGGGAATCAGGGCAGGAGTTCTTCATCAAAAATCTTCTCCTCTGAGTCCTCTTTCATCTCCAAAAGGCAGGGCATCAATCGGCTTCCAGAACCCCTAGTTCCCATTTTCCTCGTCCAAGTGCGCAGACTGCTCCTGCGGATCCAGGTTCGACCTGCACCCACTCATCCGACGACTGCTCTCTTCTCCGACCTCCGATTGCAACTCCGTCAGCTCCTGATCAAAGCTACTTCGACCACGGAAGCGTCACCCCTAGTCTCGCCTCAATCGAAGTTCAGGAGAGCCCACAGCACCTTCTGCAACCAACTGCATCTTTTCTGTTTCCATCCGAGGCAGACAGAGGGGTCCTGTTCCAGGCTCTGCCACGATCAGCACAGAATTCCAGAGATCCTCCAAAAATTCAGGCGTCTTCCTCCGGCAGCTAGGAAACTTTTGGGACCAGTATCATCGGGATCGGAGTCCCCTGGAGCCCGTGGCGGCGTCAACACCGACCCCCTATCCAGTGAATCTGCAGACTGGCAGAACCGGCGGAACTCGGAAGTTGGGATTTCTTGCCCAATTCCCCCACCCCGCCTGGCCGGCTTACAGCCCCTCCCTGCGAGGAGGTAGTGTTTGGTTGTAATACATTAACCCCCACCCCGAGATCCCCCCCTCCTGCGAGAGGAGTAGTGGTGTAATCTTTCAATTTCAGGTTGAAGCTCCCTCGACGCGGCGTGGGGGTGCATACCCTCGCCTCCCCGCTCGCCCCCGTCTCCGGCCGGAGTCGGCGTCTTCACGCCGGCTAGGTGAGCCTCGGTCCCTCTCTTGACTGGTTTAATCACTTGCTTAGCTTAGTATTATTACTATTGCTTCGTCGGATGGAGAGTGAGAGCTCGGCCCAAATTGCTAGTACCGTGAGTGACCACCGCGGGCAAGTTGAGAGTGAATCCACTTAACCCACACCCTTGGTGTGTTGGCCACCCATGATTTGGGCATCCTAGGCCCATTTGGGGTTCTCCCCAAGCTAGACAACCTTTAGAGCCTCAAGGTCCCGCCTCGGACCCTCTCCAACATCGCCTAGTCGCCATCGGGCACTAGTGTGCGCCATACAGGTGAGCTCGCTAGTGTGAGTCCGCCGCTCAAACTTGAATGCTTGCAAAATAGGTCCATAGGTGGTGTCACATCACTAGGGGTACCAAGGGGGTAACTTAGTGTGTTCCAAAAGCTCTCTCATAAGGGGGTACCTCTATGGACTTCTCTTCTATATGTTCATACACTGATCCAAGGGCCATGGATTGTGGCTGGTGATTTCAACTGTATTCTAAATCTTGACGAAAAAATTGGGGGGAATGCACCATGCCTGAGATCTATCTCTGAATTTAAAGACTGTATAAATGATTGTGGTCTAATTGATGGGGGCTATATGGGCTCCAAATATACATGGCATAATAATCAGAAAGGAGCTAGAGGTATATGGAGCAGATTGGACAGAGCCCTAATAAACTCCAATTGGTTGAACAAATTTCCCATAACTATAGAACACCTGTCCAAAGAAGCATCAGATCATGCGCCACTCCTCATTAGATTGGCCATTACTAATAAGATTAAGAGCAGATTTTATTTTCAGCAGATGTGGACAACGCATGATTCTTTTACTCAGACTATTGCTAATTGCTGGAGAGCAAGCCCCACTGCCACTTCCGCTATATCCACCTTATGCATTAAACTCAAGGCTATCAGGAACATGCTTAGAATATGGAACAAGCAGATCTTTGGGGATGTCCACAACAATCTTGCAATTGCAGAAGATGAGGTGCTCAAGGCTGAACATCAGTTTGATATTTCTCCAAATGCTACTAATTTGGAAGCCTTAGATAAGGCTAAGTCTAGATTGACTAACAGCATAATTCAGCAAGAGATTTTCTGGAAACAAAAATCTAGAATTCGATGGTTGAAAGAAGGAGATAGAAATACTAAGTTCTTTCATATGACAGCAATGGCAAATAGAAGACGGAATTCAATCAACCATCTTCAGACTGAAATGGGAACTCTAACTTCAGACAAGCAGGAAATAAAAGATATTGCTATGAATCATTTTTATAAAGCCTTCTCCTCCCAACAGCACCATATTGACAATGATTTAATCAGCTGCATCCCTCATCTGATTTCAGCTGACAACAATGAATTTTTGTGTGCTATTCCTGACCACATGGAAATAAAGGAAGCAGTATTCTCTATATCCCCGGACAGTGCTCCTGGTCCGGATGGTTTTACTAGGTATTTCTTCCAAAAAACTTGGGCTATTCTTGACAAGGAGGTTATTGCAGCTGTTCAGGAATTCTTCATGAAAAGGAAGACTCTCCTAAGAGAATTTACAGCAACTCTCATTGCCCTTATCCCAAAGATTAACAATGCCTCAACTATTTCTAATTACAGGCCAATCAGTTTATGCAATTTTGCATATAAAATCATATCCAAGGTGTTATGTAACAGATTGAATAGGTTTATGCCTACAATTATTTCCAAAGAACAGTCTGCTTTCATCAAAGGCAGACTTATCAATGACAATATTGCTCTGGCTCAGGAGTTAACTCAGGAATTGGGAAGAAAAGTCAGAGGCAGTAATATAATGTTGAAATTAGATATGGCGAAGGCTTATGACAGGGTTGAATGGGATTTTTTGTTGGCTGTACTAAGACAATTTGGTTTCAGCAGTATCTTTACAGACATGATAAGACTACTTATTAATAATTGCTGGTTTTCTATTTCCGTAAATGGAGAATCAGTTGGATTCTTCAAGTCCACAAGGGGCCTTAGGCAAGGTGATCCCATTGCACCTCTTCTCTTCATTATTGCTCAAGACTCACTTAGTAGATCCCTTCAGAATGCCTTCATGAATGGCTCAATCGGATGGTTTGCTGGTCCTAGAAGATGTCCAAACATCTCCCACCTCCTGTTTGCCGATGATACCTTAATTTTTGCCAATGCAACATCACGCTCACTTCACAGTCTGAAGACTATTCTGACTTCATATGAAAATGCCTCAGGTCAACTTGTAAATGTGGAAAAAAGTGGTTATTTTATTCATCCAAAACACAACCAGCCAATTTCCCACAGAATAGAGCATATCATGGGATATGCTAAATTGAGCTTCCCCTACAAATATCTGGGCCATCCTTTAGCTTTGGGCAGAATCAAGAAAATATTTTATGGAGGTATCATTGCAGCAGTTCAGAAGAGAATAGAAGGATGGCAGGTTAAATTCCTATCTCAAGGATCCAGATTGGTTCTTGTGAAACATGTGCTCTCCTCCATGCCAATTTATATTCTAGCTTCATCCCCGATTCATGAAGGCATTTATAATATCCTGGATCAAACTCTAGCTAACTTCTTCTGAGGCTTCTCACAATATGGTAACAGGAAACATTGGAGGGCCTGGCAGAAGATATGCAAGCCAATATCCTTAGGAGGACTGGGAATTATGTCAATTAGACACATGGAAACTACACTCCGAGTTAAAATGCTTTGGCATGTGCTATCTGCAGATTCTTTATGGGCCATCTTCTTTAGAGCTAAATATATTAGAGGTAATCATATCAGTACCATTGGCTTCAAAGAAATGAATGGTTTTGTTCAGAAAAGCTGGTTGCGAGCAAAGAACATCCTCATTCAACATCAAAAGTTTATCATTGGAAATGGCCGAGATATAAATTTCTGGAAAGACACCTGGATTGGGGATTGTAATCTGGAATCCCTGGTCCCTTCCCACCTTATTCAAGAAATTCAAGATACGAATACTACCGTACAGGAAGCATTAGTTCAGCCTGCGCAGAATATGGTTCACCTTATTGATACAATCCTTCCTGAAGATATCAAAAATGCTCTGCTTCACATAAAGCTATTTGACATCTCTGATAAACCAATATGGTGCTTGTCCTCAAGTGGGAACTGTACTGTATCTTCAATATATCATAGCTTTTTCAATATGCAGCAGCTTCAGGGAATTCAACATTGCTGGAAGCACATTTGGTCAAGATGGATTCCAACCAGAGTATCGGTATTTGCTTGGAAGATTATATTCAATTGTCTGCCCACTGATTGCAACTTAAAACGCTGTGGCATTCCATTTTGCTCAAAATGCAGATGTTGTAAGCAAAACCAGGAGGAGGATATTGACCATTTATTCGTGAAGAGTGAATTAGCTGTAAGCTTATGGTCTTTTTTCAGATCCAAAGGTATCCCAATTACTGGTCACTCTGCTAGAAGTTTAATAATAACTTCCATTCAAGCAGTTAATAATAAAACGGCCTTTGGTCTCTTCACTGTTGGAATAATTACTCATGGACTGTGGGAAATATGGTCTGCTAGAAATGAAGCTATCCATGAAGACAAGACTCCATCTTATCAAAGTTTAATCTCGAGAATGCTCAACCAGGTTAAACATATAATACTAATGGCAGATTTGCAGGAACCAGACCTAGGGAAAAAACAGATAATGGCTGATTTCAACTGTGTTGCCCAGTCCAAAAAGAATCTCCCAATCAAGCTGATTAAATGGCTGCATCCGCCTTGGCCATATTTCAAATTAAACACAGATGGTGCATCTAAACAAACTGGTATATCAGGTGGAGGTGGTATTATAAGAGATGCTTCTGGTAACCTCATAATTGCATTCTCCCATTATTATGCACAGAGCAATAGTGTTATAGCTGAAGCAAGAGCCATCATGGATGGGCTTAAATTTCTGAAGTCAATCTCATCCTCACCAGGCCTTATTGAATGCGATTCACAAATTCTAGTGCAAGTGGCTACAAGGAAGATTCCTTGTCCATGGAAGATTTTAGGCTACATGAGAGAAGTTTGGAGATTATTATCCAATCAAGATACAATCATCCATATTTTTCGTGAGGCCAACCAAGTGGCTGATTCTTTGGCAACCTATGCTTGTGAAATGAAATGTAACATGAATTTCTCTTCCATGCAACAACTCCCTATGCATGTAAAGGGAATTGTTCGAATGGATAAGCTAGGCTTTCCTAGCATCCGGACAATGTAAATAACACCTTCTTCCATCATTCAATAAAATTTCCTCCTAGGGTTGTGATGGTGGAGTGGCTTTCTCCCTATCTCTGATAGGGGGTGCACTCTCTATTACACCTAGGTTGGGTTATATAAAAAAAGATCCATTTATCATTCTAATATTTGGTTGTATAGCCCATGCGGTATGATATATGTGCACGCTATGGTGTTCTTCCATCGAAATGGACATGTTACTCCAAAAAAAAACACCATATAGATCTTAGTCTAGCCATGCCCAGTATAGCTAACATGAGTCTCGCAAACTAGTCGATCGCACTTAGTGCCTTATCGCGAATCTCACATCCAACTCTCACAGGCTCCACGAGATTAAAGTCATGTCCTCATAGTTAATCTAAATAGGTCTTATCTTAGCCCAACTAAGGTGGCATGCCATTGATGTTCAAGATATTTCGCTCGCTCTCAAAAGCACCAGGCATATCAAATGCCTCAACTTGCTAGCTATCGATAGCACTTAGTGCCTTATCGTGAATCTCATATCCAACTCTCACAGGCTCCACGAGATTAAAGTCATGTCCTCATAGTTAATCTAAATAGGTCTTATCTTATCCCAACTAAGGTGGCATGCCATTGATGTTCAAGATATTTCGCTCGCTCTCAAAAGCACCAGGCATATCAAATGCCTCAACTTGCTAGCTATCGATAGCACAAGGTGAATCAGCCATTTGAGAGGGTCGATTGAAATCTAATACACTCTAATAATATGTAAACTAGTGATTCCATCCAAACACATATGGGAGAATAAACAACAAATTCTATTGATGACAACTAACAAATTGTACTTATTACAATTTACATAGACCCATAGACCCACAATGGGTAAGAAAACTCTCTCTAGCAATCTGTTTAGTTATTGGATCAGCTATCATACGACCAGTGGAGATATGTCGGAACACCACTAACCCTCTTACAAACAAATCTATGATGTAGTGATAATGGATATTGATGTGCTTGGTCCTACTGTGGTACTTAGGGTCATTGATGAAGGCCAGTGTTGAAGTGCTATATATCCACATACAACATTATGCCCTCATACCTGTAAAGTGAAATCGCAATCATTGCAGGAAGCTCTATAACTACACTAACTTCTAGCATACGACAGAGTAGGCCACGCACTCTGCCTCCATTGTAGACAAGGCGATTGAAGTTTGTTTCTTGTTGTGTCATAAGATAGCTCCGCCACTTAATAGAAACACAAAGTCTGAGGTTGACTTCCGCTCATATCTAGCACTAGCCCAATCTTTATCGTTGTAGTCAATCAGTCTTAAGTCACCTTCCTTGTAACATAAGACATGGCTTGACATCCCTCACAAATATAGAAATATTCTTATCACTACTTTCTAGTGCACGAGACTCAAATTACTCTGATAGTGACTAACTAGACCCACTACGTAGCTAATGTCCATCGAGTATACAATATAGCATACATTAGGCTCCTAATCGTAGTATCATATGGCACTCTGGACATCTCATTCTTTTCTTCTTCAGTTTAGGGACATTCACTAGCACTTAAAGCACACCCTCTATCAAGTGGAGTATCAATAGATTTCAAGTGGTGCATTCTAACCACTATAGGATCTTATTTATGTAGATCTTAGGAGACAAACTCAGACGTCTTTCTGAACGATTTCATACAACTTTTACTCTGAGCACATAACTCGCTTCACCTATGTCTTTTATCTCAAAGACAGAAGATATACAATGCTTAGTGGCATTAATAATTTCTATATCATTTCTACTTATCAGAATGTCATTGACGGGCGCCTCCCTCACAGGACTCGCCTGCCTTCCCTCTCTTGTTTCCCCCGTCACTGGCCAACCGAGCCACTGTCACGAAATTACATCAACAATAGTAGATATGGATGCCAATGGGTTGGGCCAACTCAACAGATTCACAGGCCTGACTTGATTTCGAGCTAGATTGCAAGGCCTTTTTTGGCCCGTGAATTTTTAATCGAGCCTAAAAGCTTGACCCAATTAGACTCACGAGCTGAGCTCAGACTTTGAGCTTGGCCCGTGAGCCGGCCCAATCTGTTCTATTTTTTTCTTCCTTCAAATTTTACAAATTACTTAGTTAAAATCATGTTATTTCACTTAGAAAATTAAAAACTCTCTTTTCAAACAAATTAAGTAATCAACATCAAAACTCTAATTAATTTAGTGAGATTATAAATTTTATATTATTAAATATATTAATTTTTATTATTTTATTTATTAAATTTTTAGGCCGGGCCAAATCAGGTCTTAGTCAGGTTTTATATTTTTGTAACAATATCGGGCTCGGCCTGATCTGACCCGATATAACTTGGACGTAGGTCGAGCTCGGACTTTAATATTGATAAGTCAAGTCCGGACCGAAACTACCTAAACCTAACCTAGACTCTACCTATTGATAGCCCTAGTAATAGGCATATGAGCTAAAGATTATTATTCAGAGGCTTCTATCTCTATGGTGCATAGTCCGTTAGAATTGTCTCCCATTGTGCTCCACCATTTCATACAAATTTTATTTTCCCTCTTTTCTAAGATGAGACTACTCTACCGTCATAATTCTCAATTTAAAAATTATTTGGAACCTATAATTCTTCAAGAAATCTAAAAGAACAGAAATTCGTTGAACTTTGAAAGTCATTTCCATGTATTTTTCTTAACTTTCATTTAAAGTTTCTATGAAATAAACTTTTGTCTAGAAACCCTAGAGCCCCCTTTCTTTCAAAAATGGATTTTTTGCATATAAATTATTAAGAGAAATAAAATGACAAAAATATCATTTCTAAAAACATATTAGCACCCGTATCATTATTTTTAACGAAATGTTACAAAAATACCATCAATTAATTTTTGTCAACGACAAGAGGAATATTTCACAAAGATTCTATTATTCTCATTAATTGATCATCCTATGATAAAAATACCCTCCCCACCACCCTTGCTTTGCTCTCGAAACTCTCTAGTGGCGTCGTGACGAGCCTCCTTCTTGTGATCCTAGATGAGAATGACAAACTCCATGACGACCCATGGGTCGTCTCCTATGTAATAGCCTGATTAAAATATAAATATCTAAATATATATTCTCAAATATTTTTCTCAAATAATCTAAGAAGAATATTATAAATATTCAAATAAAATACTTGGAGAAAATAAGAAATCATTTACAATAATTCTAATAATAATATTGGGCTTATGCCAAGACCTAATTGGGCTAAAAAGTATATAATAAATCCTAAATTCGGAAAAACCCAAAATCCCCACTCTAAATGGGCTAAAACAATGACAAATGGGCTTTAAATTAAAATTAAATCAAATCCAATAGAGTTGAGATCGTTCTCCATCGAAACCCTAGCTCAATTAGGGTTTAGTGGGTGGCTAGTGGCACCATTTTTAGATAGGAATCAGAGATTTCGGAGGATAAGATTATCTCTCGATCCCTTGATCTAATTAGGACTCTATGAGCTTTAAACCCTATAAATCCGACCCCAAATCCCCTCTAGCCAACCCTAATTCGTGC
Organism: Amorphophallus konjac; assembly: GCA_022559845.1. Taxonomy (NCBI): domain Eukaryota; kingdom Viridiplantae; phylum Streptophyta; class Magnoliopsida; order Alismatales; family Araceae; genus Amorphophallus; species Amorphophallus konjac. The sequence goes on along the minus strand of CM040122.1, from coordinate 85,743,436 downwards.
GTGAAGCTTGGAGGTCAAAGGAAGTGAACGATCTTGGAGGAGGAGATCGAGGTTTTCTTGGGGCATTCTTAGACGTTCGTCATCTTTCTTCTTCTTCCTTAGGGTCACCTAAAATATAGGTTTTCTCTCAGGCCCAATCTAAATTATGAATCTAAATAAATTAATTTGCATGTCTAGTCTCTTATAAACATATTTTTCCTAATTTTTAATGATTCATGTGCATGTATTTTAAGATTTAAGCATGATATGTCACCTTTCTGCTGGAGCAAAGTCTTTGTTTATGATCGCAGCCCTAACAATAACTGCATTCCTAAATGTGGACCCCCGATAGACTGCATTCTTTAAAGTTATTTCTAACCTTATTGTATTTTCGATGATGATCGTTGTCACGTCCCGAGATTATGCAGCGGAAACAATCGGGAACGTGAACAGCCGGCTAGTACGCCTCAAGCGAGCAATATAATCAGAGCACTAACACATTCACACATAAGAACATATTTGGACAAATCTTTACTTTATTTAAATAATAATCAAAAGTACATAAGGTTGACTCTTGACTCTTTGACTAACTAGACTCAAAAAAATAAAAAATTACATAGCGACTCTTAACTATCAACTAATGACAATCTAAGGCGTCGCTCCTTCTTTAATCACGCTCGAATCCATCACTTGAATAGTCTGAATCCGACCCGCTAGAATTTTTGAAAAAGATTAGAAAAGTTGGGAATGAGCACACATGCCCAGTAGGTATCTTCGTATCAACATGAAGGTAATGTTTAAGTAATTAACATTTTAGCTCTAAAGTATAAGATAAGTCATGAAAATACGATAAAACACGTGAATAAATCAAAGTAACACAAATGACAAGATATGATCAAGGTGGGATATGAGAATTCATGTAGACTTGGAAATATGATCAAGTAAGAATATAACATGAATGTAATTTGGCCTTTCATGAACAAGAATGTACTTTTTCATAACCATAAAGGCTATGCACTAGAAAGTCATGTAACGAGAATGTACTAGCAAGCATGTAATTTCACAAGATTACCTCGTGGATCTTCACTCTGTGAACGAAATGGTAGAATGAATGTGCTAACAGAAAGAAGAAAAGGAGGGAGCACATGGTAGAATGAATGGGTGTGATCGCCAGAGGAGAATATCCTTAACAATAATGAAAGAAAAATGATCGCGGGTAATACCTGATGCAGCGGGTATGTGAGCTCTACTTCCTCCAACCGTCTGGCCGGCTAAGGGGGTCTTTTGATTTGATTACCCTGAAACACAAAGACAAGCAAACAAAGCACCGAATTAGAAACAGGCTTGTGCAGTATCGATTCTTAATAAAAATGAACACATGCAAACGGGAGACTAACACACCTTGTGTGTTTTTAAACCCCTTAGCAGAAGGGTGGGAATATAAGTGAGATGCAGTGATGTGCAAAGGTATCTAACAAATGCTAGATGCAAATGTGTGAACGATGAATGACACAGTATGCAAATGAAGTGAACGAAAGAACGAAGATCAAAGGAAGAAATGGAGGGACGTCCTCCACTCGGATGGCACAGCCGCAGAACAAAAGGATTCCTCTTGCTGGAATAATCCCTTTCCTCTCTTCTTTTCGTGCTCTCTTTGTGTGTCTTCTTTTTTTTTCTTCCTTTTCCTCCCTTCCGCGTGGGCACAACAAATGCCAAATTTATAGGAGAGAAGAGTCCAAGCGAGAAAGGGGAGGAAGGGGATAGACTTCCCTAAGAAGCAGAAGGATCAAAGCGGGCAATAACCATAAGGGAAGGAGCCCAGATAAAATCGAAAATGCAAGAAGAATTGATGGGGACATCAGAGCAAGACCACTTACTTTTTATTTTACATTTAAGTCCTTTTATTTGTATTTATATCCTTGGAAAAACATGTATGCAATTGTAAGGCTTTATAAGCCAATTTGTCATTCCTTAGGATTCTTTAGAATTTTGTGCAAAAAGTCCAGTAGGACCAACAAGGGGCCCCTACTCCTTCCCACATTGGTCCACCTAATCCATGTGAGGCTGGTCAAATGCCAAGATGGCTTCTAGAAGGATTCTTTCCTTCTTTGACAAGTCAAGGGGGACAAAGTGTTACAAATGTCAAATTTGGATGCCCTTGGTCAAGGGGGCGCCCCTCCCCATATAGTGTATTTTAATATGGTTCCAAACCACATGGGAGAATAATATTTGAACTCCCTATTTTACCCCTCCCAATTCTAGATCTAGGGATATTTAGAGTCTTTTTACATTTCATACAAATACCTTGTAATTTCCATTTTAGTAGAATTAATGATGAAAAAATTATGAAATTGATTGGAGCTCCTTCAAGGGTACACCCCTCTCCCCTCTCTCTTTGGTTTCCCTCTTCCTCCTCCATCCTTCCAGGGTGTGAGACCCATTCTATCTCTCCCTCTCATCCTCTGAATTCTATTTCTGCCACCGCCGCCGCCATCGCACCGCCATCGCGCCACCGCCACCATCGCCGGAGTTCTGTCCAAATCAAGATAGAACCTCAACTCCGAAATTTTATCTTTTGTTCTTGTTGTCTGATCGAGCCCAAACTTTGAGGGCTTGTTCTACCTGTCTCCCCTAGTCTCTAGTTTAAATTTCGTGCCATTTGGACATCGTTTAATATATTTCCCATATTTCTTGTTCCCCCCTGTAATCTGCCATTATGTTGATCCACGGGATAGTGTTCCCTTTTCGTATTTTTCCCACCCCCTTATCAATTTTTAGAATATCCATAAAAATTCTCAGGTGTTCCTAATATCCACCTCTTCCACCAGTAATTTTCGCAGCACCCATAAAATTCCCCAACCCACCGGTCAATGGTCAGTTTCAGGCAGATCCCTTTCTATCCTGAGTGTCAGTAATCAGATCCACAGAAAAAATATAGTGTTGCAGAGCCTCATATTTCTCATCCCTTCGTTGTATAGACCTACAAAAATTATATGTTGTATATATGGGAGTCCTCTTTACAACGCCGCTGGTCTCACCTCAATCCAATTTCGGATCTGAGAGAATTAATTCTTGCAGTCGAGGCGCGCAGATCTGTTCCCTGTGCAGGTCCGAAATAGCAGTCCGGGAGAAATTCACAAATAAATACCAAAAGTCAACTTCCGTGACCGCCGCTCCGAGGAGTCGACCAGGGACGCCCTGCCAACGTTCCAGCCAAGCAATGCCTTTTGAAGATCTCAGGAAGGTGACGTTCCTTTGGAAGCCGCGCCTTGCTGTCCAACGAGTCAGAACCGAGTCGGCGCAGGACCGAGTTGAACCAGCAGGCCGAGTTCACCCGAACGCACCTCCAGTTTGTTGCCCGTCAACCCAGGGTCGGTCCTCCCGGGCCCCACTTGTAGCCCTTTACCTCCCTGCGTGGAGTGGGCAATAAAATTCACTGTTGTAATTAAGTTTTTACCATTGTACCGGGAGTTACCGTAACTGGCCGGGGTCATCTTCCCCACGCCCAGAGCGTGGAGGTATTGTGTTTGCTCTCTTACTCGGCGTTTACTTTACTCGTATTTATTCGTATATGCCACTGCATGTGATAGGTAACTAGCTCGATATCTATTTTTATCACCGCTGTGAGAGAGTGAGTGTGACCCGTCCCGTGACTCGATCCGAGTACACGTGGAAAGCCGATACCCGAGACTCACTGCCGGTTTCTCAACCGCGCATGGTCCCACGTCTTCCCTCGCTTAGGGGCGATCGCGAGCTAGAGTCCCAGGTCGCGTGTCCATCCCGCATCAATTTGGTATCAGAGCGCCAGTTGAGTCTAGGGTAGTATTTGGTTCAAAACACACAAAAAAAGAGTCATTTAAGTCAAGTCTAAGTCTAAGTCAGTCTAAGTGTCTCACTTGCATACCATTGTTCGGTATATAAAAAGGTGTCGCCCGACTGTTAGGTTACGCCTATCGGAGAGGTGATTCACTCGCGTGAGAGGATCTTCGGATCCCCGGACTCCGCCTTATACCGAATCTTGGTCGTGTTTAGGTTTGTAGTCGAGTCGACGTTTCAACTTTGCATCGCATTTTAAGTTGTGTCTAGGTGCTTGCAATAGTTGCATAAATTTTTGCTTATAAAACAAAAACAAAAAAAATGCCATTGCATGCCCATTCCTAGGGGATCCAACCCCATCTTTGCAACCATGGCCGCACCCCGAGTCCATAGTCCCGATGAAGTGGCCGAAATGTTCCGAGCCATTATGGGAGCAATGGAGGGGTTGAGTACACGCCTGGATATGTTGACTACAGGGGTAGGTCAGATGGAAGGGTTGAGTACGCGAGTGGATGGCCTAGGCACACGCCTAGAAGAGAGGAAGAAGGCCTTAGAGAATAGGATATGTACTCAATTTGACGGATGCCTACCCGAGCCTCACATCCTGGTGCCACCCCAAGGACCCCTTCTCCACGAGGAGGACAATCCTTCCTCACCCATGAGGGCTCCATTGCCATCATATAGGGGAAAGGAAGAAGGTGCATTTGGTACCCCTGGGTCTCCCACATCCAAGTCCAATGTGCATGCATGGTCCCCCTTAGGATGTCTAAGAACCCCACATTCCGCCAACCACCAGTTACATCTAGTGTACGCATGGCACACATTCGGGTGTCCTGGTCCACTGATGCGGGACGAGACCACGGACACGACAAGCTCGCGATCGTCCCTTAACGAGGGAAGCGTCGGACGTGCACGGTTGAGAAACCGGCTAGAGCTAGGGTGGTCAATTCACACTTTCGTGCCCGGATCGAGTCACGAGACGGTAACGCTCTCTCTCGCAACAGCGGTGATATAAATATAAAGTGAGCTACGATCCTAGAACATGCTCTCTAGCAGTGGCATAAACAAGTATATATGAAAATAAGCAAATGCCTACTGTAGGGAGCGAGAATGATACCTCCACGCGCTCGGCGTGGGGAAGACGGGCCCGGCCGAAACTCGTACTCCCGGAACAATAATACACAGTATTACAGCAACACAACTCGCTGACCACTCCACGCAGGGAGGTAAAGGGCTACACAATGGGGGTCCTGGAGGACCGAATTCGGGTTGACGGGCGGCTTCTCGTGTTGATTCGGCAGCACCCGAACACGTGACGGTGGGGCCCACGTGCTGTCCTGAGGGACCGTGCGGGACCCGGTGTCACCACTGTGGTGGGGACACTTGTGGAAGTGTTCCCTGGGCTGGCGGCACGTTGGTTCGCCGGCCGGAGGCCAGGCGGCTCCGTTCGGCACCAGTCGGAATGACCGGCCACGGATCTGCCGGTTCTATTTTCCGGCGCGCGCTCCGGCGAGAACGGACGCTGCGATCAGCCCCGACGTCGGAATGCAACGAAACTGGCGCCGTTGGAAAGTTGCTTCGAATGGATTCAACTCTCAGTGATTATAGAAAAATAACAAAGCCTACACTTCCAATTGGCGAATTTTGAAGGTTGCTGTTGTATAGTGGCTTAACTCTCAGATCTGTAGGGCTGTCCTCTGAGAACTATCGTTGACCGGGTATGTCCGATTCAGCTCTTGAAGTCTTCATCAAAGGTGTAGGAAATTTAGCTAGGAAGATGGAAAAACTTGTTTGGGCAAGTTTGGATGTGGCTATGAATTGATAAGATGTTTTCACTAACAGTGGGTCGGATCTGGAATCTGACTAAAGGCACTGTAGCAGAGATAGAACACGAATTTTGAAAAATGGATAGAGGGCAGATAAAAAATCAGGAAACATGGTGGATGTAGGGGATGATGGAGAGAACTCCCAGTAAAATTGGGAGGGTTTGAAAAATTCAAAAAGGTGGTCGGAGATGGGAAACTCAGAGCTATTGTCACTATAGACAGAGACAAAATAGATCTGGGAATGCAAAATGAACGAAAATAGAAAATTACTAAATGGACGAGTTTGGACGTGAAAATTTAGGTGGAGGTGGAGATTCAAGGTAAGAACACACCCTCAAAATTTCAAATCCATCTGAGCTCGTGGATGGCAGCAAGAATCCACGAACTACACCTCTATCCAGCAGGACAGAAACTTGAAGACGGCTCCGCGGCGGCTCGAAGGCGGCACGAGCGGCGGCGGTGGCGGCACCGATGAAGATCAGAGGTTGAGAGGGGGAGATAGAAGATAGATACACTCTAGAATTGCAGAGGGGCTGAGGGGAGAACTCCAGGAGAGAGGAAGGGGGCGCAAGCTTCAAGCTTTCCAAACAATTTTCTGATTTTTCACTAATTTTCACATGAAAATACATGGTTTTATATGCTTCCAACCAAATCTAACCTCCACCCTTAGATCTAGGGATGTGAGATGGATGGCATGGATTGCTTGTCACAAAAACAAAAAAAAATAAATATAATATACAAGGGGGGGGGGGGGCTATTGACCAAGAATGGCAAGGGGGACAAGTTTGACATGGTAGGTAGCCTACCATGGAAATTCTTACCCCCTTGTCTACCCATGTGGCATATGACTAGTCCAACCTTCTAGATGTCCACCTCGGATAGTGGACCAGCCCCACAAGGTGACATGGACCAATGGGAGAGGGCTGAGGGCCCCCTTGATGGTCCTACTGACAAATTACATAGAAACCCACACAATCCGTGGGAATGACGCATTGGCTTATAAAGCCGTACAATTGCGCATATACTTTCTCAAGGATATAAACACAAATTAAAAGGACATAAATGCAAAAGAAAAGTACATGCTCGGCGTCGATTCCCATCAACTCTCCCCGGGTGGGAGGAACTCGACCCCATCGAGTAGGGGTATGGATGCTCGATTACTCCGGCGGATCCGTCACCGTGCCAAGTAACGCGGGTACGCTCCACTCCAAGTCTTCGTCACCTGCTCATTCCATATATACTCGATATGCGTGAACTACTATGGGCTAAAGGTGGACACTCCGGGTGGAGCACTCTCAAAAGGGAAGGAAGCAGCTCGAAGACTCACTAGGAATCACCGCTGAGTCCCTATAGGTGACTGATCCGGGTATAGATGTAGAACCGATCCCATACTCATCGAGTGAGTCCAATCGCCTCTTACTCATAAGAGAATGACAACGAGCTTGCACAAGACACATGCAGACAGACATACCACACAAAGAAAAAGCACACCGACTCATCTATGACCCTAGACACACCTAATGTTAGTCCGACCCGTACATGGGTGACGGCGGACCAGGACACCCGAATATATGCCATGCATGCATCTGACGTAACCGGTGGTCGACATCATGCGGAAATCCTAGACCTCCTAAGGTGGGCCATGCATGCATATGGGATGTGGATGTGGGAGGGCCAAGAGTATCTCCCCTAGATGATGGTGTATCTTGTAAGGGTACGGGCTTGGTAGGCATAGACGACCCGGCCCGTGGGGAAGGGGTGTGGTAGCGGACTCCCTCGAAGAAGTGAAGTGAATATGAAGGGTCTAGGGATCCACTAGGGAAGGGGTCAAAGGGATCAAATAAGGTATGACCCCTTATGGTGGGTTCTAACATGACAGGGTCCCAATCGTGAAATTCTTGAAGGTGCGGGTGGTCACCTTCCTCCATCATGGTAGATGGGACCGTGTATAGGAAATATGACTCCTCCCTCGGAAGCAAAGTCATGAAGTCGGGCTCATCCGGTAGCGGGAGAAGTAGAAGAACCTCCGTGGTGATATAACCCACGGTGCACTCGGAGGTAATGGACCCGAAGGCCGGATGCGTGAAGCTACGACTCATGGGTTGGTCGAAGTCTCGGGCCAACATATGTGTCAACTTCCATTGCGTGTCTAGTCCCATAACAAGATCGTCCAACGTGTCAACATGGTGACTAGATCGAAATGTGGTATGGAATGAGCTGACCGGCACTAAAGGTAAGGTGGGGTCCATGGATGGGAAGGGATGTGGGACCAAGCCATCCTTGAGCCAACTAAGAAGCGGCTCGGTGATGAAAAGCGTACCCGTTAGAAACACGGGTGGTTGGGGCTTGGGTGGCTCCAAATGAGAGGGTTCCGAATTAAGATCGGAAGGTGAGGGTGACAATGGAGCACTCTCGGGTGGTGAAGGAATTGGGTTAGGTAGTCCGATCGGCTCGGGACTCGGTTGGGAGGTAGATGTTTGCCAAAGGGTTCGACCTCTAGAGCGAGAAAAGTGAGACTCAAAGGGCTCGACCTCTAGAGCGACCTTATAAGATTGCGCCAGCTAGAACGCGTCACGGACAAGACATTCAAGTTGGAAGTGAAACCGCAAACCTCTCCGAAACTCAAAGGCAATCGTGATGCTATCCTCTCCAACTCCATATTCCATCCGGTACTTATCATAGTCCCAAATGTACTCGGACACGGACCTATCGCCTTGGACGGGTCGGCATGGGTTGGCCATAGTTTCCAAAAAGATGAGATTGGATCCCTAGGAATAGATATGCAAGACCATGTGGACAAGACACTAATACTCGGTACGGGGCGGAGTTAATCGATCCGAAGATCACTCGCGCAAGTGTGCGGCCTTCCCGATAGGCGTAGCCTAATGTTCGGACAACACCTTTTTATATACCGGGTTATTGGGATGCAATGTAAAAAGACACTTTTTTTTGTTTTAAAACAATGATGACCCTAAACACGACTTAGACAATGACTAATGACTAAATGACACTCTTTGTTTTTTTTTTGACACCCTAGACTCAAACTTGCTCTGATACCAAATTGATGCGGGACGAGACCACGGACACGACAAGCTCACGATCGTCCCTTAACGAGGGAAGCATCGGACGTGCGCGGTTGAGAAACCGGCTAGAGCTAGGGTGGTCAATTCACACTTTCGTGCCCGGATCGGGTCACGGGACGGTAACGCTCTCTCTCGCAGCAGCGGTGATATAAATATAAAGTGAGCTACGATCCTAGAACATGCTCTCTAGCAGTGGCATAAACAAGTATATATAAAAATAAGCAAATGCCGAGTGTAGGGAGCGAGAACGATACCTCCACGCGCTCGGCGTGGGGAAGACGGGCCCGGCCGAACTCGTACTCCCGAACAATAATACACAGTATTACAACAATACAACTCGCTGCCCACTCCACACAGGGAGGTAAAGGGCTACACAATGGGGGTCCAGGAGGACCGAATTCGGGTTGACGGGCGGCTTCTCGCGTTGATTCGGTAGCACCCGAACACGTGACGGTGGGGCCCAAGTGCTGTCCGGAGGGACCGTGCGGGACCCGGTGTCACCACTGTGGTGGGGACACTTGTGGAAGTGTTCCCTGGGCTGGCGGCATGCTGGTTCGCCGGCCGGAGGCCAGGCGGCTCCGTTCGGCACCAGTCGGAATGACCGGCCACGGATCTGCCGGTTCTATTTTCCAGCGTGCGCTCCGGCGAGAACGGACGCTGCGATCAGCCCCGACGTCAGAATGTGACGAACCTGGCGCCGTTGGAAAGCTGCTTCGAAGGGATTCAACGCTCTGTGATTACAAAAAAATAACAAAGCCTGCACTTCTAATTGGCGAAATTTGAAGGTTGCTGTTGTATAGTGGCTTAACTCTCAGATCTGTAGGGCTGTCCTCTAAGAACTGTCATTGCCCGTAGGGTAGATGTCCGATTCAGCTCTTGAGGTCTTCATCAAAGGTGTAGGAAATTGAGCTAGAAGACGGAAAAACTAGTTTGGACAAGTTTGGATGTGGCTACGAATTGATAGGATGTTTTCACTAACAGTGGGTCGGATCTGGAATCTGACTAAAGGCACTGTAGCAGAGATAGAACACGAATTTTGAAAAATGGATAGAGGGCAGATAAAAAATCAGAAAAAATGGTGGATTTAGGGGATGATGGGCAAAACTCCCAGTAAAATTGGGAGGGTTTGAAAAATTCAAAAAGGTGGTCGGAGATGGGAAACTCAGAGCTGTTGTCACTATAGACAGAGACAAAATAGATCTGGGAATGCAAAATGAACGAAAATAAAAAATTACTAAATGGACGAGTTTGGACGTAAAAATTTAGGTGGAGGGGGGGATTCAAGGTAAGAACACACCCTCAAAATTTTAAATCCATCTGAGCCCGTGGCTGGCAGCAAGAATCCACGAACTACACCTCTGTCCAGCAGGACAGAAACTTGAAGACGGCTCCGCGGCGGCTCGAAGGCGGCACGAACGGCGGCGGCGGCGGCACCGATGAAGATCAGAGGTTGAGAGGGGGAGATAGAAGATAGATACACTCTAGAATTGTAGAGGGGCTGAGGGGAGAACTCCAGGAGAGAGGAAGGGGGCGCAAGCTTCAAGCTTTCCAAATAATTTTCTGATTTTCACTAATTTTCACATGAAAATACATGGTTTTATATGCTTCCAACCAAATCTAACCTCCACCCTTAGATCTAGGGATGTGAGATGGATGGCCTGGATTGCATGCCACAAACATAAAAAATAAATAAATATAATATACAAGGGGGGGTGGCCTATTGACCAAGAATGGCAAGGGGGACAAGTTTGACATGGTAGGTAGCCTACCATGGAAATTCTTACCCCCTTGTCTACCCACATGGCATATGACTAGTCCAACCTTCTAGATGTCCACCTAGGATAGTTGACCAGCCCCACAAGGTGAGATGGACCAATGGGAGAGGGCTGAGGGCCCCCTTGATGGTCCTACTGACAAATTACATAGAAACCCACACAATCCGTGGGAATGACGCAGTGGCTTATAAAGCCGTACAATTGCGCATATACTTTCCCAAGGATATAAACACAAACTAAAAGGACATAAATGCAAAAGAAAAGTATATGCTCGTTGTCTATTCCCATCATCCACCTTTGCATCTGCATGAGTCAGACTAACCGTAGGTTTGTTTAGGGTCGTATGTCAGTCTTTGTTTCGTACCGTTTGTCTGTCGAGTGCATGTGCATACGTCAAGTCGAGTCGGTCTTTGTACGCTCGCGTTGTTTGTCCCTTTCGAGTGCGAGACTTGTCGGAATTTGGGATCTGTTCTACTTCACATATCATATCTAGTCACATAAGGGACCAGCGGTGATTCCTAGTGAGTCTTTGAGCCGCTTCCTTCATTTGAGAGTGACCCCACCCTTGAGTGTCCACCTCTAGCCTCATTCCCCAGCAGCGAGTGCATATCGAATTTATACGAGATGAGCAGGTGATGATTACTTGGAGTGGAGCGTACTCCGCGCTTCCAGGTATGATGATGGATCCGTCGGCGTCACGAGTAGCCGCACCCCTTACTCGACGGGGTCGAGTTCTTCCCACCCGAGGAGAAGTGATGGGGACCGTTGAACCCCGTGCACTTTTCATGTATTAAGGAATTTTGATGATGAACTAAATACCTTGTGATTGTGCTCCATGTAAATAAATGCATATGTGATTTGTGGATGAGGAATGATATGCTTTAATTTCTTCATGGCTGAATGAAGCTCATTCCCATATCCTTGCAATTGTTCAATGGGATGCTTTTTTTAAATTCATGAATTATGTGTTGAATTAGATTGACATTGCCTTGCATGTTGCACAGGAGAAATGAAGACAGGGAGTGATTCAAACCAATTCATGGAATCACCTTACTGTACTTTTGGTCGATTTAGACTATGGTTGATTCATCTAACTCACTTAACGGTTGTGTAGGTTCTCAAGTGTGAAATTGAGTGAATCATGAAAGATAGATTTCAATTTCTAGAACTTGAATGATGTGGAAGACTAACTTCCAGTATGTAATGTGACAGGTGTATAGACTGGAATGAACATATAGACCACATTGGATATCTTCCAAGTGGATCTTTACAGGCATATGGACCAACAAAATGGTAAGTTATTTTGTTTGGTTGGTTGAAGGAGAATTCGTGTGTTGTTTGGATGAACAGACCCCAAGGTAACTCCATATCTCTTTCTACTTGGTTCATCGGTGATAATAGGGGTAGAGTCACTTAATTCCTCCCATCATGTAGTTATCCTTGATGTCTCATGATTTCAGAATTACCCCATCGTGTGTTTTCTCATAGCTTGTTATGTCAGGAAAAGTGTCGACCCCATGGGTCGACACTTTGTCCAGGGGATGCTATTTTCAGCTGGCCCTCTTATGTCTTCGAAGCTGGGGATAAAAAGTCGACCCATGGGGTCGACCTTTTTATCGCTCGGTTCTGTCTGAGCTTATTTTTCAGAATCCAGGACATAAGTGTCGACCCACAAGGTCGACACTTATTCCAGGTCTTTCTGCCGTGGCTTGTTTCTTTGTCACAAGCAGAAAGTGTCGACCCCGTGGGTCGACACTTTCTTCGTTGGGTGCTGTTTCGGCCCTTGTTCTACTTTGCCCATATGCGAGTGTCGACCTTAGGGTCGACACTTTCCGGCGACCGAAAAATACGCCGATTCGCACGGTGGTCGGAGCCCTAGCTCGATCCCCTCTTTTTGTGCCCAATCGTGATTGGTCCTTGGGGGATATTATCCTCCATGTGGCCCTCATTTCCCTGGTGTTATATATACCATATGAGATAGGGTTTCCATTCAAGAAGCAGAGAGAGAGCATCTAATGCATATACAATTTGGGGTTTTTGCAGGGTGTGCAGCCGCAGGGGAAAGAAGCTTCCTCCCATGACGTTCTGAGTTTGATTGAAGGGAAGAGAAGCTTGCAATCAACCTTCCTGCAGTAAGTTTGCTGAAGTATCATGGGGATATCATCTCTCCATCACCCATGGTCTTGATCGTGAGTCAAGAGAAGTGAAAAGGGCTTGAACAATCTGTGTCCATTCTTCCGATCCGAACCAGAGAAGCTTTGTGAAGACATCTCCTCCAGTCCTTTCAGCGCCTGAAGTCACCAAAGAACCAAGTCCCATCATCGACGATCAGGAGTTTGATCAACTCAATAGTCATCCATGTTTAGAGTTATTCATGTTTAGATTATGCTATTGAGCTTGTAAATGTATATCTGAGTTCATCTTTTAAACTGAAGAATATTGTGTGTGTGTTCGGAGCGGTGTCTCCGAGTGTGGAATCACTGTTGGGGTGCGTCCCCAGTCTTGGTGTGTGTGTGTGTGTGGTGCTGAGCACCGTGTTGAGGGTTCGCCCTCGTGTGTGTGTTTTGCTACCGTCGTGCAGCGTGTAGTGTGTTGGGGTTCGTCCCCGTGTGCTACCTCGAGTAGCGTTTTAGTGAAGCCTCACCAAGGTGGTGAGGGGTGGACGTAGGGTACCCGTCGTGGTCCCGAACCACCTAACAAATCCTTGTGCATGTGTGATTGGTTGTGTGTTTGTTCTTTACCCTCTACCACCATTCACAGGATGGATTATGAACTGTGTTGCACATCAATGCTAAATTTGTCAATGTATATGGCTAGTGTAAATTGCTAATTTTCGTGTGTGATCTTGTCACCTGCACGCTTGGTGAGGTTTGATTGAGAAGCCTTTAAGTCCTTTTAAGTGGTTATAATTTTTAGAGAGGGATCTATTCACCCCCCTCTAGATCCATGCCACTACATTGTAGGACCCAATAGGGACATAAGAGCAAGACCACTTACTTTTTATTTTATATTTAAGTCCTTTTATTTGCATTTATATCCTTGGGAAAATATGTATGCAATTGTAATTCCTTAGGATTCTTTGGGTTTTTATGTAAAAAGTCCAGTAGGACCAACAAGGGGCCCCCACTCCTTCCCACATTGGTCCACCTAATCCATGTGGGGCTGGTCAAATGCCAAGGTAGCTTCTAGAAGGATTCTTTCCTTCTTTGACAAGTTAAGGGGGACAAAGTGTTACAAATGTCAAATTTGGATGCCCTTGGTCAAGGGGGCGCCCCTCCCCATATATTGTATTTTAATGTGGTTCCAAACCACATGGGAGAATAATATTTGAACTCCCTATTTTACCCCTCCCAATTCTATATCTAGGGATATTTAGAGTCTTTTTACATTTCATACAAATACCTTGTAATTCCCATTTTAGTAGAATTAATGATGAAAAAATTATGAAATTGATTGGAGCTCCTTCAAGGGTGCGCCCCTCTCTCCTCTCTCTCTGGTTTCCCTCTTCCTCCTCAGCCTTCCAGGGTGTGAGACTCATTCTATCTCTCCCTCTCATCCTCTGAATTCTATTTCTGCCGCCGCCGCCATCGCACCGCCATCGCGCCGCCGCCACCATCGCTGGAGTTCTGTCCAAATCAGGATAGAACCTCAACTCTAGAATTTTATCTTTTGTTCTTGTTGTCTGATCGAGTCCAAACTTTGAGAGCTTGTTCTACCTGTCTCCCCTAGTCTCCAGTTTAAATTTCGTGCCATTTGGACATCGTTTAGTATTTTTCCCATATTTCTTGTTCCCCCCTATAATCTGCCATTCTGCAGATCCACGGGACAATGTTCTCTTTTCGTATTTTCCCCACCCCCTTATCAATTTTCAAAAAATCCATAAACATTGATGCGGGACAACTACGAGACTCGACTAGACAGACGACGCGACCAGCAACACACTACGACGCGGCACCGACGAGCTCCAGAAGAGACGAACTTGCCCCAAACAAGAAGCGCTACTCACAGTCGTCCCCATCAAGGGAAACGCGACGATCGTGCACGGTTGGGAAACCGGCTTTGAGACTTTGGGTAGTCGGCTCACTCTCGTGCTCGGAATGAGTCACGGGACGGGTTTCGCTCTCACAACTCACAGTGGTGATTAAAATTAAACTAGCTAGGAAAGATAACTACTCACATGCAGCGGCAGTAAAGTGCATACTAAATAAGCAGAAAGACAATAAGAGTGATGGGTGTACCTCCACGCTCACGGCGTGGCGACGACGTCCCGGCCGTGAACCGTCACTCCCGGTATAAACTAATATTTAATTACAGCAGTAAAAATAAACTACGGCCCACTCCACGCAGGGAGGTAAAAGGCCACAACCAGCTATCCGGGAGCGCCGTTCAGGGGTTGGCGGGCAGCAATGTGCGGTTCCGGGCGGTGGCGGGTAGCACGGTGGTGGCGCTCAATGTGGGGCCCACAAGGCTCCAAGTGGGCCCGACTACTGGGACAGCGGCTTTCGGGCGTCTTCTGGCAACGGCGACCGGAGGGAGAGTCCCTGGAGTGCCCCGGATCGATCCCCGGGAGCGGTGGTCGCCGGTGGTGAGTTGGGGAATTTATTGGGAATTAATCCCCAATGCTGTCCCGCAGCTCCGCTTCTGGTCGGATCTGCGTGCTCCGACGAGATCAGCCGGTACGCCCAGCCATGACATCAGATCGAGACGAGGTTAGCGCCATTGCGAAGAGCACTCGAAGAACTTCAACATACTGGAGTTTCAGAACCATCCAACGGTCTGAATGGAAATGAATAGCTCTGCAAACTGAGTGATGGTTCTGTCCCGAAACTCAGAATCCACAGGGCAGACTAGAACCAGCCTGTTTATGGGCTTTGACCGTGGATCAAAGGAAGGAAGTAGGACCTGAGATTTTTATGGTGGGTAGAGGGGAGGGACACGGTGACACACATAGTTTTTTTGTAGGATTCTGATCACGTTTGGGGGGTTGTAAAAATCGCCTACCACAGACTATCTCGCTGGCCTGCTCACAGGTAGACTGTGAGGGGAACAAACTACTGACTGGGACGGGGGGGCAAACGAACTCTGATCGGCGTGAAATTTAAACTGGGGATGTAGGAGACATGGGGAAACCAACTCTCAAAATATCAGCTCGATCTAACGGTCGGATCTGGAGTTATGGCCTCCTCTTCAAGCTTCAGATTTGCAGGCCGGAATCCAGGACAGCAACTCGGAGAAGTGGTGGTGGCAGCTTGATGGCGGCACGAACGGCGGCGACGGCGGCAGTGGACATTCACAATAGGTAGAGGGAGAAGAGAAGGGGAAGAGATTTGAGAGATAGGAGAGATTTAGATCTAGATCTGGAGAAGAGAGGGGGAAGGAGATGAAGAACACCAAGAACACTAGAAGAAAGAGGGGGGGTGCACACCAAGCATAATTCTCTTGAATTTTTCATTAGTTTCTCCACAAATGATACAAGAGACTATAAATAGACACACCCTAGATCTAGACCAAAGGACATCCACTAACATCAAAGGACATCCACTAATATTGGTCAAGGGTAGGTGGGGGACAAACATGGGGGACAAGGAGCACCAAAGGACATCCGCTAACCTTGGTCCAAGTGTAGGTGGGGGACAAGCATGGGGGACAAGGAGCACCAAAGGACACCCACTAACCTTGGTCCAAGTCTTCTAGAAGGTCCAATTGGGCTCCTAATGGTCTTGAGGCCCAATTTAGAAGTTGGACCCCTTACATGAAGAGTAGCCCATATTACAATCTTGACCCGACTAGAAGTTTAGAATAAAAATACACACTAATACACTCAAAGTAAATACATAAAATGTCAAAGCTCCGACGAAAGCTCCGTGCTGTCACCCAACCACAAAGAAGTCGACATGCTACGCTTCTGGTACCGGTGACTAGCTCTGGTGTCCGCACCAATTCTCCCCGGGTGGGAGAAGCTCGACCCCGTCGAGTAAGGGTCCGGGTCGCTCTGGTATCGATCCTGCAGATCTGGATCTATCCTCTGTAGCTCGTCCCGGGTGATCCAAGTGTCATCGGACGCGGGCCGTCCCCTCCAACGCACTAAATAGCGCTGGTACACTCCGCCTCGAGTAGTAGTCACCTGCTCATCCAGTATACAATCTATCTGCTCTCGCTGCTGAGGTAACAAGGCTGGAGGTGGGCGCTCAAGGGTGGTGTCACTCACAATGGGCGGGGATGGCTCAAAGGGCTCACTGGGTATCACCGCTGGGTCCCTATAAGCGACGAGATCCGAGATGTTGAAAGTGGAGCTGATCCCGTAATCCTCTGGCAAGTCCACAACATATGCGTTCGACCCGACTCGCCTCACTACCCGAAAGGGACCGACACCACGAGCATGCAACTTCTTCACGACTCCCGAGGGAAACCGTTCAGGTCTGACCCTGATCATGACATAGTCGCCCTCCTGAAACTCACGGTGGTGCCTATGGGCGTCAGCCAATTCTTTGTATCGTGCGTTGCTGGACTCAATGTGACGACGGATATGCTCATGCAACTGTCTAATGTGATCGACAAAAGACTCGACTGACTCAGACACACGGGACTGGACGGGAGATGGAACTAGGTCTATGGGCCTTCTGGGTCTACGGCCAGTGACAATCTCGAAGGGACTCATACCGGTAGACCTATTGACCGAATCGTTATAAGCAAACTCGG
This sequence comes from Amorphophallus konjac, assembly GCA_022559845.1. Taxonomy (NCBI): domain Eukaryota; kingdom Viridiplantae; phylum Streptophyta; class Magnoliopsida; order Alismatales; family Araceae; genus Amorphophallus; species Amorphophallus konjac. The sequence goes on along the minus strand of CM040122.1, from coordinate 85,726,258 downwards.
CTAAGGGTAAGGCCAAATCCCAATCCCTGACTCGATCTCGGACAAGACACCTAAGAAGATCTCCCAAACTCCTATTGACAACCTCAGTCTGACCATCGGTCTGGGGGTGATATGCTGTGGAAAATTTCAATTGAGTGCCCATCATATGCCATAGGGTTTTCCAGAAATAGCTAGTAAAGCGTACATCCCTATCGGACACTATAGTGCGGGGAAGTCCAAACCTGGAGACACAGTGGGAAAAGAATAGACGGGCAACTCTAGAGGCATCCGAGGTTTTGAAGCAAGGAATGAATAATGCCATCTTCGAGAACCTGTCTACAACCACAAAGATGGAGTCATGCCGTCGGAGGGTGCGGGGTAATCCCAACACAAAGTCCATGCTAATGTCCTGCCATGGACTATTCGGGACGGGGAGGGGAGTATAGAGGCCGGTATTCTGCTTCCTTTGTTTGGCCATGGCGCATGTGCGGCACTGGGCCACGATGCGAGCAACATCTCTCTTCAAGCTAGGCCAATAGAATCTATGCTCGACCGACTCTATGGTCTTGTTCCGGCCGAAGTGGCCAGCAAGACCCCCCGCGTGCATCTCCCAAGTAAGAAAGTCACAAACCGAAGTCCGTGGGATGCACAATTTGTCACCCCGGAATAGGTGACCCTCCTGTAGCACAAACTCGCTATAATCCCGCGAGGGACCAGCCTGAAGGGCTACATAGATCGGACCGAAATCTGGACAATCAGCATAGGCCTCCTTCAGCCTCTCTAAACCTACCACCTCTACACTCATGGTGGTCAACATCATCATCCGCCGACTCAGCGCATCAGCGACCTTGTTCTCCGCCCCTGCCTTGTGCTTGAGCACAAAGGTGTACTCTTGGAGATATTCCACCCAACGACTATGGCGAGCATTCAGCTTCTTTTGGGTATGGAGGAATCGTAAGACCTCATGATCGTAAAAGAGGACAAACTCCTGGTGCAAAAGATAATGCCTCCAATACCTCAATGCCTGGACGACTGCGTAAAATTCCTTGTCATAAGTGGAATAGCGCAGTTTGGCATCGTTAAGCTTCTCGCTAAAGAATGCAATGGGGTGGGACTCCTGACTCAATACTCCACCAATGCCTACCCCAGAAGCGTCACATGTGACCTCAAACACCTTAGAAAAATCAGGAAGTGCAAGGACAGGTGCCTGGGTCATACGCTCCTTGATGTCCTAGAATGCTGTGGCTGCGGCTTTGGTCCATACAAATGCCCCCTTCTTTATGCAATCAGTGATTGGGGCAGTGATAGAACTAAAGCCACGAATGAAGCGGCGGTAGAACGTCGCTAGGCCATGGAAACTCCAAACATCGTGGAGTGTGCGGGGCTCGGGCCACTCCTGGATGGCCCTAATCTTCTCCGGATCAGCGGAGACTCCATCTCTCGACACAATAAACCCGAGGAAACTGATATGATCAGACATAAAAGCACATTTCTTCGGGTTGGCGTATAAAGTCTCACGCCTCAACACAATGCAGACCTGCCTAAGATGGTCTAAGTGATCCTCCCTAGTGCGGCTGTAGATAAGAATGTCGTCAAAGTAGACGACCAAGAAGACCCCTATCATAGGGCGTAAGACCTGGGTCATCAACCGCATGAAGGTGCTAGGGGCATTGGAAAGCCCAAAGGGCATAACCAACCACTCAAAAAGACCATCCTTGGTCTTGAATGCCGTCTTCCATTCATCTCCAGGCCTGATCCGCACCTGGTGATAGCCACTACGAAGGTCTATCTTTGAGAAGATAGTGGCTCCCGACATCATATCAAGCAAGTCATCCAATCGGGGAATGGGAAAACGATACTTCACCGTGATCTTGTTGATTGCACGGCTATCAACGCACATCCTCCATGTGCCATCCTTCTTCGGGGCCAATAATGCGGGAACAGCGCAAGGGCTCTTGCTGTCCCGAAGAGATCCCCGACTCATCAACTCCTCGACCTGCCGCTGTAGCTCGGCATGGTCCGTGGGACTCATCCTATAGTGGGGAAGGTTGGGCAAGGATGAGCCCGGGACGAGGTCGATCTCATGCTGGATATCCCTCATAGGTGGAAGGCCTCCAGGGAGGTCTTCGGGGAAGACATCGGAAAATTCCCGCAATATTGCGGCTATCTCTGGGGGATGCTCATCCTATGACCTAGGGGCGACATCCTCTATGCCCCTGACAACGACAGCTAGAATGGGGTTACCCCCGGTCACCTCCTGTTCCATCTCTCTCGGACTGATCATCATCAACCTCATGGGTGGAGGGTCCACTCTGCTAGGAGTAGTCGACGAGGTGGATGCATGTGCCGAGGACAAAGTGGGTGGACCGACCTTCCCCTGACCAGAAGTGGTCGTAGTGCTGGGGCCAGCTGGTCCGCGGATAGATGGGTCCTTCAGCTGGACTGGGTGGAGGGTAATCCTATGGCCATCATGGTCGAAGGTGCAAGTGTTCGACCTACCATGAAGGGTGGCATCTCGGTCAAAGAGCCAAGGCCTACCAAGGATGATACTTCCCACCTCCATAGGTAGTACATCGCACCATATCGCATCATGGTATGCCTGGAACTGCAGCGGCACCAGACACCGCAGTCTGACCGGGATGGAAGTGGAATCCACCCAAGAAACTCTATAGGGTGCGGGGTGATCCACGGGCGTCAAACCAAGGCGCTTGACGGTGCCTGTGGAGATAGCGTTGATGCAACTCCCGCTATCTATAATCACCTTGCAAGCTTTCCCTTCCAGCCTACAAAATGTGTGGAATATGGTGGTGCGACGCCAGTCGTCGCTCACCTGAGGCTGGGTAAGGATGCACCTGACTACACCCAAATGTACATCATCCTGATACGAGGTACCAGGGACGTCAACCTGCTCGCCCTCCAATAACTCGTCAAAGAATTCCTCGGCCAATTCTTGGTCTGGCTCGTAGCTGACTGGGACCAACTCAGGCATGGGGTCACGGGCCGGTGTGTCGGCAATAACAAGTGCTCCCTGGGTGGGACACTTGCTGGCAAAGTGGCCAACTCCACCACAAGTGTAGCAACGGTCTCGTGTCCCATTGCCCTGAGATGTTCCACCAATCATTGGCCCCTTACCCTTGTCCTCTCGATGGACTGGGGGTGTAGGAAGAAGAGGCCGAGCTGGTACGGCAGGCTGATAAGGCCGAGGGGCAGGGATGGGTGCCTGCGGGCGAGGGGGAGGGTCCCTCGGAGGGAAAGTGCGGAGCCTAGGAGCAGTGGGGTCCTGTCGAGGGGGTTCCGGGGGACGGGCCACCGAAAACGGCTATAGGAGGTAGGCGTGGTAGGAGGGTCGGTCCCACGCGAGTAAGTGAACCCCGGGCGCTGGACGGGAGCAAACTCCGCCTCGAACTGCTCCAACTCTAGAGCAACCTGGTATGCGTCTTCCAAGGTGGTAACATTGCGGCGAAACAATTCATATTGGTAGTGGGGCCGCAAACCACGACGGAAGCGCGATACAGGCATGGTGCTCTCCTCCGTAACGCCACATCGCAAAAAGTACTCGTCAAACTCCGCGATGTAGTCTGACACGGATCGGTCCCCTTGGGAGAGACTCTGCCACCTATCAATAAGTCGCTGACGGTATGTGGCAGGAAGGTACTTACGCCTAAGCTTGTCCTTCATCTCATCCCAAGAACCTATCTGAGACTCATGACGCTGAAAGAGCAAGCTCTCTACATTGCTCCAGTAAGTCTGTGCTTGCCCCAACAACTTCATCTTGGCATATCTGACCCTCCGGTGGTCCGTCATCTCGAACCACTCAAAGTACCGGTCCATGCTGGCCTCCCAATCAAGATAGATCTTGGGTTCCAAAGGCTTGGACCCATCAAACGTGGGAGGGTCCACACGGACGGTCTTGAGGATCCGTTCGTCCTCATCATCCCTATGTGGTCGGTGACCATGTCGGCGCCGGCCATTTCCCTCATAATCGTTGTCGGACTCGTAGTCCTCAAAATGGGGGGCACGTTGCCGTTGCTCCTCAGCCCGAGGTGGTGCGAGCTGGGCAGCAACCACGGGCTGGGCAGCATGTGCCTGAGGGACTGGGAAAATGCCGGGTAGGTCTCGGCGAGGGGTTCTCTCCACACTCTCTAACCTTCCAACCAGACCTTGGACAGATCGGTCAGAAGCCTCGGCGCGGTCCTCCATGGCTTTGAATCGGCTCTCCATACGCTCGGTATGCTCCCTAAGAGTTTGCTCGGACCTATCCATGCGCTCCATGAGTAGAGCTATCATGTCCTCTAGGGAACGGCCTCCCGGGTTGGCACCTCGGTGTTCACCCATAGTGTCAGGGCGATGGTACTGGGCACCTCCACGGGTGGGCATGCAATGAGATGCTAAAGAGAGCTAAGGGTGACTCACTAGACAAATAGGGATGGACCGATGCAAGTTGAGGACCCTTGACTTAAACCGATATCCGGTACCTGGCGGAGTCCGGGGATCCGAAGATCCTCTCACGCGAGTGAGTCGCCTCCCCGATTGGCGTAACCTAACGGTCGGGCAACATCTTTTTATATATCGAATATTGGGATGCAATGCAAGACCTTGGACAATACTACCCTAGACTCAAACCGGCTCTGATACCAATTTGATGCGGGACAACTACGAGACTCGACTAGACAGACGACGCGACCAGCAACACACTACGACGCGGCACCGACGAGCTCCAGAAGAGACGAACTTGCCCCAAACAAGAAGCGCTACTCACAGTCGTCCCCATCAAGGGAAACGCGACGATCGTGCACGGTTGGGAAACCGGCTTTGAGACTTTGGGTAGTCGGCTCACTCTCGTGCTCGGAATGAGTCACGGGACGGGTTTCGCTCTCACAACTCACAGCGGTGATTAAAATTAAACTAGCTAGGAAAGATAACTACTCACATGCAGCGGCAGTAAAGTGCATACTAAATAAGCAGAAAGACAATAAGAGTGATGGGTGTACCTCCACGCTCACGGCGTGGCGACGACGTCCCGGCCGTGAACCGTCACTCCCGGTACAAACTAATATTTAATTACAGCAGTAAAAATAAACTACGGCCCACTCCACGCAGGGAGGTAAAAGGCCACAACCAGCTATCCGGGAGCGCCGTTCAGGGGTTGGCGGGCAGCAATGTGCGGTTCCGGGCGGTGGCGGGTAGCACGGTGGTGGCGCTCAATGTGGGGCCCACAAGGCTCCAAGTGGGCCCGACTACTGGGACAGTGGCTTTCGGGCGTCTTCTGGCAACGGCGACCGGAGGGAGAGTCCCTGGAGTGCCCCGGATCGATCCCCGGGAGCGGTGGTCGCCGGTGGTGAGTTGGGGAATTTATTGGGAATTAATCCCCAATGCTGTCCCGCAGCTCCGCTTCTGGTCAGATCTGCGTGCTCCGACGAGATCAGCCGGTACGCCCAGCCATGACGTCAGATCGAGACGAGGTTAGCGCCGTTGCGAAGAGCACTCGAAGAACTTCAACATACTGGAGTTTCAGAACCATCCAACGGTCTGAATGGAAATGAATAGCTCTGCAAACTGAGTGATGGTTCTGTCCCGAAACTCAGAATCCACAGGGCAGACTAGAACCGACCTGTTTATGGGCTTTGACCGTGGACCAAAGGAAGGAAGTAGGACCTGAGATTTTTATGGTGGGTAGAGGGGAGGGACACGGTGACACACATAGTTTTTTTGTAGGATTCTGATCACGTTTGGGGGGTTGGAAAATTCGCCTACCACAGACTATCTCGCTGGCCTGCTCACAGGCAGACTGTGAGGGGAACAAACTACTGTCTGGGACGGGGGGCAAACGAACTTTGATCGGCGTGAAATTTAAACTGGGGATGTAGGAGACATGGGGAAACCAACCCTCAAAATATCAGCTCGATCTAACGGTCGGATCTGGAGTTATGGCCTCCTCTTCAAGCTTCAGATTTGCGGAATCCAGGACAGCAACTTGGAGAAGTGGTGGTGGCAGCTTGATGGCGGCACGAACGGCGGCGACGGCGGCAGTGGACATTCACAATAGGTAGAGGGAGAAGAGAAGGGGAAGAGATTTGAGAGATAGGAGAGATTTAGATCTAGATCTGGAGAAGAGAGGGGGAAGGAGATGAAGAACACCAAGAACACTAGAAGAAAGAGGGGGGGTGCACACCAAGCATAATTCTCTTGAATTTTTCATTAGTTTCTCCACAAATGATACAAGAGACTATAAATAGACACACCCTAGATCTAGACTAAAGGACATCCACTAATATTGGTCAAGGGTAGGTGGGGGACAAGCATGGGGGACAAGGAGCACCAAATGACATCCACTAACCTTGGTCTAAGTGTAGGTGGGGGACAAGCATGGGGGACAAGGAGCACCAAAGGACACCCACTAACCTTGGTCCAAGTCTTCTAGAAGGTCCAATTGGGCTCCTAATGGTCTTGAGGCCCAATTTAGAAGTTGGACCCCTTACATGAAGAGTAGCCCATATTACAATCTTGACCCGACTAGAAGTTTAAAATAAAAATACACACTAATACACTCAAAGTAAATACATAAAATGTCAAAGCTCCGACGAAAGCTCCGTGCTGTCACCCAACCACAAAGAAGTCGGCATGCTACGCTTCTGGTACCGGTGACTAGCTCTGGTGTCCGCACCAAACATTCTCACGTGTTCCTAACATCCACCCCTTCCACCAGTAATTTTCGCAGCACCCATAAAATTCTCCAACCCACCGGTCAAAGGTCAGTTTCAGGCAGATCCCCTTCTATCCTGAGTGTCAGTAATCAGATCCACAAAAAAAACACAGTGTTACAGAGCCTCCCATTTCTTATCCCTTCCTTGGATCGACCTAAAAAAATTATATGTTGTAGATCGGGGAGTCCTCTTTCCAACGCCACTGGTCCAACCTCGATCCGATTTCGAATCTGAGAGAATTAATTCTTCCAGTTGAGGCGCGCAGATATGTTCCCTGTGCAGGTCCGAAATAGCAGTCCGAGAGAAAGTCACAAATAAATATCAAAAGTGAACTTCCGAGACCGCCGCTCCCAGGAGTCGACCAGGGGCGTCTTGCCAATGTTCCAGCCAAGCGGCGCCTTCCAAAGATCTCAGGAAGGTGACATTCCTTTGGAAGCCGGGGCTTGCTATCCAACGAGTTAGAACCGAGTCGGCGCAGGACCGAGTCGGACCAGCAGGCCGAGTTCGCCCGAACACACCTCCAAATTGCTGCCCGTCATCCCATGGTCGGTCCTCCCAGGCCTCACTGTAGCCCTTTACCTCTTTGCGTGGAGTGGGCAATAAAATTCACTGTTGTAATTAAGTTTTTACCATTGTACCGAGAGTTACCGTAACTGGTCGGGGTCGTATTCCCCATTCCCGGAGCGTGAAGGTATCGTGTTCACTCTCTTACTCGGCGTTTGCTTTACTCGTATTCATTCGTATATGCCGCTGCATGTGATAGGTAACTAGCTCGATATATATTTTTATCACTGCTGCGAGAGAGTGAGTGTGACCCATCCCGTGACTCGATCCGAGTACACGCGGAAAGCCGATACCCGAGACTCACTGCCGATTTCTCAACCGCACACGGTCCCACGTCTTCCCTCGCTTAGGGGCGATCGCGAGCTTGAGTCCCAGGTCGCATGTTCGTCCCGCATCAAGAATTAGCGTCTGCTGTAAACGTCGCTAATTAAATGTACGTCCACCATGAAGGACGTTCATTCTTGAGCTTAAATTTAGTAATTCCAGATTTTACATAAGAATTGGCGTCTTACATAGCATGCGTTAATTAATTAGCTTCCACATAAACGGTCGCTAATTCTTGATCAAAATTTAGTAATAATTATCAATAAAAGAATTAGTGTCTGCTAGAAATGTCGTTATTTCTCAAAAAATAGGAAAATAATCGATAAACAGCTGAAGAATGAGCGTCTATGATAGCAGTCGCCCATAAAATTAGCACCTACAATATAGGATGGAAATTTAAGAAAATTTTGAAGAATAGAAAAAATCTTCTTATTCAGCTCAAGATGAAATCCACTTTGGGGCATTGCATTGTGACATGAGATTTACTCAACATAGTGTCAATGTTAGCGTGTCTACAGTTACCCCGCCTTGGCGTCTACTTTGCAGGGGAGTGAAACAGAATGGAGCGTAATGGAACGAAGCGGAATAAAGTGGGAATGGACTGAAAAGTAGATACCAAGGTGTGATGTGACACGTCTCCGACACTAAGCGTTGGAAATCTTTCCATAGTTCCGCTTGAAACAATCTTCGATGATTTCAAGAAAGAAATAATAGCTCAGATGAAAAACTATGCTAAAGAAAAACACGTGCGTGGGCACAAAGGATATCATTGGAGAGCGATTACCAGCCAATGTGGACGTGCTATAACCAAGGTGGAAGTAAAAATTAAATAATTGAGATAGGAATCTGATCAAAGGTGCTTTCATGGAATCAGCTTCAACGGCTCCAGGGAGAACGTAGTACTTGATTTGGGAATGGAACATCTCATGTCAACTGTAATTGAGAGTTAGTGGATTTTACTAAAGCCAAAATAAGAATATCTTTTCAGCGATGAAACTTAAAGTCCTATGTAGCACCCCCGATAAAACCATTGAGTAAATTTAAAACTTCTTCCTAAAAGAAATCATACATGAAGGCATTACATAAAGAACCCAACCTCACAAGGACTATAATGAAAATATACAAGCCAACCCTACTTTATAACATAAAAAATCCTGAGGGCTTTGTGTAAAGAGCCAAACCTTAGGGGGGCTAGTATATAAAATTACAAATCATCACTTTATGTATACGTAATCTACTATTCTTAATAGAATTCTAGGTTTTGTTTAAAGAACTAAACTATAGGAGGACTAGCATACAAATGTGCAATCCAACTTTATGCACATGGGTAAAGAATCTTACATGGGAGGTCTTGTACAAAGAAACAAAATCATGGGAGGGTTATTCTATAAATGTATAAGACAAACTTTAACACATGGGTCATGGGTTGTACGTAAGTGCTTTCCAACTTTTCCACTTACCAAATTGAAGACCCTTCACATAGGCGTCAATTTCCAAATTGAACACATGCATGAAGATGCCATTTTCAATAGGACCCCATCCCATTTAAATATTAATTATATATGAACATCCTGAATGCTAACACGTGAATGGGGTCTCATGAATAATGTCACCTAGAATAATGACGCCCTCAGCAAGGCGTCATTTACGTGAATAGTACCACTTGGTTTAATGAACGACCCCTTACAAGGGCGTCATTTAAACCTATGCTTCTAGAAGATTGAAACACGAACAACCCCATTTCGCTGGCTAAGCACTAATCTAGGATCGTGTTCCCAAACCGGACCCGCAAGGCAATAACCAATGCTTGCTAATCCCTATAACTAATCCCCTACGAAGCACTATTAGAGGCTACTGCCATCTTTCAGTGCTTGCAGAAGGGAATATTTCCCTTCGTTCCTAGAGAAGCGTGAAGTCTACGTCCTACTGCGGTGGCGGGGAATGCGTGGCTTCATCCTATCATCTTTCCTCGTAATCACACGTCAAAAGGTAGGTGTTCTCAAATCCTTGCCTAACTAGTAGCTAAATAGGTTAAATGATGCATGCTTAGAGTTCGATTAACTCATCATCCATGCTATATATATATATATATATATATATATATATATATTACCTGACTTTACCGTGATCAAGAATAACAGCATGTTATACATATGTTAATAGCTTGCTATACATACTGCTATCATGATTTTATGAGTTTGAACTTAGTTTATTAGTATGATTTAATGGGTTTTTGAACGTATTGTATCACACTAGTTTTTTTTACTGTCTTAATAACCATATTTTAAACCTTAATATAGAGCCTCTGTTTTCACATATTACGTTCATGTTTGAGAACCGGGAGGGCCCCAGCTCTTTGGTAAATGGCGCCCCTGACCAGGGCGCCAATTACCAAATTGAAGAGTTCGTGCGAAGTTGTCAATTAAATGAAGACATGCATCATGTTGTCAATTCAATTTTCTGAAATTTTCGGTAATTGATAATTCAACACATTCAAAAATCCATAACTATCAAACTAAAGCACGAAAATTTTTGCATGAACATGTTTCTGGAATCCTTACATTTTTCTCAACATATTCATGCCATTACTTCCTGATTCAGAGCTTTTTCACACTGATGATAGTGGACACCTCTCTGTAATTGGCGCCCCTGACTAGGGCACCAATTTCAGAATTGAAGACTGCCCGCGAGGGCGTCAATTAATTGAAGACATGCGCCATGTCGTCAATTCCGTTTTCTGGAATTTTTAGAAATCAGTAGATCAACGTATTCAAAAAGCTATAACTAATAAACTTAACTATGAAAATTTTGACTGAATATACTTCTGTGACCCTGAGATTTTTTTCCATCTGACCATGTCTTCGGATTCTGATTCGGAGAAAGTTTGGAGGAATGAATAGTGACTTGTGTCACAGAACTTACAGTTCTGATGCGAAGCGCAACTCATGGGTAGTTGAACCTGTACTTAAATTGACGGCACCCTAGAAGTCTTCAATTAATTGAAGACTGCTCACAGGGGCGTCAATTTCATTTCTTGAGAAATTAAAGGTATACCATTAAAAAATTCATATCTGTGAAACCAAAACCCAGTAATTATACCTGAACATGTTTCTGGACTTCTGAAGATTTATACTATATGTTTATGACTTTACTTTCGAATTTCGAGAAACTTTTTCGAAATGAACAGTACTTTGAGTCACAAACGTACGTACTGGGTGAAAATCACCCACTGTAATTGGCGCCCCAAGCCAGGGCACCAATTCATCAAATAGTGACGGCCCTCAAGTCTTCAATTAATTGAAGACTGGTCACAGGGGCGCCAATTTCAATATGCACATATATTTTCTGTAAAATCATAATTTTGAAAGGCTGGGCAACCCCAGGCGTCAATTCTTGAAATGACGGTAGCCAGCAAGTCTTCAATTAATTGAAGACTACTTATAGGGGCGCCAATTCCTTATATACATATATATATATATTAAAAAAATAGCTTCTGTAATTGGCGCCCCAAGCCAGGGCGCCAATTACTGAAATGAAGACGGCCAGGACGTCTTCAATTAAATGAAGACATCCTGGGGGGCGCCAATTTGATATATACATATATAAATTTCTAAAATTGAAAATTTTAAGGATTAGCAAACCCCCAGATGCCAACTCAGTAATTACAACTTCTGATCTTGATCTGTCTCGTGATCTATGCAAACACAACCCTAATCCATACTCCTGCGTATGATGAATTCTTGAAATTCCATTCCATGAAAAATCTACTTGTGTATACCTACATGGTCAAACCTTGAACCTCTTAAACTATCATTTGGGAGTGTTGGAGTTAAGTGCCATGCAGGGCAAAGTGCTACGTTGTGGGAGCCACCTCTTGAGGCCGTACGGCGCAAAGTGCTACACGACGGGAGCCACCTCTTGAGCCTGTAGGGGCCACCTCTAGAGTCCTCCATAACCAAATGACTAGTTAATCTTCTCTATAATACTACGTTTCTAAATTTTGAAATTCCATATTGGCTATAAATGAGAGTGGATGTGAAAGGTAATACATGAAATGCTGTGCATATAGGGCCCGGTCTGGTCCTGGGAGGAGCACCCGAAGGTACTTGTGCCCATGGGAGTTTATTGATCACGATGTTTAGCATTGCACCGGAGTACTTGCTTGACTTGAGACACTCCACCCCTACTCTCTCTCTCCTTACTTACTTGACTTGCGTGGCCCGGAAGGGGTAATACTTGACTTGTGGCCCGAGAAAGGGCAAAATACTTGCTTGATAATAGCCAATTCTACTGATACATACTTGACATTACTTGCTTGACTTGAATTTTTACTTGCTCTACCTGAGATATACTTGTACATGAGTTCCTTCTTGCACTTGAGTTCATACTTGTACACGAATCCCTGCTTGTCCCGAAGTGGCATTTACATATGTAAACTCTTGAAATACTGCTTGTCAAATACTTGAAATCTTGATATACACTCTTTATACAGTTCTTGATCTCTTACTATTTATCATGCCTGAATTTACCTATATACCTGATTTTTTCTTATACGTACATCATGCATAGCCATACTGATAATACATGCAACTTGTAAATCACGGAAAGATTGCTCGTATTTGAGATGTAATTCCTACTGAGCTTTTCGCTCATCCAGTTGCTTCCTAACATTTTCAGGTGATTCGGATAGCGACAAGAATGGGGTTGAGATCGAGTGAAGAGTGCTAGAACGTCAGTCACGTATCATTAGCTAGTCGCGTCCTTGAATTTTATTTTAGTCCTACTTTGTATTCCAGTATGTCAGTTTACTTGTCCGAACCATGTTAAGGCACTTAGCCTAGTGTTGTCTTTTTAAATTTGGAATTGTCATGGACTATCTTTAATTCCTTTGGTTAATCAAATAAACATCACTTGGATTATTGGGTTTTGTAGATTTTATTAGTCTTTTGCGCACTTCGTAATTATGTATATCAAAAAAAAAATTTATCGCTCTAATGACATTATCTATATAGACGCGTCGCACATCCGAGTATCTTCCGCGCTCGGGACGTGATAGTCTTCGTGGTATCAGAGCCTAGGTTTTCAAACCTAGGGAACTAGAAAAAATAAAAGGTTAGAAATTGAAATCTAGGTAAACCCCGAGTCCAAGGATAGATACACCTTACCAGGTGAGATGGATAGAGCCATGGGTTAAGTTCTATAATGACTTTTGACCTTACAAGTAAACCCGATCTTTATCATACTTAAACTCTTTTGTAGGATCATGGCTGCGGAAAGAGCATAATGGCGCGAGATGCAACGCACCGTGCAAGGCCTTACACAGGCACTACAGCAAGTGGCCCAAGGCGGAGAAAACCGTGGAGCGGGTGATCTCCACAGGAGTTTTCGTAACATGAACCCACCGAGGTTCACAGGTTCGTCCGACCCTGAGGATGCCGAGAATTGGTTAAATGAGATGGAACGAATCTTCCGTGTGATGCAATACGTGGACGAAGAGAAGGTTTTACTGGTCGTATTCCAACTGGAGCGGGACGCTCGATGCTGGTGGGAATCCATAGAAGCAACACTGCCAGAATACCATGTCACATGGGATGAATTCATGGAGCATTTCAACAACAAGTACTTCTCCGACCATATCCAGGAGAAGAAGGCCGCAGAATTCGCCGTTCTAAAACAACGGGGCTTGAAAGTGGCCAAGTATGAGGCCCAGTTTTCCAGATTATCTAGGTATGTGCCCCACTTGGTGTGTACAGAAAAGATGAAGGCGAGAAGGTTCCTCAACGGGCTTCGGCCCCACTATATTACACAACTTGCACCGATGGACATCCAAGCCTATTCGGAGATAGTTCGGCGTGCCCAATTGCTAGAAGACGCCACCAAATTATCCGAGAGAATCCGAGGAAGAGACAAGAAAGAACCCGTCACAAGCCCGGGAAAATTCAAACAATCATTCAACAAGAAGCGGTTCTTCATGGGAGGAGAGCCCTCCAAGGCAAAGAAATTCCAGAAGAATGACAGGCCATTCTCCACCGCCACACCCTCTAAGGAGATTTGCAAGTATTGTGATAAAGTTGGTCATAAGACCGAGGAATTCTGGAGGAAGTTAGGAGCTTGTCTTCGATGTGAGAGTCACAAGCATCGAATTCCAGACTGCCCACTGATGAAAGAGCAAGACACCAAAGACGAGAAGCGTCCGGTAAAGAAACAAGGCCGTCTGCAAGCCCTCCGAGAGACGGAACCCACTGAAGGCGGAATTGTGGAAGGCACTCTCACTATTTGTTCAAAAACTGCTCAAGTTTTATTTGATACCGGAGCAACTCATTCATTTGTTTCAAAGAAATTTGCTGCTTCATTTTCTAAGAAACATGAACTGTTAGATTTGGTTATATCTACACCTCCTGGGAATGAGTTCGATATCACTTATCACTATCCAAACTGCGAGGTGTTGATTAAAGGAAACAATTTACCTGCTGACCTGATATGCCTAGATATGAAGGGTTATGATGTCATACTAGGTGCTGATTGGTTATCCACATACCTAGCAACTGTAGATTGCTGACATGGCAAGGTAACTTTCATGGATTTCCCAGAGCTAGTTTACAATAGCCCTCGGAGTAAATCACTTCTTATATCAGCACTCCGAGCTAGAAGGCCTATGGATAAGGGATGTATGGCTTTCATAGCATTCGTGACTACCACGGAAGTTGAGAAGGTTAAACTTCAAGACATCCGTGTAATTCGGGATTTTCCGATGTTTTCCCAGAAGATTTACCTGGCTTACCCCCGGAAAGGGAAGTGTCATTCACAATCGACCTTGTCCCTGGTGCTGGTCCTCTTTCCAGGGCACCATACAGAATGTCCCCTACTGAGCTGAAAGAGCTAAAAGAGTAGCTAATGGAGTTACTGAAAAAGGGTTTCATCAGGCCAAGTACTTCCCCGTGGGGAGTACCCGTGCTATTCGTCAAGAAGAAGGATGGATCGATGAGACTATGCATCGACTATCGACAGCTAAATCACCTTACAATCAAGAACAAATACCCGCTGCCGCGGATTGACGAGCTGTTCGATCAGTTATCCGGAGCTTCATATTTCTCCAAGATTGATCTTCGTTCTGGTTACCACCAATTGAAGATCAAAGAAGAAGACATTCATAAAACTACATTCCGAAGCAGGTATGGGCATTACGAATTTACTGTTATGCCTTTCAGACTAACAAATGCCCCCGCAGCTTTTATGCAGTTAATGAACAGCATATTCAGGCCCTACTTAGACCAATTTATTGTGGTCTTTATTGATGATATTCTAATCTATTACAAGACCGAAGAAGATCATGAAGAACATCTCAAGAAGGCACTACAGATATTGAGGGAAAACAAGCTATACGCCAAACTTAGCAAATGCGAGTTCTGGCTCGAGGAAGTATCCTTCTTAGGCCATATCATTTCGAGGAATGGGATTGCTGTTGACCCGTCAAAGGTCGAAGCCGTGAAGAACTGGGAACGCCACAAATGCAATGGAGATTCGGAGCTTCTTGGGTCTAGCTGGTTACTACTGGCGTTTTATCAAGGACTTCTCCAAAATTGCTATTCCTCTGACCAGGTTAACCCGCAAGGAAGTGCCTTATGAGTGGAATGAAGACTGTGAAAAGAGTTTTCAAACTTTGAAGGATCTCTTGACCACTGCTCCAGTCTTATCATTACCAATTGAAGGAGAAAAATACGAGGTATATATCGATGCTTCTGGTATTGGCCTCGGATGTGTATTGATGCAGAATGGGAGAGTTATTGCATACTCTTCCCGACAATTGAAGAAACATGAAGAGAACTACCCGGTTCACGACTTAGAACTGGCCGCGGTAGTATTTGCTTTGAAGATCTGGAGGCACTATCTCTACGGAGAATAATTCACTGTATACTCCGATCATAAAAGTCTCAAGTACTTATTCTCCCAAAAGGAGCTGAACATGCGGCAAAGACGTTGGCTCGAATATCTCAAAGATTTCGACTTCATTATACAGTACCATCCTGGTAAGGGTAATTATGTAGCTGATGCCCTTAGCTGAAAGCCAAGAGCAATTCTGGCCAACTGCATGATACAAGAATGAAAGCTGCTGGAGAAATTCTCTAAGCTTGATATCAGCACAGATGAGCAAAACAAGTGTATTATTCTATCTCATATGAGTCTACATCTAGATTTACTACCTGAAATCATGAAGCTTCAGAAAGAAGATCCCGCACTAGTAGAGATAAAAAGTAAGCTGGATGAGAGATTTGATTTCAAGTTGGCACCTGATGGCAAATTACTATTTCATGAACGGACATGTGTGCCCGATTGTCCCGAATTGAAGAAGAAGATTCTTAAAGAAGCTTATAGATCGAGGTACACGATCCACCATGGAGCCACTAAGATGTACCAAGATTTGAAATGAACTTTCTGGTGGCCTAACATGAAAAGGGAGGTAGCAGACTTTGTATCTCGTTGCCTCACATGCCAACAAGTGAAGGCGGAACATCAAAAACCTGCTGGAAAGCTACATCTGCTGGATATTCCCAAGTGGAAGTGGTAAGATATTGGCATGGACTTTATCATGAGTTTGCCCAAGTCTAGGAGAGGATATGATGGAATTTGGGTAATTATCGATAGGCTAACTAAATTGGCCCATTTCTTACCCATCAAAAGCTGATGGTTAGTCAATGTACTTGCTGCCCTATATATTAAGGAGATGGTTAGATTGCATGGAGTTCCCGTCTCGATCATATCTCACCGAGACCCGCGCTTCACCTCTCATTTCTGGAAGAGTCTACAACACTCTCTGGGGATGAAACTCAACTATAGTACTGCTTTCCATCCCCAGACAGATGGATAGACCGAGAGGACAAATCAAGTTGTGGAAGATATGTTGAGAGCATGCATTATAGACTTCGACGAAAGCTGGCACGACGACTTACCACTAGCTGAATTTGCATATAATAATAGCTATCAAGCTAGTATACGAATGGCACCTTTTGAGGCGTTATATGGCAGGAGTTGCCGATCTCCTATATGCTGGGATGAAGTCGGTGAAAGACAAATTTTAGGCCCAGACATGGTACGAGATTCTACCGAGAAGATACATCTCATTAGAGAAAGATTAAAGATAGCACAGTCCAGGCAGAAATCTTATGCTGATAACAGAAGACGAGACCTGGAATTTCAAGTCGGAGATCATGTTTTCCTCAAGGTATCTCCCGACTGAGGCATTAGAAGATTCGGTGTCAAGGGCAAACTAACACCAAGGTTTATTGGTCCAATCGAAGTGCTGGAAAGAGTAGACGAGGTGGCTTATCGCATCGCCCTATCTCCGCAACTATCAGAAGTGCACAACGTATTTCATGTTTCTATGCTGAAGAAATACGTGCACGATCCCCTCCATGTCATTGACCATAATGATTTAGTGGTACAGAAGGATCTTACCTACGAGCAGAAGCCAATGAAGATCCTCGACCGAGAAGTCCCGAGTTCTAAGAAACAAGACGATCTCTATGGTGAAAATCCAATGGAATCGATATTTAGAACAAGAAGCTACATGGGAAACTGAAGAATCTATGAAGATGAGATTTCCAGAGTTATTCTAATTGTAAGTACTCTGCACCTTTTCTATTCCCATTAATGTAGTTGAATTTGGGGACCAAATTCTCTTAAGTGGGGGAGGGTGTAGCACCCCCGATAAAACCATTGAGTAAATTTAAAACTTCTTCCTAAAAGAAATCATACATGAAGGCCTTACATAAAGAACCCAACCTCACAAGGACTATAATGAAAATATACAAGCCAACCCTTCTTTATAACATAAATAATCCTGAGGGCTTTGTGTAAAGAGCCAAACCTTAAGGGGGCTAGTATATAAAATTACAAATCATCACTTTATGTATACGTAATCTACTATTCTTAATAGAATTCTAGGTTTTGTTTAAAGAACTAAACTATAGGAGGACTAGCATACAAATGTGCAATCCAACTTTATGCACATGGGTAAAGAATCTTACATGGGAGGTCTTGTACAAAGAAATAAAATCATGGGAGGGTTATTCTATAAATGTACAAGACAAACTTTAACACATGGGCCATGGGTTGTACGTAAGTGCTTTCCAACTTTTCCACTTACCAAATTGAAGACCCTTCACATAGGCGTCAATTTCCAAATTGAAGACATGTATGAAGGCACCATTTTTAATAGGACCCCATCCCATTTAAATATTAATATATATATGAACATCCTAAATGCTAACACGTGAATGGGGTCTCATGAATAATGTCACCTAGACTAATGACGCCCTCATGCAAGGCGTCATTTACGTGAATAGTATCACTTGGTTTAATGAACGACCCCTTACAAGGGCGTCATTTAAACCTATGCTTCTAGAAGATTGAAACACGAACAACCCCATTTTGCTGGCTAAGCACTAATCTAGGATCATGTTCCCAATTGGACCCACAAGGCAATAACCAATGCTTGCAAATCCCTATAACTAATCCCCTCCGAAGCACTGTCAGAGGCTACTACCATCTTTCAGTACTTGCAGAAGGGAATGTTTCCCTTCGTTCCTCGAGAAGCGTGAAGTCTACGTCCTGCTGCGGCGGCGGGGAACGTGTGGCTTCATCCTGTCATCTTTCCTCGTAATCACACGTCAAAAGGTAGGTGTTCTCAAATCCTTGCCTAACTAGTAGCTAAATAGGTTAAATGATGTATGCTTAGAGTTTGATTAACTCATCATCCATGCTATATATATATATATATTACCTGGCTTTACCGTGATCAAGAATAACAGCATGTTATACATATGTTAATAGCTTGCTATACGTACTGCTACCATGATTTTATGAGTTTGAACTTAGTTTATTAGTATGATTTAATGGGGTTTTGGACGTATTGTATCACACTAGTTTTTTTTACTATCTTAATAACCATATTTAAACCTTAATATAGAGCCTCTGTACACATATTAGGTTCATGTTTGAGAATCGGGAGGGCCCCAGCTCTTTGGTAAATGGCGCCCCTGACCAGGGTGCCAATTACCAAATTGAAGACTTCTTGCGAAGTCGTCAATTAAATGAAGACATGCATCATGTCGTCAATTCAATTTTTTAAAATTTTCGGCAATTGATAATTCAACACATTCAAAAATCCATAACTATCGAACTAAAGCACGAAAATTTTTGTATGAACATGTTTCTGGAATCCTGACATTTTTCTCAACATATTCGTGCCATTACTTTCTGATTCAGAGCTTTTTCACATTGATGAATAGTGGACACCTCTCTGTAATTGGCGCCCCTGACCAGGGCGCCAATTTCAAAATTGAAGACTGCCCGCGAGGGTGTCAATTAATTGAAGACATGCTCCATGTCGTCAATTCGATTTTTTGGAATTTTCAGAAATCAGTAAATCAACGTATTCAAAAATCTATAACTAATAAACTTAACTATGAAAATTTAGACTGAATATACTTTTGTGACCCTGAGATTTTTCTCCATCTGACCATGTCTTCGGATTCTGATTCGGAGAAAGTTTGGAGGAATGAATAGTGACTTGTGTCACAGAACTTACAGTTCTGATGCGAAGCACAACTCATGAGTAGTTGAACCTGTACTTAAATTGACGACACCCTGGAAGTCTTCAATTAATTGAAGACTGCTCACAGGGGTGTCAATTTCATTTCTTGAGAAATTAAAGGTATACCATTAGAAAAATCATATCTGTGAAACCAAAACCCAGTAATTATACCTGAACATATTTCTGGACTCCCGAGGATTTATACTACATATTCATGTCCTTACTTTCAAATTTCGAGAAACTTTTTCGAAATGAACAGTGCTTTGAGTCACAAACGTACTGTTGGGTGAAAATCACCCACTGTAATTGGCGCCCCAAGCCAGGGCGCCAATTCATCAAATAGTGACGTCCCTCAAGTCTTCAATTAATTGAAGACTGCATGAGGGGGCGCCAATTTCAATATGTATATATGTTTTCTAAAAATCAAAATTTTGAAAGGTTGGGCAACCCCCAGGCGCCAATTCTTCAAATGACGGCAGCCAGTAAGTCTTCAATTAATTGAAGACTGCTTATAGGGGCGCCAATTCCTTATATACATATATATATTAAAAATAAGAGCCCCTTAATTGGCGCCCCAAGCCAGGACGCCAATTACTTAAATAGCGACGGCCAGGACGTCTTCAATTAAATGAAGACATCCTGGGGGCGCCAATTTGATATACCCCTATATAAGATTCTAAAAATTGAAAATTTGAAGGATTAACAAACCCCCAGATGCCAACTCAGTAATTACAACTTCTGATCTTGATCTGTCTCGTGAATTATGCAAACACAACCCTAATCCATACTCCTGCGTATGATGAATTCTTGAAATTCCATTCTAAGAAAAATCTACTTGTGTATACCCTACATGGTCAAACCTTGAACCTCTTAAACTATCATTTGGGAGTGTTGGAGCTAAGTGCCATGCAGGGAAAAGTGCTACGTTGTGGGAGCCACCTCTTGAGGCCGTACGGCGCAAAGTGCTACACGACGGGAGCCACCTCTTGAGCCTGTAGGGGCCACCTCTAGAGTCCTCCATAACCAAATGACTAGTTAATCTCGTCTGTAATACTACGTTTCTAAATTCGTGAAATTCTATATTGGCTATAAATGAGAGTGGATGTGAAAGGTAATACATGAAATGCTGTGCATATAGGGCCCGGTCTGGTCCTGGGAGGAGCACCCGAAGGTACTTGTGCCCATGGAGTTTATTGACCACGGTGTTTAGCATTGCACCGGAGTACTTGCTTGACTTGAGACACTCCACCCCTACTCTCTCTCTCCTTACTTACTTGACTTGCGTGGCCCGGAAGGGGTAATACTTGACTTGTGGCCCGAGAAAGGGCAAAATACTTGCTTGATAATAGCCAATTCTACTGATACGTACTTGACATTACTTGCTTGAATTGAATTTTTACTTGCTCTACCTGAGATATACTTGTACATGAGTTCCTTCTTGCACTTGAGTTCATACTTGTACACGAATCCCTGCTTGTCCCGAAGTGGCATTTACATCTGTAAACTCTTGAAATACTGCTTGTCAAATACTTGAAATCTTGATATACTCTCTTTATACAGTTCTTGATCTCTTACTGTTCATCATGCCAAATTTACCTATATACCTGATTTTTCTTATACGTACATCATGCATAGCCATACTGATAATACATGCAACTTGTAAATCACGTAAAGATTACTCGTATTTGAGATGTAATTCCTATTGAGCGTTTCGCTCATCCAGTTGCTTCCTAACATTTTCAGGTGATTCGGATAGCGACAAGAATGGGGTTGAGACCGAGTGAAGAGTGCTATAAGGCCAGTCACCTATCATTAGCTAGTCGCGTCCTTGAATTTTATTTGAGTCCTACTTTGTATTCCAGTATGTTAGTTTACTTGTCCGAACCATGTTAAGGCACTTAGCCTAGTGTTGTCTTTTTAAATTTGAAATTGTCATAGACTATCTTTAATTCCTTTGGTTAATCAAATAAACATCACTTGGATTATTGGATTTGTAGATTTTATTAGTCTTTTACACACTCCGTAATTATGTATATCAAAAAAAAAATTATCGCTCTAATGACACGATCTATATAGACGCGTCACGCATCCGAGTATCTTCCGCGCTCGGGACGTGACATCCTACATGATGCATGCTGGGCTAAAAGAAAAATCAAAATAAACTAAAAATAGGAAATAATCAAGGATAATATTGCTAAACCATTCAGACTTGGTCAAGAACCTAGATCTCTAAGTTGACACTAATCCGAAGCTCATTTATCTACGCATCAACTTAGACATTGGAACCATCATCCCAAGCCTTAGATAGCCTAACGGCCTATCCATGTGGTTAAAACTTCCCTGGAACTATCACTATTTTTGATGGAGGGGAACTCAAATTCCATAGACCACAAGGTCCTTGATATGTTATAATAGCGTAGATAACCTATAGTAAACATGCATACAGGGATGGGAGAGAAAGAGGTGTTACCAATATAGCAGCTCAAAACATGCACCAAAGATCAATCTTCCTGCGCTCACAATTCATTAGTGCAATAAACAGGCATTGGTAATTCAAAATAAAGTAAATCCTGAAGCATTGCAATGGATGTGTATTTCAAGAAATGGCGTCATATATAGTAGTCGCTTATTTAAATGGCGTCCAGGAAGGTGGACGTTTATTCTGCGAATTTTCGCATATCAAATTAAAAAACAAGTAATATCGTCCATTTAAGAGGACACTCATTCTCCACAATTTTGAAATTTAAAATAAAAAAATTAAGAAATCGCATCTCTTATGACAGTCGCTCATTTAATGTGCATCCGAAGATTTAGACGCCAATTCCCTGTCACCTGGGGAATTTCAAACCATGCCAGAAACTGCCGTTCAAAGTCCTAATCCCACTGAAACTCAAACTCCATGAGGGTTTCCCTATATAAACCATGACATAAGAGTCTTCTAGGCTCAAACAAGAGTTCAAAACCTCTGCTACAACTCAACGAAGTCACTGTGGCAACAGAAATCGAAGATGGATCACCTCTTTCAACGCCCAGTGAAGAAGAGAAAGATGAGCCTACCAACGATCACAGAAATCGATGGGCACATCAGCAAAAAAATAGAGATGAATCAGGTAAGTTTGATGCAAGAAAAAGCTTTAGTTTCTATCAGAACTACCCCTCCCTGTTCTCAGATTCCCTGATTCTAACATCACTCTTCTTCTTTTTCTATGTTTTTTTACTTAACTCTCTCGGGAATATCCCACTATTCCTAGAGCACGAAGGTACGCTCACAACAAGTGGCTTCTCCTCCTCCTCTCAAAAATCACCCTAGATATGAGATCCTACCTCTCCCGATGGCATCGTCTAGGCTTAATCACCCATGTCAATCACTATCAAGACATCCACTTAGATTGGGCTGTCATAGGCGCCCTCTTGGAAATCTGGCACCCGGGTACTCACACCTTCCTATTCCCCACCTTTGAAGCCACAATACTCCTGGAAGAAGTAGAGATGTTACTGGGGTTAAAAAGGATGGAGCAAGGTGAAGAAGAGAGGATGGCAACCATGCCTAACCCAATAAGCCCAATAGAGATATTAGCAGGCCTAATTCCCAATTCAAAGATAGTGAATCAAATTCGAGTGAACAGAGGAATTAACTTAATGAAGTTGGCTGCATGGGTATACAAGCAATTGGGCCAAGCCAAGGAGGAAGAGATGGAAAACATCATGAAGGGCTTTGTTATATGTCTGGCAAGAGCTCTACTCTTCCCTACAACAGATGACTTCTTGGAAGAAGACCAGTTGAGTGCAATATCTACAATCTGGGAAGGAAAGAGAATAGGTCCGGCAGTCCTAGCCGACCTATATAGTGGGCTTACCTCGGCATCCATGGGAAGGCCTTTATATGGGTCGATGCTTCTCCTTACTAGTTGGGTGGACCTCCACCTAAAATTTGACCCATGTGAAGAATCTCAACAAGCCTCTAGGACATTCTCTAAGAGCCCACTCCACTACATGACATGTCACGCCCCGTACTCTATACCGTCGAGGTATTGTCCGCTTTGGCCTACTAGCCTCACGGTTTTATCCCTTTCTAACAGTGATCGGCTCCAGAATGGGGGACTTCCCGGGCAGGTCACCCATCCCAGTACTACTCCCCATTAAGCACGCTTAACTTCGGAGTTCTTTTCAAGAACTGAGCCGATACTTCAAAAGGTGTCTCGGTGATATAGAGTACAACTTAGCTATATTTGAGGGTGTTACAATCTACCCCTCTTATATAGGCGACGTCCTCGTCGCTGGGCACATATAGCACGCAATCACGCAATCAAGCCCCCAGGCAGGTAGGACTCTAGAGGTGGCCCCTACAGGCTCAAGAGGTGGCTCCCACTACGTAGCACTTTGCTCCATTACGGACTCAAGAGGTGGCTCCCATAGCGTAGCACTTTGCCCTGCATGGCACTTAGTTCCCACACTTCCGGCTGGGGTATAGCTCTGATACCACAAAGACTGTCACGCCCCGAGCGCGAAAGATACCCGGAGGTGCGCGACGTGTCTATATCAATCATGTCAATCAGAGTGGTCGTGTATTCGACACAAAGACAGAGATGCGTAAAATAGCAAGATAACCCAATCCTTTATTCCTTTATAATAGACTATTACAAATCCAATACTCTGTTTAATAAAAAGAAAAGTACATAGTTGACTCAAGAAAATTAGGAAAAAGACTAGATGACACTTGGATAAGCTCTAGCTCTTTCACTCTTGACCATTCCCATCCGATTGACTTCCATCGTCGTCGGACTTACCTGAAAAGTAAAAAGGGACAAACGGGATGAGCGAACGCTCTGTAGGAAATTATATCTCAAGTACTAGCAAGGGATTTAAGTAATTACATTTTCATGAATGCAATAAGGCTGTGCATGCTCGCATAAAACGACAAGATAGAGAGAATGTAATATGAAGGAAATAAGATGGACTAATCATAAACTTTCAACAAGATAATAAGTTTATTCAAGATATTCCAGCAAGTACGTTTAACAAGTTATGTCAAGAACTTTGGCTATCATGTATCAAGCAAGTAAATTACCCTTTTTCAGGTCACGCATTTCATGTCAAGTCAAGTACGATTTCAAGTACAAGATGTGTGTGGAATGTCCAATCAAGCAAGTCAAGTACTCGGTATAATGCCAGATACCTTATCATTTTAACTCTCATGGGCACAAGTACTTTCGGGTGCTCCTCCCAGGGCCAGATCGGGCCCTATATGCGCAGGCATTTATCATGTGTTTTTGACATCCACTCTTGTTTATATAGCCAATATAGAATTTCAATAATCAAGCTTGTAGACATGTATGACAACTTTGATAGAATAGAGTCCAAATATGACAAAGGACATCGGATGGCGATAGTAACGGTATAATCACGATATCGAAAAAAACTAGGTAGAATATGGTTCCCTTAACTTGGGTACCATGACAAATCAATATGGACATTCTTTATATAGAATTGAGTCCACATGAACATTATATCAAGCAAGATACCCTCATTCTTATCATAGAATTGAGGTTTACAAGAATGACATGATATGGCATGATATCATCATCCCATTAAGAATTTCTTATGATACACTCTTTGTATAATCATAAGGGCCGGTATCCCATATTTCATTAGAGTGACATGGCATCAATGGTGTAATGGGTTTTTAGGGTACAACCAGCTCAGTCGGCCTTGAGGGAATCCAAGGCTACGAGGAGTCTTACGGAGGTCTCTATGACTAACTCGCTAGTCCAAAGGAACGGAATGTCCAATGGAGAGCTTGTATGTCAATGAGAGTTGAGTGTGATCGATGAAACAACGTGAAAAGTGGGACTATACTCACGGAGTGGAGAATAGTGCCGATATATACGTATATGTATAATATGAAACCATCGGTTATAGAATCAGGATAAAAATTAGTTTACAGAAAATAACGACTTAGGTCAAGTCGTTTCTCAAGTAAGTAACGCCTAAGAGAAGGGCGTTTACATATGTTCCGTTTTGTAGAATTTTCAATAATTCAGTAATTTATCTAAAACGCGCCCTGGACGGGGTCGTTTCTTAAAGAGTTGACGACTACAGTAGCAGGCGTCTCATTATTTATATATTTGACAGAATATCAATAATTTTTCACGATTTGTCTAAAACACGCCCTGGCAAGGGGCGTTACTGTTTAATTCTATATTACAGAATATATGTATTTCAGGATTTTGACCGATAAACGCCCTAGGAAGGGGCGTGTATTTTCAATTTACGCCCTATGGTAGGGCGTTAACATGTGTAAAACGACTTTGTCAAGGTCGTTACTTAAAGTTTCTGCAGGAAATTTGAAGGACAGTAATAATTTCAGGATAACAGAGGAACGAAGATAATATCAGGACAGTAACGTTAGCAGGTTGAAGACAGAGGATCATGCATTGTTTATAATCATGATTTCATAGATAATCAGTTCTTAAGGTGGGTGATTAACGGTTTAAAGAAATTAACGCCTGAGTACAGGGCGTTAGATATTAAAGTAACGACCTGGGAAGGGTCGTTTCATGTGAATTAGCGCCCTTGACAGGGGCGTCTCTTTCAAAATATTTCAGAAAAACGCATGGAAACTATAATAACCGTATGCATGACATGCTTATATATATCTTGCATTAATTTCATTTGGGCTACAGTATCTTGAGAAAATCCTACCTTTAATGGAACGTGAAGGATGAGATAGAAGATGAGCTCTGTTGCAACGAAAAATCCGCAACAGCAGCAGCAGCCGGAAGAAGAACAAATGTTCTTCAAAGATCTTCACGCTACAGAACCTGTAGAGGAAGAGAAAAAGAAGGAAGATGAAGATGTTAATAATCTTCATAGTTATAATTGACGTTTAAGGAAAAAGATAGAAGAATATTACCTATTCTTCGACGGTAGTAGCAGAGTTTCCTGAACAAGAAGAAAACTAATTATTCTTCATATAATCTGAAGCAAGAAAGACAAAAGGGAATAAGAAGAACAGTTTGTTCTTCACGTACCGTGCAGCAGTAGTTCGTCCAAATAGATTTAGGGTTGGCCGAACAGGTTTATTTATAAGACTTTGGAAGTCCTATTAGAGTTAGTGATCGTGTGAGGGTAGTATATCCCTAATAGAGTCCTTACTCTATTAGACACTTACTAGATTAGGTTAATCTTTCCCTGGATAAGCTCTCGGTTCGAACGGTTCACGAACGGAATTAACGCCTTTGGTCAGGGCGTCGATTCTTTAATTAACGACCTTGTTCAGGTCGTTTCTTAAGAAGCGCCTTATATAAGGGCGTTCCTTATTTTTAAAACACGCCCAAGACAGGGGCATTTCTTGGCCTTGCCTTTTTTTGGCGTTGGGTTTTGACGCCGTCAGGTGAGGGCGTCCTTTCTTTAGTCACGCCGTATATAGAGGCGTTTCTTTTTAAATTAACGCCTTACTAAGAGGCGTTATTTGTAAAATATTTTATTTCGTCCAATTAACCCTATTCTTTATTATCTGTATTACTTCTGTAATATATATGTTTTAATTCATTTCAAATATTCATTTATCAGGGTTGCTACATGACAGGTGTGCTTGGACTGTGTGAGAGAGTGGTTAATCGGGTGCCCAAGCTAAAGAAGAGAGTGGACTGGAGGGATCACTTCAAAACCATGCCACAGACCATGTTCACCAGTGCACCAGGAGTCCTCAAAACCCAAGATCTTCGCACTCGACTCTCTCCCGGAGTGGAATTACGGCTCATCGGTGCCACAGAGTTCATCCTTTATAATTCGCACCGATGCCTACCTCAGCTTGGCTTGCCATGCCATCTCATGAAGGATGCTTCTCATCTGCCACCTATCAAGAAAAGGGACCTAGCAGGCGGTGGAGATGGAGAAGAAATTAACACCATCAAAGCACTCTGGCACGTGAACAAACTACACAAGCCTCTATAATAGGTTGAAGAAGATAGAGATCAGTGGAAGATTTATGTAACAACACTTAAGAAATTGAGACCCAAAGTGGCTCATTTATGTATTTTAATCTTTCTTTTCAATAAAATGAATCATTTCCACTTTGACTGAGCCAATACTATTGTAATGAATGATCATTCTTCCAAGATTAATAGCTGTTACAAAAAATAAGATTCTCAAAGAAATGGCGTCCAAGGGAGACGTCGCACATTTAAACTACGTCTATAACGAATGTCGCCAATTTTGATAAAATCCCAAATCAAAATTTCAATTTCCAAGAATTGGCGTCTTCCAATGCAGTCGCCCATTCTTAAATATATCATTCGGTTTTTAAATCAAAATTTAATTCCACAAATAGCGTATCCTAAAGTGGTCGCCCATTATTAAATGAACGTCATCCATAATAGACGCTTATTAATTTATTATTTAAAAACCAAAGAATTAATGTCTCCGATATTGGACGCAGATTCATTCCAAAAATTCTTTTTTTTTAAACACGAACCGCCTTTCCCGGCCTCCTTCTCTCCCCCCTCACCTCATTCCATCGTCTCCTTCCCGAAACCCTTGCAACGAAACCTCCTTCACTTCCCTTCTATTCTCTCTCTCCCTCTCATTCTCACCGTGGCGATGCAAACTGGAGGCTCCGCGCTTAGCAAGCGACGGCGTGTGACGGCACCGGAGACGGTGGATCTCGTCGGTGATGAGGAAGGAATGGCGGTCGAGGAAGCGCAACTACTGGCGGCGGAGCAACCGGAAGCGGCAGAGGCAATCGAAGAAGTAGAAACGACGGCCGCGGAAGCAGAAGAAGCAGAAGAAGAAGAAGAAGGAGAAGATGAAGAAGAAGAAGAGGGAACCAAAGATGAAGAGGAAGGAGAGGAAGAAGAAGAAGTAGAGGGTGGCGACAACGGCTGCGGCGACGGACCCATGGTGGCGACAGAAGCGCCACCAGCACCGATCACAGCGCCTCTAGCTGCGGCTCCGCAGCCACGACGACGGCGGTAACCCCCACCTCGCCATCCACTGCGAGGGACAGTGGATCAAATGGAGCCCAAGAAGGTAAGTTCACCCCATTTCTCTCTCCTTTTTTTATAAAGAAAACCATGGCATGCTTCTCAGAGAACAGCATCCACTTATGTGGGCGCAGAAAGGAAACACCATCTGCCATGACGGACGTAGAATATTTTTTTGTTAATTTAGAAAATTAGAGGGGAAAAAGAAATGTCTGCCATAACAGACGCAATTCCTATTGTTTTATTTAGAAAAATGAGGGAAAAAAGAAACAAAGCCCGACATATCAAATGCAGAATATTTTTTCTTTTCTTTTTTATTAGAAAAAAGGAGAAAAAGAAACAATGTCCGTCATGATGGACGCAGAAAGTTTTTATGGGTTTTATTAAAAAAGGGCAAAGAAACAATGTCCGCCATGACAGATTCATTTTTTTTAGAAAAAAGAGAGGGAAAAGGAAACAACATCCGCCAGGATGGACACAATTTTTTTAGAAAAAGAGAGAAAAAGGAAACAACGTCCGCCATGACGGACGCATTTTTTTTTAGAAAAAGAGTGGGAAAAAGGAAACAATGTTCGCCATGACGGACGCCTTTTTAAAAAAAAAAGAGAGAGAGGCTATTATTCTGGGCACTGACTCCTTTTTTTATTTTTGTAGGGGTGATGAGGACCCGCATCTCATGGGCGCTAGTACATGCGGCGTACCATGGCCTCCCCGAGTTCTAGAGAGAGATTGATGGGGGACAAAAATCTTAGGTCATATGATTTTCTTATTTTCTCACTTCATCTTCTATTATTTTTTTCTTTTCTCATTAATTAATTTTTCTTCACTTTCTTTTCTCCTTTCACAAAATATTTTCTTCACCATTTTCTTATTTTATCTCGTTATCCTCTGTGAACTTCATATTTTCTTTTTCTAGGAAATAAATTCATCACCTTTTTTTTGAAGATCTCCACGGGAGAGAGAGAACAGGGGAGGGGGGTTTGTTTCAACTTTTTCTTTTGTATTTTTTTTGAAAGGCCTTCGAGAGAGAGAGAGAGCCTGAGAGAGAGAAAAAGGCCATCGAGAGAGAGAGAGAGAGAGAGAGAGAGAGAGAGAGAGAGAGAGAGAGACGTGGGATGAGATAGGGAGGTCGGCCCCTCTCTATCTCCTTACACACACCTTTTTCTTTTTTTAACAAAACCATATGCCATGGCAGCAGCAGATGATCGGCCCCTCTCTCTTTCTTTTATTCTCCAACCAATATAATAAAACAAGGCTAAGTGGTCCCGTGCCCTTCATTGCTTCTTTTGCTACAACATCAACGAAATGAGAGAAAACAAGCTTGAGAACCAAGGATAGAGGACTCTGTTACGATGGTGAACAGAAATTGAGTGAGAACATGTGAGAGAGGGATGTGGCTTTGAGAGAGAGAGATGAGGGAGGGGCTCTTCTTTATATATATATATATACCACTAGGGGGGTCGACCCTTGTGGAGGGGAGGGGTCGACCCCTGCTCATGCTGCATGCATGAGCCGCGGCCTGTGGTAGGAGGGGTGGGGGTTGGTTCTCACATGGTGTGGGGATGGGGCAGAGGAGAGAGGAATTGGGACGATAGGCTACTTTGTTGCTGGGTAGTAAGTGGTGGGGTGGTGGCTGATGAGCCACGGGAGAGAGACCGCCTGCCCATGGGAAAAGAGAGGGTGGAGTAGGGGGGGATGGTGTGCTCGACAGATGGCACCGAGGTGGCGTTGCAGATGAAGAGAGGAGGCCCACGCGTGAGGCTATGTGTGCGGAGAGTGAGCTGTCGTGTGACTGGGTGAGAAGTGAGGGGAGTCCCGGCTAGGTTGTTGGTAGTGTAAGGGTGGTTTAGAGGGAGAAGAAGCTGAAGGGGGTGGAGATGGTTGCTGCCAGTGGCGTGCAGATGGACAAGAGGGCGGTGGGCTCCAAGGTGCTGCAAGGTGTCGGATTCGAGGGAGAAGGTGAGGTGGACGCAGGTGGGGTGCAGGGAGAGAGGTTGAGCGGGAGTACAGAGAGAGAGGGTGGTGACTACTTTGTGTGGGGAGAATAGATGATGAAACCTGCAGCTTGTATAGTGGGGGGGCAAGGGAGCACAGGTGGGGTGGGTGTGGTATGGTGGATTGAAAGAGTGGGATAGAAAGGGGCCTCTCACCCCATGGGCATCTCACCCATCTCCTTCTCGGAGAAGAAACAAAGCAAAGTGGCAAAGGCATCACACCTTATAACTTTCCAATAATCTCATCTTAACTTCATTGTTCCATAACACAAGGTTACAACTCTTATATAGACTCTCCACATGAACAACTTAGTCAAACCTCACCTAACATCCACGACTATTAATATCAAACCTCACCTAACACTTAATCTTCAACACCTAACACTTAATCATTTATGACTAACATCACCTAAGATAGAACTTTCGGTGGAAGACTAAAGACACTAAAGACTAGTACATGATAGTGACATCTTAAAAGAAAATTACACGTATAGACTCACTAATGTGATCACGTAAAATAAAACAGTCAAAATAGATATAAATTGATAAATGTCCATGCTGCTTACGATCCTCGTCAAACCCCTCTGCTTGGAGGAGGTTCGACCTCGAACCTTGGGCCTTTGCTTAGAGGAGTAGCGATGTCGGTGGAGACGGGCGGTGAAGATGAATGGCATAGAAGGACGGATCTAGAGCTTCGAATGGGGTCTCGCACCCGTCCCCATCTCAAGGACGATGCATCCGAAGTTTCAAATTCTCCCTTCACGGTGGAGCAGAGGAGGACGGATCTGGAGCTTTGAATGGGGCCTCGCACCCGCCCCCATCTCAAGGACGATGCATCCGAAGCTTCAAATTCTTCCTTCACGGCGGAGCGGAGGAGGAAGGATCTGGAGCTTCGAATGGGGCCTCGCACCCACCCCCATCTCAAGGATGATGCATTCGAAGCTTCAAATTCTTCCTTCCCGGTGGAGCGGATTTGGCTAAGGACCTGACTTGTGAGAACAACTGGGCAACTTGCTCTGATACCAAACTGATGTGGGACAAAAATCCCAGGTCGTATGATTTTCTTATTTTCTCACTTCATCTTCTATTATTTTTTTCTTTTTTCATTAATTAATTTTTTTTCACTTTCTTTTCTCCTTTCACAAAATATTTTCTTCACCATTTTTTTATTTTATCTCGTTATCCTCCGTGAACTTCCTATTTTCTTTTTCTAGGAAATAAATTCATCATTCTTTTTTTTGAAGATCTCCACGAGAGAGAGAGAACACGGGAGGGGGGTTTGTTTCAACTTTTTCTTTTGTATTTTTTTTGAAAGGCCTTCGCGAGAGAGAGAGAGAGAGAGAGAGATGTGGGATGAGAGAGGGAGGTCAGCCCCTCCCTTTCTCCTTACACACACCTTTTTCTTCTTTTAACCAAACCATATGCCATGGCAGCAGCAGATGATCGGCCCCTCTCTCTTTCTTTTATTCTCCAACCAATATAATAAAACAAGGCTAAGTGGTCCCGTGCCCTTCATTGCTTCTTTTGCTACAGCATCAACGAAATGAGAGAAAACAAGCCCAAGAACCAAGGATAGAGGACTTTGTTACGATGGTGAACAGAAATTGAGAGAGAACAGGTGAGAGAGGGACGTGGCTTTGTGAGAGAGATGAGGGAGGGGCTCTTCTTTATATATATATGCTCCATCAGGGGGGGGGTCGACCCCTGCTCATGCTACATGCATGAGCCGCGGCCTATGGCAGGAGGGGTGGGGGTTGGTTCTCACATGGTGTGGGGATTGGGTAGAGGAGAGAGGAATTGGGACGACATGTTGCTTTGTTGCTGGGTAGGAAGTGGTGGGGTGGTGGCTGATGAGCCACGGGAGAGAGACCGCCTGCCCATGGGAAAAGAGAGGGTGGAGCAGAGGGGGGGGGCTAGTGTGCTCGGCAGATGGCACCGAGGTGGCATTGCTGATGAAGAGAGGAGGCCCACGCGTGAGGCTATGTGTGCGGAGAGTGAGCTGTCGTGTGACTGGGTGAGAAGTGAGGGGAGTCCCGGCTAGATTGTTGGCAGTGTAAGGGTGGTTTAGAGGGAGAAGGAGCTGGAGGGGTTAGAGATGGTTGCTGCCAGTGGTGTGCAGGTGGACAAGAGGGCGGTGGGCTCCAAGGTGCTGCAAGGTGTTGGATCCGAGGGAGAAGGTGAGGTGGACGCGGGTGGGGTGCAGGGAGAGAGGTTGAGCGGGAGTACCGAGAGGGAGGGTGGTGACTGCTTTGTGTGGGGAGAATAGATGATGAAGCTTGCAGCTTGTATAGTGGGGGGGCAAGGGAGCACATGTGGGGTGGGTGTGGTACGATGGATTGAAAGAGTGGGATAGAAAGGGGCCTCTCACCCCATGGGCATCTCACCCATCTCCTTCTCAGAGAAGAAACAAAGCAAAGTGGCAAAGGCATCACACCTTAAAACTTTCCAATAATCTCATCTTAACTTCATTGTTCCATAACATAAGGTTACAACTCTTATATAGACTCTCCACATGAACAACTTAGTCAAACCTCACCTAACATCCACGACTATTAATATCAAACCTCACCTAACACTTAATCTTCAACACCTAACACTTAATCATTTATGACTAACATCACCTAAGGCAGAACTTTCGGTGGAAGACTAAAGACACTAAAGACTAGTACATGATAGTGACATCTTAAAAGAAAATTACATGTATAGACTCACTAATGTGACCACGTAAAATAAAACACTCAAAATAGAAATAAATTGATAAATGTCCATGCTGCTTACGATCCTCATCAGAGATTGAGGGAGATGGGATTCGCCCCCTTCCTGAGCATCGAGTGAGTCCGCCTGGACCTCGTCCTCATCTAGGCATTAAGAGAGAGTTGGGATAGAGTGAGTCAAGCATTCCTAATGCCCCGGGGGCACATGGTGCCGAGCTTAGTGGATGTAGCGATGATTACATGGCTGAGGGTGGATGGGAAGGCGGTGAGTGGTGTGACCTACCCGACTATCAGGACCAGGCCCATAGGCTCCTAGGCTTGGAGACAGTGGCAGGGGGACCTAGGGATTGTAGGATGGTAGATAGGGCGGAGCTAATGGAGGCTCTTGGGTTGGGTGAGGGGTGACAGAGGATGAGGGAGACCCTAGAGGAGTTCGGGATCCGCATGGCTGGGAGAGCCAGGGCCACTTTTTGTGCAGACCCCACCCAGAGAGAGAGAGAGTAGACCTAGACCTGAGGCGGTTCCTATTGCTGATGTTGGGTAGGCTGCTCCTGGGGACGAATGGGGACGACATGAACTATCGTTTCCTAGGATTGTTGGAGGACCTGGACCAGGTGGGGCGGTACGCCTGGGGTGTCGCCCTGCTAGCCCACCTACTCGTCGACCTGTCCACGAGAACGGGTCAAGAGACGACTGTCAACGGCTTCGCACCGTTCCTTCAGGTATGCAAATTTCTCTTATGCTTATGTTTATGCTTATGCTTCTATCATATGTGATTAATGACTAATGACATGTGGATGCTATTCTGGAGATACTTGTACATATCGATGGAGCGAGCCGCCGTCTTCCGCCCGGAGGCAGTCCCCCTTGCCCGGTGCTGGCTCTCGTACATGACGGATGCCCCGCACGCCTACGAGTTGCAGGCCGTGAGGCGAGAGTTCTGCGATTATCCGGCACCCTTGGTACGTATGCTATGTTTATGTATCTGTCCTATTTCCTATTGATGATTATATGATATGATGTATGATATGTAATGAAATGGAGGTTGTGTGGTGGCCCTACCTAGGCATGGGAGACGAGGACCAACCTTGGGTTGCAGCTGGCCGACACTTGTTCGGGTGGGAGATTTGGCTCCATTGCTTGAATGAGATCGAGCCTTTGCGCCTCCAGCTGGTGATGAGGACCCTCGGCCTACACTAGGAGTGGGTCGAGGTGGCAGAGCCGCGCGGTGTCGGACGGAAGACCCGAGGGCGTGCGGTGACGACAGACTGGCGACTACGCTTCCTAGAGCAATACGTCGACTGGCAGAGAGGCGGTACCCCTATCATCTCCCAGGCGGTAGACAGCACAGCGTACTTCAATTCTGGGCCTAATGGAGGACCTACGCTAGCCGGCCTCAGATAAGGCCACGAGGGGTACGTATGAATGCATGCTTTTCTATATGCTTCAGCTGTTTAATGATGACTTTGGGACAAATATGTAATAAATGTAGGATGCACGGGATGCGGTGGCAACGGACATGCAGGTACAGCTCCACACCCTGGAGGCCCGGCTAGCAGTCACTCGATCAGAGCTGGAGACGCTGGTGAGTATGCTTTCTAAATGCTATGATGTGAATCTTGAAGTTGGGTGATCAGTGAATGACAGTCTTCTATAATGATGCAGTGTGCCCAGCAGAGACTAGCAGCGAGAGGAGCGGGAGGAGCCTCCAGCTTGAGTCGGGTGGATCAGAGTGCCCAGATTGCTTCCTGAGAGGAGCGACTGGCGGGACCAATGGTACAAGTTGAGGCAGTCGAGCGGGACATGATAGCACAGGTGAGAGAAACCACTTAAGTCATGTAGTTATAGATGACTCTCTTTGAAAAAGCTCATGACATGTGGTGTGATAATCCAGGCGCAGGAGCTACAGGAGGCGCAGACCCGGGCTGCCTTAGCAAGCACCGAGCTGGCGATCCGCGACCAGTGGGTTGTGAAGCTCGAGGAGGAGAGATGACGAGTCATCGAGGAGCTGGAGCAGGAGAGGTGACGAGTCGCCGAGGAGGAGCAGAGATGACGAGCTGTCGAGGAGCGGGAGGAGGGGTGACGAGTTGCAGAAGAGCAGGAGGAGCTACCCCAGGAGACGGTAGAGCTGCAGCTGCTACTCAGGATGGAGAGGCGGGAGCGCAACCGCGAGAGGGCTGAGCGTGATCGTGAGAGAGCGGAGGTAGCCAAGTTGAGGCTTCGCCTGGGCGCGGCTGAGGAGCGAGCAAGGGCAGCAGAGGATTGCTACTGGAGGGGCCGAGAGCGGGCACGAGCTGAGGGGCGACCCAGCGCCTACTCTGCCATGAGTTATGTAGTGGGTTCCTCTACGCACCAGCAGAGAGAGGAGGAGCGCAGTCGACCAAAGAGATGAACTGCCAGCCAGGGGTTGATGAGGCCCCCACAGGTTCCTCCTAGGGATAGAGGTGAGGCTGAGAGTAGCGAGAGGAGAGAGGAGGGAGGTGGAGAGAGATAGAGAGATTACTGTTTTTCATCTCCTCTTGCACTTTTGTACACATATATAGTTATGATGATTAATGAAAAACATGTTTTATTACCTGAGTTTGTCCTTTTGCACTTGTGTACTTGTATCCACTCACCCATGCGTTCACTGCAACAAACCGGTTAGTTAATTTGTTCGGCTTGGCCCCTTGCTCAATAAGCAAGGGGATATTCTTTTTGACCTTGGTAAAGGGTCAAGGGGCCAAGCCTTTAATCAACTAAGGTAAATAATGAAAAGATATAGGGAAATGCAACATGCAAGCAGGCAGATGCATATTGAAAATAAAAGATGACCAAGCACTATGCAATCAAGCAAATGACACTCTTTTTTTTCTCTTTCTTTTCTTTTAGAAATGACGTCCACCGGATTGGGCACATATTTTTTTTTTTGGAATTAAAGAAATGACTTATCATGGTACACAGGTCTTAAAACCTTACACATTCACCATCTTAAATTCATTAACCATTCTTAAATCATTTAAAAAAGGGTCAACATGCTTAAGGTTTGTGCTTTCACTCATAACCTCGCGCGGCCCATCCTCCTAAGTCCGTCTTTTCCATTCTTCAAGTTTATGACATACCACGGAGGGGGAATGGAAGAAAATGTTGGGGAAGTCCATGAGGGGTTCCGAAAGACCGTGTAAACTTCCCTCCCCTACCCTATTACTTGTTGGGCTTCGGTCTTTGGCTTAAGAAAAATTTTGATGTCTTTTGCCCTTTTTATGATGCATGCTTACGACCAGGATTTTCCCTGCGGGGACTTTGCCCTCTTGACATACTTTTCTTTTGATATGATTTTTCGCTTTGCTTTTCATGAAATGAAAACCTAATTGTACTTGGACTTTTGCAATATTTTGTTCCCTTTTGGGCCCTGACTTTCACCTATTAGGGCGGCGGGTAGGTTTGGTAGTCTAACCTAGAGTCTGACTTCCCCCTCGTGAACCGAAGAGAAAAGAACGGGTAAAGTCTTACACTCAGAGTTTTGCTTTGACTTTCCTCGGATTTTGAACCGTTTGAGTCTATGAGTTAAGCGTGTGGTGTGTGAGTGTTGACCCAAGGTTAAATCATCAAGACTGAAGAATGAATTAGAGATTTTGATTTTTTGAGTTTCGTGGCCCATGCACCATGCCAGCAATTTTTTTTTCTTTTCTTCTTCTTTTTTTCTAGAAATGAGTTAGGGGTAGTATTTCTTGAGGTATAAATCATTCCAAGGATGAGTTAGTTCTTCACCATCAATATTAACCAATTTGTAGGTATTGCGAGGATAAGTTTCTTTTATGACAAAAGGCCCCTCTCAATTTGGCTGAAGTTTTGAACGGGGCCCACCCGATTTTACAAAGATTCTTTTAATTACCATCTCACCAACTCTGAATTTTCTCTCAATTACTTTCTTTTGATAGAAACGTGAAAGCCTATTTTTATAAACTCTGGCATGTTCGGCGGCGGCCAGACGTTTTTCATCTAAGAGTTCCAACTGTGCAAGGAGAGATTCACGACGTTCATCAATGTACAGCTCCTTATCCAATTGTACTATGAGAGAAGGAATAAGAATCTCATAAGGGACCACCGCCTCCATTCCATAAGTGAGGGTGAAAGGAGTTTGCCCAGTAGGAGTGCGAATGGAAGTACAGTAGGCCCATAGAGCTTTTACGAGCTTTTCTGGCCAATCCGCAAATTTGTTAGCTTCACACGTTTTCTTAATGATTTTAATCAGAGTTTTATTTGTTGCCTCTACTTGACCATTGCCCTGTGGATAATGAGGAGACGAATGATGCAATGCAATATTATACCTATTGCGGAGGTCTTGAAGCTGTTGAGAGATAAATTGAGGTCCATTATTGGTGACGATGGTACTCGGGATGTCGAACCTAGCGATAATGTTCTTCATTATGAATATGCAGACGGTTGACGCTGTAATCTCCATGTATGCTTCCGCTTCCGCCCACTTGGTGAAGTACTCTGTGGCCGTGAGTATGAATGACTTCGACTTCGTGAGGAGGTTCCGATCACCAAGAGGTCCAATGATATCGAAAGCCCACATGGAGAAAGGCCATGGGGAGGACATAGGATGGAGTGAAGAAGCAGGAGAATGAATTTTATCGGCGTGCAGTTGACACTTAACACACTTTCGAACATAGATAGAACAATCTTCTTCTAGAGTGGGCCAATAGAAGCCTAGCCTAAGGATCTTCTTAGCTAACATCTGGCTATTGACATGGCCACCACAAACTCCAGAATGTGCCTCTTCCACAACCTTCCATGCCTCGTCATCATCAAGGCACCTGCGAAGAACACCAGTAAGACCTCTTCTATAGAGTACGCCTCAAACCAAAGTATATCTTTGGGCAACTCTCCTAATTGCCTTCTTCTCTTCTACCGTGGCTTCTTCAGGATAAGACTGATCTTGACAATATTTAGCAATCTCATAATACCACGGATTTTCCTCGTCGTCCATTTCTTCTTCTAGATCCAATAGCATGACCTCTTTATTCTCAAAAGCTTCTCCTTCCTTTTTAAGCACCTCCTCCTTAACACTAAGAAATGCAGGATCCTTGATAGCAGGAGTGAGACGCTTTTGAATGATAACAGAATGAAAGTCCCGCTCGGAGAGAAAAATCAGGGAGGAAGCAAGTGAAGCAAGAGCATCAGCTAAAATGTTCTGGCTGTGAGGAACATGGACAAAGATCAGCTTGGTAAAGAGCTTGGCATAACCAAAAGCAAGTTCCTGGTAGGGTTTGAGCTTGGGATCGAGTGTTCAGCATTTGGTAAGCACTTGGCGAAGAATCAGCTGACTATCACCTACAATCCGCAATTGGGTGACACCAAATTGATGAGCGGCCTCAAGGCCGGCCAGAAGAGCCTCATATTCAGCTATATTATTTGTAACAGGGAAGGAGAGATGAGAGGCAAGTGGAATGGTGATACCCTCAGGTGTTAAAAGAACCATGCCGATTCCCCTACTGTGAGAATTCAGAGCTCCATCAAAATGTAATGTCCACATGGGATCTGAAGGTTGATTAATGGACATCAGTTCTTCATCTGGAAACTCTGAGCGAATAGGATCAAATCGAGGGAGAGGGTGATGTGCAAGATGTTCGACGATGGCATAGCCTTTAATCACTTTTTACTGAATGTAAGTGATATCGAACTGAGAGAGGAAGCTTTGCCATCGTGCCAATCGATCAGTAAGAACAGATTTTTCGAGAAGAAACTTAATGGGATTCATGCGAGCAATGAGATGCACCTCCATTAATGCTTCAATTTCTACACTACCCAAACCAAAGCAGCGCAAGTCTTCTCCATAGCCGTGTATTTCTGCTCACAGGGGTTGAGAAGTTTACACAAATAGTAGGCTGCCCTCTCCTTTCCATCTTTGTCAACTTGCGCAAGGACAGCGCCTACTGAGTCGTCCAGGATAGAGATATAAAGAACCAGTGGTTTGCCTGGAACCGACGGCCTCAGACAGGAGAATTGGCCAAATAATCCATCAATCCGTCAAAAGCTACCTGACACTTGTCATCCCAATAAAATTTGATTCCTGACTTAGTAAGCTCATAGAACGGCCTACACCTTTGTGAGTGCTGGGAGACAAATCGGTGAATGAATTGTAACCTCCCGATCAATCCTCGAACTTCCTTCAAATTCTTGGGAGGAGACATATCTCTTATTGCCCTCGCCTTGTTGGGATCAATCTCGATACCCCTCTTACTGACGATGAATCCAAGTAATCCAAGTAGTTTTCCTGACGATGAATCCAAGTAGTTTTCCTGACGAAACACCAAATACATATTTTTTGGGGTCCATTTTTAACTGATATTCGTGTGCTCTCTGCAAAACCTTTGCTAAAACCCCAGGATGCTCAATCCTTGTCTTGACTTCACTACTAGGTCATCAACATAGACCTCTATGTAGATATGGATCATATCATGAAAAATAGCCATCATGGCCCTTTGATAGGTGGCTCCGGCATTCTTGAGTCTGAACGGCATGACCACGTAGCAATACGTGCCCCAAGGTGTAGTAAACGAAGCCTTTTCCTGATCTTCCTTAGTCAAGCGAATCTGATTATATCCAGAGAAGCCATCCATAAAAGAGAGAGTCTTAAACCCTGCCATATTGTCAATCAGCACATCAATGTGAGGGAGGGAGAAATCATCCTAAGGACACGTGCGGTTGAGGTCCCAGACGTCTATACAAATTCTGACCCTTCCATCCTTCTTCATCACTGGGACAATGTTAGCAACCTAATTGGGATAGAGGACGACTCTGATAAATCCTGCCTTATGAAGCTTATCGACCTCTTCTTTCATTTTTAACGCCATATGCGGGTGGAAACGCCTCAATTGCTGTTTGACCGAGAGAGACCATGGCTTCAGTGTTAGACGGTGTTCAGCAAGCGCAGGGTCTAGACCTGGCATATCCTCATAACTCCACACAAACGTGTCCTTATATTCTTGAAGAATCAGAATGAGCGCCTCTTCTTCAGAGGGCGGCAAATTTTTGCTTATGAGGATAATCCTAGGGTTTTCCTCAGTACCCAAGTTAACTTCTTTGGTGGGTTCTTCTACTGAGGCTGACGGCTCGTCGAATCTCCTCATGCCACTAGCAAAAGCGTCAGCCTCATCCTTATATTATCCATACTCTTCGTCCCCCTCTTCGACAGGGTCTTCTTCATTCATAATTTCATAAACGCCAAACCCTTCGTTGAACGCAAAAGCTTCCTCACATTCTAAGTCTGGCAAAAGGATCGGATCCTCTACAAATTGTTGGATACCCAAACATGCCTGGCACCTCCTGGCTAAATCTAACAAGAATCTACGGGGAATCTGCTTACCCTTGGCCTTCTTAGTAGCACCTACCCCTAGACTCTTATTGCTAGTGGAGGAAGAACAACTAACATGACTGCTAACCCCTAAGGAACAAGAGAGTAAGAAGGAGAAGCAGGTACAGGAGGTGGTACAGCAGAGGACCCCTCGTCGGAGGGGTAAAGAAAGCCCGCTAATGGACCCTAGACGAGCGGCCCTTGGGTTGGGGCAAACTCAGGAACAAGATAGGAGGTTTCTTCGACAGAGATGAGAGAGGTGGATTGGGGAATTTGAAAATTGGCACTTTTTTCATTTTCTATAATTGCGAGGCAGTGAAAGGGAGGGGTAAAAGATAATGATGTGAAATGGAAAGATTTGAGAATTCCTGAACAAGAGAATGGTTGAGTGATTGCCCAGGAGGAG
The DNA here is from genome assembly GCA_022559845.1 of Amorphophallus konjac. Classification (NCBI taxonomy): domain Eukaryota; kingdom Viridiplantae; phylum Streptophyta; class Magnoliopsida; order Alismatales; family Araceae; genus Amorphophallus; species Amorphophallus konjac. The sequence continues at coordinate 85,685,654 of CM040122.1, read as the reverse complement.
GCATAATAGAAAGTTAAGAGAACTACTCAATGAGCAAAGGAGGAATTGATGGAGTTTGTAGAAAATCTGGAGATAATGAAATCACGACCGCGGGCGGTCTGGGAATGTTATTGAAGAATTTGGAACATGTAAAAGCAATCAATGATGGATGGATGGAATTGAGGAAAATGAGGCCGGCCCACAGCCTGTCTATGGTAAAGCCTTCTTCGAACGACACATCTGGCTCCCCGCTATCGGTATAGTTGCTCAACATCTGCCTCTTATCAGTGATAACTGCCGGCTTCTCTATCACATCATGAACAAGTGGCGGCCATTCTGGATGAGTCAGCATGAAGAGTCCACTCAGAGCAATAGTGATGTCATTCATATCAAACCATCTGTACCAATCACATTCAGGGTCGTCCATCTTCCTTCTCTTACTCGGCCTCAAAGACTCCAAAGCTTTATAAGTGACCAGCGGAGCTATGTGACAAGCAAACTGACGTGCATGCACATCTTGATTGTCCAGAACTGAAGTAACTATAGTGGTCTGCTCCCCGATCTATTCAATGGGCCCTCTCACGAAATGTGTATAAAGAGACCATGTGAGTGGCCGTCTATCTGGCTTGAGAGTGGAGGTCATAGTGGTCCACAGCTTTTGTCACGCCCCGAGCCTTTATTACAGCGGAAGACTCGCTCGGGGAGCATGAACAGCCGGCATGGTAAGCCTCTTGCAAGCAAGAATCAATCAGAGCGCAAGACAATCAGACAAGTAAATGCAATTGCACAAGATTTAATCAAACTTCAACTTTATTTCATAATGCTCAATATTCAAGATACAATCACTAATTTGATTTCCATTCTACTAGACTCAAGAAATAGGAAAATTACATTGACTCAATCTAGACACTTTAACTTCCTAAGTCTTCACTCGCATCTTTATAACACTTTCACTCGCTTCCGGACCCGCTACTAGTATAGCCCGAATCCGAATCCGAACTATTTCCATCTCCTGAAAAACATTGGAAAGTAGGTCATGAGCACACTTGCCTAGTAGGTATCTTCGCATCAACATGAAGGCATTATTAAAGTGATTAACATTTTTGCTCTAAATAAATAAGGTAAAATCATGCAATGCGACGATCATGCGATTAAATCAAAGTAATAAGACAATCATATAAGATAGAATGATCAAGAATGAGCTAGCAAGAATATAACAAGAACATGATATTGGCCTTCCATGAACAAGAATGTAACGAGATTGTACTAGCAAGCCACATATTCATCATAGTAGTCTCTTTTGAGTACATAGTTCATGAATTTCTGTGGAATATCAAGCAAGAATGTCATGTCGTGTCGTGGATCTTCACTTATTTATAGAAATAGTACTCCCAGCGCAATGCGACGCCAGTAGCATCATACCCCATGGTTTATAAAATAGTATGTTTCCGGCAATCAGCCGAGGGGACTAGCATAGAGCCCTTGAACACAATCAGTGCTCGATCGTATCTTCAGTTATAAATTAAGCTACTTCCATGCAGTATAACAGTAAAGTATGGCCAAGAATATAGCACTTCCAATAATTCCATGATAACGAAAATCAATGAATGAATGCTTCAACGTAAGAATGTAGGAGTCAAGAAATAGACTTTAAACAATGTCATGCTCATAGAAATAAATTGACAGCATAACTGTATTTTCCTTAACTTCCATTTCATTTAGATCAATTTAAGCAATATGACATGTTCTAGATCATCAAGGTTTGTCTAGAATCATTGGAATATCAACCCTTGGTCAAACCTTGGGTTAACAAATGCAAGCTATGTAACGGTCATTGGTTGGGCCGTTACATTATGTAACGCACCAGTAATAGGCCGTTACAGTGATCCGAGTCCAGAAGGATAAAAATAGACCCAGAGGAATGTGACGGTCTGACACTGGGCCGTTACGTGATCTTGACGGTCCAGTTTAAGGCCGTTACATTTCAAGAATCAAAACCATGATAGAGTGTTCTAATTAATGGGCTTTCATTGGTACAACCAACTCGGCGTCCTAGTGGGAATCCCAGGCTCGCGGAGAATTACGGAGGCCTTGAAACAATGATTTCCTAGTCCATTGGAAGGATTATCCAATAGAGAGGTCCTCATGTCCAAGATTGTGTTCCTATAGTGTAAAGTGTGAACTAATGATGACATACCGGAATATGTGCCATGTACTTGTAGAATTGACTCTATTGACAAAGAGAGACATGTATAATCAAAGTGAAAATCATGGTGAACTCCGTCAGTACAACGTTTAAAAGTCATGCTTTATAATACAAGACTATAGAATTTTGGCATGAAATTAACATATCCTTAAAACATCATTAAGATATCAAAACATGCAATACCTATCATGCACAATCAGATATCCTAAAAAATCATATAATCAGGTTAAAACTTAAGTAACTATGCTTAATCAATAAATAATATTGGCAAGTTATTTTCTGTCTTAGGGTTGACAGAACGCAGGATATAATGATTTTAAGAGGGGGCGTCATAGTGAAAGTGACGGTCATGATCAAGCCGTTACTTGAATGTAACACGTCTGTCCAAGCGCGTTAGAAACATCAGTGCAATTCAAATACTACAGAGTTTGTAACGGTCTGTAGTTGGGCTGTTACTTGAAAGTGACGGTCCTATGCTAGTGCGTTACAGTATCTGCTAACAGAAACAATCATAGAAACTAAGAGATCAACTCACATCATGTCTTTTATCAAAACATGATGAGTTTCTAGTCATGTTAACAAAGTAAGGCCATCTACATGCATAGGTAATCAAGAATAGATGAATAGTCATGTTTTAATTTCTTAATTTGGCTAAGAGGTGCATGATGTGCATAGAACAAATAAAACATGAAATCAATGCTCTATAATGCATGTAATTCAATCAAACCAGAGGGCTTTTAGTCCTATCATGCTATTTTTGCCGTTCATGAGATAAGCTACCTCTTACTTAGACTGTAGTTTCTGAATTTGGTTGAGAACCTTGCCCTAGATCCCTTCCTTCTCTTGTGACTTTTTCAGCAACTTCTTTAGGCTCTAACTCCATGCCCTCTTGACCTAAAGATGTAAAATTCGGAGGAAAGTTAGTCTAAAGTATTGTAAACAAATACCTCTAAAGAACTCACCTGAGATAATGACTCCTTACCTTGCTTCTTTACGTCCCAAAAGTAGGGGTCGCACAGTTCAGAACTATGCCCTATTTATAGAGTTTAGGCTAGGGTTTAAGGATTAGATCGAGTTTAGAGTCCTTATTTCATCAAATCCCAATCTCTAAGAGTCCTTAGTAACATTACAAGCCTTCCCAAGTCGATCCATAGTGGATAAGATCATCAAATTCCAATCTTTTCATGAGTTCCTTCACTCACAAAACTTACAGGCATGTAACGGTCTGGAGACCACGCGTTACATGGATGTAGCGGTCTTACGATAGACCGTTACAGTCATCGTAGGTAGAATTTCTAAATCATTAAAACTCTTTTGTTAATTATCCACATCATTATATATATATAATTAATACTTATCCTAAAATCCATGGATAGGCTTGAATACCTTCTAGAATATGGGCCTAACTTAATGGGCCTGAGTTAAAAACCTTTTAGACTTTAATTAAGTGAGTTGGGTTAATTGATCAACACTACTTGGCCTTATAATGACTTATTAATCAAATAAACCATTTATAAATTTATTTAGGCCTTTATTATTTATGAAGTTCAGGGGCACTACAGCTTTTCTTCATCTTCAACAAATTCTATTTTACTTGGCCCTTTGTACCCTAGGCCACCTCGGGGAACGAGCTTGTGAGTCTTGACAGGCTTTACTTTGCCTTGATGGTTCGCCCCGAGGCCTTTGCCAGATGTATACCCCATTTTCATCATGATGTTCCAGCCTGGGGTATTCATCATATTTTTCTTTTTCCTCCCCTTTTGAAGTGTGGATGGAGTCAGTGCCAGGGTGGAAACTACAGCTTATGGTCTCAATATATCATGTCGCGGGTCGGCAAGGTCTAGCACAGATAATAAAGGCATATTAGACGGCCAGATGGAGGGCACTGATGTTGCTAAATGGATATCAACGGTCGATAGAATAGGCACACTAGTCACTTTGATAACGTGTCCCTTGTGTTGAAATTTTATGCATTGATGGTTGGTGGAAGGGATAGCGTCGAGTGCTTGAATGTATAGACGCCCCAATATGGCATTGAATGTGGGGTCAATATCCAAAACATGAAAATTAACTGTAACAAATGAAGGACCTAGTCCCACTTTCAAGGTAACAACCCCCATAGGCGGCTTCCTTGTGTTATCATAAGCTATCACTGTGATAGGTGAGGGCCGAATCTCACTCTCCGGGATGCCGCACTTCTTCAAGATGCTAGGTGGAAAAACATTAATGGATGCACCAGTGTCCACCAAACACTTTCTGACAGCTACTTTGTTGATACCCACGGTGATGCACAAAGCAAACTTTCTTGCCGGCTTCGAAGCTAGCTCATGTTCATGGAAGACGATTGCGGGCTAATCCCCTAGGGGTGTTAGGATTGATGTAATCTACTCAGCTGGGATTTCTTCATTGACCATCACTTTCTGTAAGTATTGTTTGAGGGCTTCTTGATGTGTCGGTGACCTTCTTATCAGTTCCAGAATGGAAATCCTTGCCAGGGTTTTATCTAAGAGTTTCAACAAGTCGTACTGAGTCCCCGGTATGGACTCCGGCTCTTGTGACTGCTCTTCTTGCCCCTACACGGGCTCCTGCTCTTGTCGCTGTGGAAACACACGGTAAAAAATCCATCCACTGTGGAGCACCATGGTCTGATAACTCAACGCCTCTGTCGGGTTATTGGTGGATGGAGGGTTAGTGGAAGAAGAAGGCATATCATGATTAACAGGTTGAACAGGAACAACTAGTTGGGGAACCCTGATAAGGGGCCTTGTCGACTGAAGGTTGGTGGGAAATGGTGAGGTTGGTAATGAAGGCGCAATGGCAGGAGGGTTGGAATGGATTGTGGTTGAAGGAGTAGGTGAAGGGTAGACAAAAACGAGCCCTGGAGGTGAAGTGTTAGTGGTGGTAGGCATGTGGGGGTTTGGAGAAGGATGAAGCAGCAAAGGCCTAGGAGGCGTAGTGTTAACGGGGGTAGATGAGAATGCCGGTGAAGGGCGGATATGGAGTGGCCTAGATGGCAATGGGTTCGTGGAGGTAGGAGAGGTTTGTGGTGTAGGCAAAGAGGGGGAAGGGCGAATGAGGAGAGGCCTTTGCGGCATGGGGTTGATGGTGGAAGGGGTTTGATTAGCAGGACATATAAGGGGTCTAGAAGGTTGTGGCAACGGGGAAGGCTGAGGTGTTCTCAGTAAACGGGGTAACTGATTAGGATTTTGGTTTAAGGAGGCAACAGAGGCGCTCTCTACATGCCATCCCTGTCCTCTCTCCACCTCGTGGAAGGTAATGACATGGTTTACTTGTTGATTCTGGACGGGGTGCTCCAGTAGCAGATTCTAGACAATCCCCATGTCCCACTGCCGTACTTGAAGTTGCTGTTGTTGGACTTACTGAACTGGTGGCTGAGCCTGCTGCGATGCCTGCTGCCGAGGAGGCCTTCTTGCCTTCAATGTAGCGATGAATCGTCTCATCTCATTCTAGTCAATACCGCCTTGATCATTTAGATCATATATAAAATCCTTAAAATGAAAACAATGATCAACATTGTGCCCGGGCTGACGATGATAAACATAGTATCGAGAAGTGTCCACATTTTGGGGCCAAGCCGGCTTTTCTTTTGGCAAGGTGAGCGCATTGGCGGCCATAAGGGCATTAAAAATATCAGGATGACTCTCGGGTAATGGAGGATATTGGGCTCTCTTGGGGCCTGCGGGTCTTCTCGGCGCTGGGGGTCATAATTTGCTGGTGGAGGCACTTGGTGGTATTGCTGATGAGTTGGAGGATTTTGTGGCATGGCTTGATTCAATGGAGGAGGAGGCCGAAAAGGCTGAGGAGGGTTATTTTGTTGGTGCGGAACTTGGTTGAAGAAGGAGGGTTGTTGAAATTGTTGTGGTGGCCTTGGGTTAGGGGGATTGCGGGTTTGTGCAGGATTACCAACCGTGCCCACCTGTTCATTCACGACCACACCCACAGTAGTGGCACCATTGTTATTCATGAGATTGGTTTTCCTGGGCACTTTTGGCTTCTGTTCAAGCATGGATATTATGGGCGAGTCCTTCATCTGAGTCTGAATGTATCTCGCCCTCTCATAAAGCTCCTCCATGGTGCTCAACTTATTCATGGCTAGGATGTGACGGAACTGAGGAGTGGCATTGGAAACTATCATCTTGACTTGCTCAGCTTCTGACAATGTATCTTTCAACTTCTTGGCCATTGACCTCCATCTATCAGCGAACTGAATGAAGTCCTCCTCGAGCTTCATCTTCTCAGCAACTAAATCAGTAACCGACAAAGAGGGACCTACACGATCTTTATACTTCTGCAAGAACTTTCTCTGAACAATATCAAAATCACTGGCTTCAGTCGGCTCCAAGGAGTAGAACCATTCAAGGGCCGGTCCGTCAAGGGACCTTCTGAAGAGATAGGCCAAAGATGTTTTGTTGTTCTGCCAAATGGATGTTTCATACATGAAGTCTTTCAAATGAATGAACGGATTGCCCATTCCATTATAGCACCGAAAGTTTGGCATTTTTGACAGAAGCAAGTGGAAATCTGGCAGAGTAAGGACAGTGACCTCGGTGCATCTTTGGGAATAGGCATCTTCTTGAGCTGCTCCTCCATGCTAGCAATCTTCTGAAGGAGAGTGTTGGTGGTAAACTCAGTTGGGGCCGGATTGGGGGGAGACTGAGTTGGCATGGGCCTTCTCAAGAAAAAAGGAGGAGACGGGTTTTGTGGCTTGACAAAAGAATGTCCTGCCGTAGTAGGGATAGGGGTTATCGGATGGGAAGGAACACCGGATGGATTCCCTTGGTGGACCGCCTAGTCATTGGAAGAATTGGCTTGAAAACAACTCGCAGTCAGGGGAGGGTTCGAAGAGGAAGGAGGGACAGATTTTCCCTTAAGAGCAGCTTGGATCTTTTGGCATTGGGCCTCATCCAATTGAGAGAGAACGTTGATTAGATCATCAACGTTAAGTGAAGGGAAGCTTTCCTAGATGTAGATTGGACTGTAGGTTACACTTGGGACGAAGGATATTCCCCTTGAGTAGTGTCAACCACATAAACTTGGGAGGATTGATGTTCGGGGTTAAAATAGTAGGCATGAGCATAGTCTCCCTCTTGTTGACAAACTTGATATTGAGAAGGATGATATTGAGTGGAAACATAACCCCTTTCCGATTGGAATTGATGCTGGGAAAACTCTCTGGCCTGATCAAAAAGACTGGCCTCTCCCTCCTCTTGTAAATCCTCCAGATTAGTCATCTTAATAACTCTACCTGAACTGAGCATCATATTTCTAATGACTGACTGAAGCAATCACAATATTCAACAAGCAAGTGAAAGAAACAAGCACCACTCAGCAATCAAACTGCAATCAAGTTAAATGCCTTACGCCCAATTTTCACAGGTTTTGCATTGGAATTAAGGTGACTTATTAATAGATCAGTGAACTTAGCTCTCAGTAACAGTGACTGAAACCTATGTTTCAATTTGAATATGGCGCCAGGTAGCCTAAATTTTCACTCTCTTAACCGTGATTAGGCCAACTAAACTCCGGGGTACTCCAAGATACAACCTGCCTAGCTTCCGTGAGGGAGTCCACGGGTCTGAGGGCTTATGGAGGTCTTAGAGAAAGAAATTCCAATCCAATGAGACGGAATGCTCAACTAGAGGGTCTTTCTAAGTCCAAGAAGGGGTAATGGATCCTAGAGATGTAGAGGGAGGAGGTCACTCGGCCAAAATGCTCGTATGATGCAAGAGCAGGTGAAAATCAATCAACAGAAAATAGCGTCCAACATGACGGATGCGCAAAGAAATAGCGTCCATAGGGTGGGACGCACAAACATGAAATAAACGCCTGCCTTGGGAGGCGCAAAATATCGAATTATCAATAATCAGAAAATGGCGTCCACATGGAGAGACGCTGATTCCGCAGAATAATAGTGATAATAAAGGAAATAATGTCCAGATAGGAAGGTGCAAATTCCAAAAATATAAATAAATATGGAAACATCGTCCACAGAGGTAGACACAGATAACAGAAAGTTCCTAAAAATAGCAGATAAATAAAAAAGGGCAACTTTTAGGAGAGACGCTGATCAGGTATTTGCGACCACGATGGTGGCCGCCAATTCTCAACCCAAAAAAAACACAACCATTTACTAGCTTCAACACAAGCACGTAAGCACTGATTCACAAATTAGACCACCAGGCAGGGACGTGCATGTGGTGCATAAAGGAGATAAGAAAAGAAATAATGTGCTACGTGGAGCACCTAGGAGGGGTACACGTGGGTGCCAATGGGAAAGGTAATCAAATAAAAAGACAATAGGGTCCCACCGTGGATCTTCACTATGTGAACGCGTCACTTAGTGTGCAAATGTGAAAGAAATGGTAAATGAATGTGCTAATAGAAAGAAGAAAAGGAGGGAGCACGTGGTGCTCAATTGGGTGTGATCGCCAGGGGAGAATATCCTCAACAATAATGAAAAAAAAATGATTGCGGGTAATACCTGATGCAGTGGGTATGTGAGCTCTACTTCCTCCTTCAATCGGCCGGCCGACTAAGGGGGTTTTTTGATTTGATTACCCTGAAACACAAAGACAAGCAAATAAAGCATCGAATTAGAAACATGCTTGTGCAGTATCGATTCTTAATAAAAATGAACACATGCAAACGGAAGACTAACACACCTTGTGTGTTTTTAAACCCCTTAGCACAAGGGTGGGAATATAAGTGAGATGCAGAGATGTGCAAAGGTATCTAGCAAATGCTAGATGCAAATGTGTGAACGATGAATGACATAGTATGCAAATGAAATGAACGAAAGAATAAAGATCAGAGGAAGAAATGGAGGGACGTCCTCCACTCGGATGGCACAGCCGCAAAACAAAAGGATTCCTCTCGCTGGAACAATCCCCTTCCTCTCTTCTTTTCGTGCTCTCTTTGTGTGTCTTCTTTTTTTTCTTTCTTTTCCTCCCTTCCACGCGGGCACAACAAATGCCAAATTTATAGGAGAGAAGAGTCCAAGCGAGGAAGTATTCCAAGCGAGGAAGGGGAGGAAGGGGATAGACTTCCCCAAGAAGCGTAAGGATCAAAACGGGCAATAACCAACCAAGGGAAGGAGCCCAGATAAAATCAAAAATGCAAGAAGAATTAGCATCTGCTATAAACGTCGCTAATTAAATGTGCGTCCACCATGAAGGACGCTCATTCTTGAGCTTAAATTTAGTAATTCCAAATTTTCATAAGAATTAGTGACTTACATAGCAGGTGTTAATTAATTATCGGCCACATAAATGGTCGCTAATTCTTGATCAAAATTTAGTAATAATTATCAATAAAAGAATTAGCGTCTACTAGAAATGTCGCTATTTCTCGAAAAATCAGAAAATAATCGAGAAACAGCTGAAGAATGAGCGTCTATGATGGCAGTCGCCCATAAAATTAGCGTCTATAATATAGGACGCAAACTTAAGAAAATTCTGAAGTATAGAAAAAATCTTCTTATTCAGCTCAAGATGAAATCCACTTTGGGGCATTGCATTGTGACATGAGATTTACTCAACTTAGTGTCAATTTTAGTGTGTCTACACACTCGTTTATAAAAAAAGTACTCCAGCGTAATGCGACGTCAGTGTTCATCATACCCCATGGTTTATAGTATGTTTTCGGCTATCTGTCGAGGGGACTAGAGTTGAGCCCTTAGACACTGTCCGTGCCCGCTCTTGCATCTTCAAGTTATAAATCAAGCTACTTCCACGAGAATATAAATATGGCAATAATGTACAAGTTCAAACTATAGTTTCATGATAACAAATATCAAGGTAAGAATGCACCAATTAAGAATATGAGAGTTCAAAAATTGATTTAGAACAAGGTTATGCCATGGAGAAAAATCGGCAGTATAACGGTATATTATTTAATTTCCATAATTCATTAGATAGCTTTAGAAACAAAGTGTTAGGTTCTAGATAATCATAGACCATCTAGGATCATAGGAAAATCAACCCTTGGATACAACCTTGGGTTAATCAATACTTAGACATCAAACGGTCATATCGGGGCCGTTTATAGAAATAGAGGTCATTTACTAGACCGTATGTGGATCTATGCGGTCATGATTAGACCGTTTAGAAATAGAGCCGATGAAACGAATGAACTAGACCCATGCGGTCAAGGCAGGGCCGCTAGGCGTCCTTGGCGGTCAGGTAAATGGCCGCTACCAGACTCTGGCGGTCTCCAGAGGGTCGCTAAGGTCCAGAACACAAAATAACGGTAAAGTGCTTTCTAGACAATTGGGTTTTGAGGGTACAATTAACTCGGCGTCCTAGTGAGAATCCCAGGCTCGCGAAGTCTTATGGAGGCCTTAAAACAAGATCACCTAGTCCGGTGGAAGGAATATCCAACAGAGAGGATTACAAGTCCAACATTGTGTGCTTAATGTGCCAAGTGTATCTAATGACATCGTATCGGAATACGTGCCGTGTACTTAAGAAAAGACTCTAAATGAGAAAGGATCATGATAAAATAGTGATCAAATCAAAACTAGACAAGTCCATGAACCATATGAAATTTAAGATAAATACAAGGGTATATAGTTTTGGCATGAAATTAACATAAGTTTAAAATAAGTCCAAAGTGCATAAAGGACATGAAATCTACTGGGGTGAACAATTAATGCAACCAAGTGTATGAATACAGTACTTAAAACACGAGTAAGACCTAATTAACTAGGCTTATCATATGATAAATAGGACTGTTCTGCATTATGTTTCGGGTTAACAATAATCCAGAACTCAGAAAACTAAGCGGTCTCGGGAGGACCATTTTTTGGGCTTTAGCGGTCTATCGTAAGGCCGCTAAGGGACTCAGGCGGTCTCAGGAAGACCGTTTCTTCCTGTCTACAGCAAACAACAATAAAATCCGAACTACATGCTAATCTAGGGTAGTAAGCATAAAATACATGCTAGACATAGAGAGAAAATGTTCCTACAATAAAGTTAACTCATGGAGATGCATAGGTTGTCATGAATTAAACTAGAATTATCATTTTTGTTATTAAGGGTAGGAACTATGCATGCAGGAATAGCCTATATGCGCAGTGATAGTAAAACATTAAATACTCCGTGTGGAAAGCATGAAATTTCAAAAAATCAAAGGGTTTTTACTCCTGACATATTTTTCTAGCCTTTTCATGAGACAACCTACCTTTGATTAGATCCCTAGACTTTGAATTTTTGACTGGAAGTAGACCCTAGTTCCTGCACGTCCTGTGCCAAACTAGCAACATCCCATCCCTCCATCTTCCGATCCTCTTGACCTAAATCTATGAAAATTGGAGGGTAGGTAGAAGATACGAAGGGGAACAGAAAGTTCTAATGGATAAATTTCTAAATACCTCGATTTGGGCTTCTACATTCCAGATCTGTTGAACACATGTGCACCATGATTACTATTATAGTTTTAATGATAGCAACTACTATAAGTCACATTGTGTTTGCATATGATGTCATTATGTATCTGTTTAAGCAGTTTGTCACTTCATCGAACAGGTTGCGGGCATGTGCACTGCATTCGAAGTCTATACGTTGGATGAAGTCTATACGTTGGACAAAGTCTATACGTTGGACAAAGTCTGTATGATGGACAAAGTCTATACGTTGGACAAAGTCTATACGTTGGACAAAGTCCGTACATTGGACGAAGTCTATACGTTGGACAAAGTCTGTACGTTGCTGAACATGAAGTCTGTACGTTGGCTGCCTAGCACAACTCCAAGTCTGTACGTTGGTTGATGGCTGCAACACAAGTCTATACATTGGCCAGCTACTTCACACGTAAAGTCTATACATTACGTTCTGTTGTGTTCGTGCATCAAGTTACCAAGTCTGTACGTTCATGAAGCAAGTCTGTACAGGCTCATGCACGCTCAAGGTGCAAAGTCTGTACAGAGTTCATACATGCACACAAAGTCTACACGTCCAAGCCTTGATGCAAAGTCTATACAACAACTACAAGCTTCATTCAAATAGCCAAGGCCACTGCACAAGATGAGAGTCAAAAGACAGAGATTCAGTTGGTACTTTCTAGACCAACAAGGATGAAGTTATAGACATGAACAGGCTGCTAATGGACACAAGCGACGGAGCTGAAGCGGCTAACGGACCGACCCGAGCTGGACCGGGGTCTGCCCAGCTGGCGGTCGACCGCCAGCGCAGGGGCGGTCGACCGCCCCAGCCAGGGACCCCCCGACTGCAGATCTGTCAGCTGCAGGTCGACCGCTAACCAGTAGCGGCCGACCGGATTTCCCAGGGTTCATCCATTTGCAGGTGTTTCAGTAGCGGTCGACCGCCAGAAGCCACAGGTCGACAGCCAGCCCCGATGCAGCCATGTTTGACTTCGAAATCCACCTCATGGCCAGCCCCTTTCCATGGATTTCTTTAATCTAAAAGTCACCTAATCACCCACAAATTGTGGATCTGGTCTGAAGGATGTCCAAGGACCATTCAAGGTCTATAAAACCAACACATGAGGGGTTGGAAACCCTAACACTTCAAGGCTTCAAGGGAGATCAAGGGAGGCCATTTTTGAGGTAGTGTAGCACCTCCGTGAACAGTGTTTTGGGAGGAAGTTCTTCATCCATCCAAGGTTATTCAAGTCCAGATCTGAAGCCATCTCAACCTCCAAGGAAGAAGAAGCAATCAAGGCTCTCAAGGGTGATCTAAACTGCATCCTTCTTCCTCTTCATCAACTCAAGCAGATTCAAGGAAGTACAACTCACAAGAAAGAAGAAGCCATTGCTATTGAATCAAGAAGAGAGCTTTGTGAAGAAGATAGAAGCCTCTATTGGTGATCTACATCCATAGAAGAATCCGAATCAAGCTCCAGCAATCGCAGACAGGATTTTTCTTCTTGAGCTTATTTCATATCTTGTTTGAATAACTTGATATTTGTTCTTTCTTCTTCATTTCATTCGAACAATCAAAACTGAAGATCGTCCCTATCGGTGGTTAGTAGGAAGGCAATCAGAAATTATCCGATCTGCGGTGTTGACGTCCCTACCGGTGGTTAGTAGGAAGGCAATCGGAAGTTGTCCGATCTGCGGTGTTGACGTCCCTACCGGTGGTTAGTAGGAATGCAGTCGGTGGTTCTCCAATTTGCGGTTTGGTGTGCTGCACTAGTGAAGCCTCACCGGATTTGGTGAGGGGTGGACGTAAGACTGGAGATTCAGTCCGAACCACTTTAAAATCTCGTGTGTTGTGATTTACTTGTGCGATTGCTTTATGTTAGATGCATGCTTAGGTTCAATATCTATATTGTGTAATCATCTTGCCAAGCAAATCATTTGTGTTCTTCGTCAACCTAGTTATATTCCGCTGCTTATTTCATCATCTAGCTTTAATGAGAGTTGCATTGCGTAAAGGGGGGCAGATCTATTCACCCCTCCCCTCTAGATCCGCTATCCACTACACAACAAGTGGTATCAGAGCGTAATCTCTCATTATGGGGTCCAACGACCTTGAGGGAAATGGTGGATCAGCATCTAAGGGTTGTTTACCTGAAGGACACTCTGTGAACAGACCTCCTTATTTCACTGGATCTAACTATCCTTATTGGAAACATTGCATGCAGGTGTTCATTCGCGCTCAAGACTATGAACTTTGGCGAGTGATCAGCAAAGGTCCGTATGAGCTTACGGATAATGAGGACTTGTGGACCAAAGAACAAATAAGACAATCCACTGTCAACTGGAGTGCCAAACACATCATGCAATGCTCACTCCATCCAGTAGAGTTCTCAAGAGTGGCGACCTGCGCAACTGTAAAGCAAATGTGGGACAAGTTAGAGGTAATCTACGAAGGAACCTCTCAAGTACGAGAAACAAAAGCTAATATCTTAGTTTCTGAATACGAAACGTTCCGCATGAAGCCTGATGAATCAATTCGAGATATGTATGCTTGATTAACTGTGCTTACTAACAATTTGACTGATTTGGGAAAGAAATATTCAGAACAGGAAATTGTAAGAAAGATTCTCAGATCAATGACTCCTGCATGGCACACAAAGGCTACTGTTGTTGAAGAATCCAGAGATCTCACAAAAACTAAGGTAGATGAACTCATTGGTTCATTAATGACCTATGAGATCAACCTTAAGAACAAAGAAGCTGAAGTACTTAAGAAAAAGTCCTTAGCTCTTAAAGCTGGACCTAGCGGTCAAGGCACTTCGGATGAAGGTGAGGATTCCGCAAGTGAGCGGGATGAGGATGACGTAGCCATGCTCACACATAAGTTCAAATAATTCCATAGAAAGGAAGGTAAGAGCTTCATGAGAGGAAGGTCAAAGGTAAGAAATAGTTTCAAATCTAATTCTGAAAACTCTAAGAAATCTGACAAAATCATTTGTTATTCTTGCAATAAACCAGGGCATTTCAAGAATGATTATCCCGACAGATTCAGAAAAGCTGACAAATGGAAGGGCAAGAAGAAGAACAAGGCCATGGTGTCCACATGGAGCGATGAAGAGGAAAGTGATGACGGAACTAGCTCATTGGACAAAGAAAAAGAAGATCTCTGCCTCATGGCCAAAGGTGACGAAGAAACTGAGGTAAATTCTCCATTTGAAGATTATACAACTGATGATTGGGAGGAAGTATATATACAACTCATGGAAAAATATGAAATGTACAAAAAGGAGAATAAATCATTGAAAAAGAAAATTAACTCATTTGTGCATGATAATGATATGAATGATAAGAATGCTCTACTTGAAACTGAAATTGAAGATCTTAAGAAAATAATTGAGAATTTGGAAGAGGGAAGAAAAGAAATGGCTGACTTGGAAACTAAAAATGAGGACTTAAAGAATGAAATTGACAGCATGAAACTTAAAATGCAAACATATGAAAAGGATAGCAAATTAAGCAATGATAAGTATGAAGCTGTCAAACATGTCAACACTCAACTCTTGTAAAATATTGAAAACCTACAAAAAGAGTTAAAGGACAAACAACAATCTTTAGAAAAATTTGTGGATGGAAGGGAAAACCTAGATGCATTGCTAGGAACCAGAATGAACTTCAACAAGGAAGGGTTGGGTTTTGAACCTACAAACAAAAGGCCAATTGGGCTCAAAACTGTCACATTTGTTTCATCTTCCGAAGCTTACACCTCAAACACAACTCCCACACAAAACCAGTAAAAATAAAAGGAGAAAGGGAAAGAAAAGATTGAAGAGGCAGTCACCAACATTCCCAAAAAGTCTGTCCAAAAACCTAAGAAAGGTCGACCTTCCCCGCAGCATAGGTCAATAACTCCTTGGCAATTGCCCGCTCAACCTTCCAGATTTCACCACAATTGGATTGCACACTCATATAGGCCAGCATCACCATATTTTTGGGACAATTGTGATTTCTGTGTTCATCAATTCCATAGGTGGCAAAATAATTATTTTCAACCCAAGAACAACCAATGGCCACAATGGGTTAAGAAGCCAACTTCATCAAACTTTCACAAATTCCAACCAAGAGCCTCCTAACAGAAAATGAATGTCAAGGTTGAACAGAAAAACCAAATCCCTGCTCTAAGCAAACAAAACATGAATGCTAGGAAGGTTTGGATTCCAAAAGAAATGGTTTCATGCTTTGAAATTTTGAAGAGTTTGATGGGACCCAAATTTAGTTTGGTTCCAAACACAATTGCTTAATTACTTGTGCAGGAGTGTCTTGCAGCCATGCATAACATGTGGTATCTTGATAGCGGCTGTTCAAGACACATGACTGGAGATAAATCAAAATTTTATCTCTTGGAGAAAAAGGAAGAGGACACGTCAGATTTGGAGGGAACAACAAAGGAAAAATCATTGGAATAGGTAATGTAGGTAAGAATCTCTCCAACTCCATCAGAAATGTGTTGCTAGTTGAAGGTTTGAAATACAACTTGCTTAGTATAAGTCAATTGTGTGATAAGGGTCACAAAGTGTTGTTTGGCTCTCATGAATGCAGAATTCTTGAACCAAAATCTGACAAGGTAAAATTTTCTAGTAAGAGAGTCAACAATGTTTACATGATTGACTTAGATGATCCTGCTCATTTAAATCTTTGTCTTGCTACACCAAAATCTGAAATTGCTTGGTTATGGCATTGTAGACTAGGACATGCTAGCTATAATGTCTTACATAAACTGTTAAAGCATTCAATGATGAAAGGGTTGCCTGAATTATCATTTAAACAAGAAAACAAGTTGTGTGATGCATGTGCCCTAGGTAAACAAACAAGAAAATCTTTCAAGGGAAGATCTGAAAATACATCATCCAAACCACTCGAGCTAATTCATATGAACTTGTTTGGCCCAACCAGAACTGCTAGCTTAAGTGGTAGAAAATATGGATATGTCTTGGTGGATGACTTTTCTAGGTTCACATGGGTTTTCTTTCTCACACATAAAAATGATGCGTTTGATGAGTTTCAGGCACTCTACATGAAGATAAAGCAGGACGGTGAGTTTAAAATTTCCAAGATCCAATCTGATCGTGGTGGTGAATTTGAAAATGCTAACTTCTATAATCTTTGCAGAGCTGAAGGCATTTCACACCGATTTTTTTCACCAAGAACCCTAGAGCAAAACGGTATAGTTGAAAGGAGAAATCGAACACTTGTAGAGATGGCAAGAACCATGCTTGCTGAATGGCAACTTCCAAGGAGATTTTGGGCTGAAGCGGTAAACTCAGCGTGTTACATTATCAACCGCTCTATGGTAAGGCCACACACCAAAAAGACTCCTTATGAGTTGCTGAAAGGTAAAAAGCCCTCTCTCTCACATATGAAAGTGTTTGGATCAAAATGCTTCATTCACAACAATGACAAAAGAGACTTAGATAAATTCGAGCCCAAGAGCGATGAAGGTACATTCCTTGGATATTCTGATAGATCTAGGGCTTATAGAATTTACAATATCAAGAGTCAAACTGTGGAAGAATCACCCCATGTTTCCTTTGATGAATATCATGATTCTAACAATGATAACTCTTGCAGAAAAAATGATGAAGATGGGGAATTCCTAAGCATGAAGGACAAAAGTCATTCTTTACAAGAAGAAACAAAAGAAGAGGGTGACCGAGCTGAATCAAGCAACGCAAGGAATCAAGCTCCAGGAGAAGGTAACGATTCTACAAACATTAGAATTCTTAAGGATCATCCCTTAGAAAATGTCATTGGAAGCTTGAATGACCCACCTAGAACAAGGTCACATTTTAGAATTGTGGAAGAACTAGATCAACTTGCTCTTGTCTCTCAGCTTGAACCCAAAAACATTGATGAAGCATTAAAAGATGAAAACTGAATAAATTCCATGCAAGACGAGTTAAACCAGTTTGAAAGAAACAAAGTTTGGCATCTTGTTCCTAGACCTTCATCACAATCTGTCATAGGCACTAAGTGAGTTTTTAGGAACAAACTAAGTGAGGATGGCAAGATAATAAGAAATAAGGCTAGATTGGTGGCTCAAGGGTATAATCAAGAGTTTGGGGTAGACTTTGATGAATCTTATGCCCCAGTTGCTAGACTCGAAGCCATCAGAATTTTACTTGCCTTTGCATGCTCCCTTAGAATAAAGCTTTATCAAATGGATGTAAAAAGTGCTTTCTTGAATGGCTTGATCAAAGAAGAAGTCTATGTTGAGCAGCCCCCTGGCTTTGAGAATTCTAACCATGCAGATTTTATCTACAAGCTAGACAGGGCGCTTTATGGACTTAAGCAAGCACCAAGAGCTTGGTATGAGAGACTAAGTTCATTCCTCATTGAAAAAAGGTACACACGAGGTAAGGTAGATCAAACACTTTTCACCAAGAAGTAAGGTAAGAACATCTTAATCGTTCAAATTTATGTTGATGATATTGTGTTTGGTTCTACTAAATCTGAAATGTGTGAGGAATTTTCTAACCTCATGACTAGCGAATTTGAGATGAGCCTAATGGGAGAACTTCAATTCTTTCTCGGTTTGCAGGTCAACCAAGGAGAAGATGGGTGCTTCATAAATCAATCCAAATACATCAAGGAGCTGCTGAAAAGATTTGACATGGTAAACAGCAAAATCATTGCAACTCCTATGAGCACCACAACATCACTGGATTCGGATGAAAATGGTAAATTAGTGGATGCAAAGGTCTATAGAGGTATGATTGGTTCTTTGCTTTATTTGACTGCATCCCGACCAGATATCCAGTTTAGTGTATACCTTTGTGCTAGATTTCAAGCTAGTCTTAGAGAATCTCATTTGACTGCCATCAAACGTATCCTTCGATATCTTGCCGGCACCCAAGATTTGGGATTGTGGTATCCGTCATCATGTGATTTATCTCTTATATCTTATTCTGATGCGGATTACACTGGATGCAAGCTGGATCGTAAGAGTACTAGTGGCTATTGCCAGTTTCTAGACGGGTGTTTAGTTTCTTGGGCCTTCAAGAAACAACACTCGGTTGCCCTCTCAACCGCGGAGGCAGAATATGTTACTGCGGGGAGCTGTGGCACCCAAGTGTTGTGGATTAAACACCAACTCCAAGACTACTTGGTGGATCTTGGTTGTGTCCCGATTCTGTGTGATAACACTAGTGCTATCAACCTTGCAAAAAATCCAGTCCAACACTCTAGGACTAAGCATATTGAGATTAGGCATCACTTCATTAGATACGAGGTCAGTAAGAACAATTTTGAACTGCATTTTGTTGATACTCTAAATCAAATTACTGCTATTTTCACCAAGCCCTTGTGTAATGACAGGTTTTCAACACTAAGAAGGGAGCTTGGTCTTTGCCGACCTCAGGCCACTAAAAATTAAAATGATGATCATGTTCAATTTAGTTGTGTGTTTTTGCAGATTGGTGTGTTCATGCATTATTTATATGTCAATGTGTCATTTTGCATATGTGTCGTATTGCATGGTTTGTGTAGCATCATTCTTGCATGGCCATGGTATATCAAATGTTGATGTATGGAAAGGCATGTTATGTTTGCCTAGACACACTCAATATGCGTGAGGTTTCACCTCCGCCAAGTACCATGAGTCATTGTCGCATATAGGCCATATAGTAAGGGGGAGTTGTCACTTTGCAGCATTCATGCATATGTTGCATTTAATAAATGTACAACCATGTCTTGGGTCATGCATTTCATGCCTGCCAAATTCATGTTTGATCAGGTCAACCCCTGCATGGTTCTACTCTCTCACTCCTTGACGTTTGTCCTTACATT
The DNA here is from genome assembly GCA_022559845.1 of Amorphophallus konjac. Lineage (NCBI taxonomy): Eukaryota > Viridiplantae > Streptophyta > Magnoliopsida > Alismatales > Araceae > Amorphophallus > Amorphophallus konjac. Next base: position 85,666,227 of record CM040122.1, on the reverse strand, counting down.
TGCTTGCAAACATAAATCCTTGAGTGCATTCTCTGCATATCTTTAGGGGGAGTTTTGTTGCTTTTCTTATCTCTTACAATCTGAACTTCACTGGCTTCCAGTTTGACAATACCGTTCATGAGACAGACGGACATATGGAGTAAGAGCTTTCTATTATGTGTCCTGATGATTATCCATTCAATGAAATCGGTTCAGATTTAATGATTTCCTTGAAGTTCTGAAATATTGGTTCTGAAATCATCTATGTTCTTGGTTTTAATAGACCTTAACTAGAGACTGCATATTATGCTTTGAATGACTATCCTGCTATCTGAAAATCCAAATTTCATGACAATCTTGGTGATACTCTAGAGCTTAGTATTGGTGTCAAACATCTTGATGAGCTGGAATTCTTGAAAAATAAATTTGACAGAGCAATGATATTGTTGCACGGAGAAATATGTCCCGTCATCAAATCAAGTGACGAATGACATGTCATGATGTGCCCCTGTTATCTCTATCTTAATACATTTGGCCTCTAGACAGAGCAATGGCATAATCACTGAGAAACATATCTTCCCATCACAGAAATGAGTTTGGTTATGTCATGACGTGACTTTACTATCTCTGTTCATTTTGAAGCATCATAGTCAGTCTAACCAAATACCTAGGAATATTGGCGTCTAAACAACGTGTATTCTTAAGGCTAGGAGGTATGTACTAGACTTGATTACTCGTAAAATATGAGTCTTGTGCCTTCAAATGTAAAAAATACTGAAAATTACATTTGCTGCGATCATAACATTCCATGCTCTACTCATGTCTGTTTAGTCTCAATACTAGTTTTTGTGTTATTCCCTTAGCAGTTATTGAATATGGATATATAAGACAAGGGAAGGTTAAACATTGCAATGATATGCACCTTTGGTTTATTTCTATTAAATCTTCGATGTAGATGCTCTTTGAACTCTGTTGATGATATCGAATTTCATTAGCTTTGACTCGTACATGTTGCTCGCGATATGTTTCAGGTTTGCATATTATGGCTTGCTCTTCCCTCTCCTTCACCTCTGGTCTCACCGACCTTTGTCACCTACCCTACTTTATCCTTCCTTTTTGCTGTTGACAAAGGGGGAGAATTCTTTGTGTGAGTCCTTTGTAAGAGCTATGGATGAGTGAATGGTGTACGGGGGAGATTCACTTTGTGCATCTCATTTGTGTATCCAATGCATAGCATTCATATCTGCATTCATAATTGCATTCACATGCTATTACTACCATGGATCTTGAGCTGCATATGTTACATATATCATACACTTTGCCATCTTGGCTATTTCTGCCATATAATGACTCACAGTGTTGCCATCATCAAAAAGGGGGAGAATGTTGAACACATGTGCACCATGATTACTATTATGGTTTTGATGATAGCAACTACTATAAGTCACATTGTGTTTGCATATGATGTCATTGTGTATCTGTTTAAGTAGTTTGTCACTTCATCGAACAGGTTGCGGGCATGTGCACTGCATTCGAAGTCTATACGTTGGACGAAGTCTATACGTTGGATAAAGTCTATACGTTGGACAAAGTCTGTATGATGGACAAAGTCTATACGTTGGACAAAGTCTATACGTTGGACAAAGTCTGTACATTGGACAAAGTCCATACGTTGGACTAAGTCTGTACGTTGGACAAAGTCTATGCATTGGACAAAGTCTGTACATTGGACAAAGTCTATACGTTGGACAAAGTCTGTACGTTGGCTGCCTAGCACAACTCCAAGTCTGTACGTTGGTTGATGGCTGCAACACAAGTCTATACATTGGCCGACTACTTCACACGCAAAGTCTATACATTGCGTTTTGTTGTGTTCGTGCATCAAGTTACCAAGTCTGTACGTTCATGAAGCAAGTCTGTACAGGCTCATGCATGCTCAAGGTGCAAAGTCTGTACAGAGTTCATACATGCACACAAAGTCTACACGTCCAAGCCTTGATGCAAAGTCTATACAACAACTACAAGCTTCATTCAAATAGCTAAGGCCACTGCACAAGATGAGAGTCAAAAGACAAAGATTCAGTTGGTACTTTCTAGACCAACAAGGATGAAGTTACAGACATGAACAAGCTGCTAATGGACACAAGCGACGGAGCTGGAGTGGCTAACGGACCGACCCGGGCTGGACCGGGGTCTACCCAGCTGGCGGTCGACCGCCCCAGCCAGGGACCCCCCGACTACAGATCCGTCAGCTACAGGTCGACCGCCAGCCAGTAGCGGTCGACCGGATTTCCCAGGGTTCATCAGTTTGCAGGTGTTTCAGTAGCGATCGACCGCCAGAAGCCATAGGTCGACCGCCAACCCCGATGCAGCCATGTTTGACTTCAAAATCCACCTCGTGGCCAGCCCCTTTCCATGAATTTCTTTAATCCAAAAGTCACCTAATCACCCACAAATTGTGGATCTAGTCTGAAGGATGTCCAAGGACCATTCAAGGTCTATAAAACCAACACATGAGGGGTTAGAAACCCTAACACTTCAAGGCTTCAAGGGAGATCAAGGGAGGCCATTTTTGAGGTACTGTAGCACCTTAGTGAACAGTGTTTCGGGAGGAAGTTCTTCATCCATCCAAGGTTATTCAAGTCCAGATCTGAAGCCATCTCAACCTCGAAGGATGAAGAAGCAATCAAGGCTCTCAAGGGTGATCTAAACTGCATCCTTCTTCCTCTTCATCAACTCAAGCAGATTCAAGGAAGCACAACTCACAAGGAAGAAGAAGCCATTACTGTTGAATCAAGAAGAGAACTTTGTGAAGAAGATAGAAGCCTCTATTGGTGATCTACATCCATAGAAGAATCCGAATCAAGCTCCAGCAATCTCAGACAAGATTTTTCTTCTTGAGCTTATTTCATATCTTGTTTGAATAGCTTGATATTTGTTCTTTCTTCTTAATTTCATTCGAACAATCAAAATTGAAGATCGTCCCTACCGGTGGTTAGTAGGAAGGCAATCGGAAGTTGTCCAATCTACGGTGTTGACGTCCCTACCGGTGGTTAGTAGGAAGGTAATCAGAAGTTGTCCGATCTGCAGTGTTGACGTCCCTATCGGTGGTTAGTAGGAAGGCAGTCGGTGGTTCTCCGATTTGTGGTTTGGTGTGCTGCACTAGTGAAGCCTCACCGGATTTGGTGAGGGGTGGACGTAGGACTGGAGATTCAGTCCGAACCACCTTAAAATCTCGTGTGTTGTGGTTTGCTTGTGCGATTGCTTTATGTTAGATGCATGCTTAGGTTCAATATCTATATTGCGTAATCATCTTGTCAAGCAAATCATTTGTGTTCTTCGTCAAGCTAGTTATATTCCGTTGCTTATTTCATCATCTAGCTTTAAAGAGGGTTGCATTGCGAAAAGAGGGGCAGATCTATTCACCCCTCCCCTCTAGATCCGCTGTCCACTACACAACAAGATCATCATTGGACCGTCGCACTGGTTCTGGTGCAGTCTGTTACGAATGAGTGACTTTCAGATGCTCTAACACTCCAACGGCTGGGTCTTCTAGCACAAAAATTAGAGGTGTGTTAGATCAAACTAAGAAGAGCATAAAGTTCTATAGAATTAACCTAAGAAGATGTCTCCTTACCTTCGAAATACGTGAGCCAATATTAGGGTTTGCATGAGTCGAAGTTAGGTCTATTTATAGGGTTCACCTAGGGTTTAAGGGATTAGATCGAACCTAGAGTCCTAAATTGGAGTAGAGTTAATCCCTAGAGAGTTCTAGAGAGTCTTCCACACCATGTAGCTTCGATCTAAGGTGATTTGGATGCCAAAGATCCAACCTTTTCACGTTTTCTTCCATTCACAGAGTAAGGAGGGCTTAGCGGTGATGGGAGGATCGCTAGGGTGGATTTGGCAATCGCGCGATAGACCGCCAGGCTTCATTAAATCTAAAATTTTTGGATTTTTGTATTATCTCTCATTTATCCCCTAATTGATGTATATATCTAATTTTAAATTCGTAAATTACCCATATTTACCTTTCTATTATTGGGCTTGGGTCTAAAAGTCTTGGAATTGGGTCTTTGGGCCTATTTGAGTTGGGCTTAGCCCTTTGGTAAATATAGGGCCTTTAAAAAGATTAATAAATCTTTACTTTTTCTTAATAGCCCATTAAACCTTTTAAATTGCTTATATATAAATCTAGAAATTTCTTAAAAAATTCTCGGGCGTTACACCCTCCCCCACTTAAAAAGAATTTGGTCCCCAAATTCATCGTAATAAGATTTGCTAAGGAGAGTGTACTTACATTCAAATATCTCTGAAAATATTTTGCGCATGGCTTCTTCTATTTCCCATGTCGCTTCGTGTGGCCACGATTGTCCCCATTGGATCTTTACCATGGGAATAGTTTTATTCCGAAGTTGATGTACTTCCCGTTCAATTATTTTGATTGGCCTTTTCTCATACGTCAAATCTTTTTTAATCTCCAGGTTGTCATAAGTTATGACATGGAATGGATCGGGGACGTACCTTTTGAGCATTGAGACGTGAAATACATCATGGACTCCAGCTAATTGTGGGGGCAAAGCTATTCGATATGCGACTTCACCAACCCTTTCGAGAATTTCAAAGGGGACAATGAATCTTAGAGTAAGCTTGCCTTTGATGCCGAATCTTTGAATACCTCGATCCGAAGAAACCTTAAGGAATACATGGTGTCCTACTTGGATGTCCAGGTTGCGTCTTTTGTTATCAGCATATGATTTTTACCTGTCTTGAGCCATCTGGAGTCTCTCCTGAATAAGCTTTATCTTCTCGATAGTATCCCTGATGATGTCAGGGCTGAGAAATTACCTTTCTCCTACTTCATTCTAACATATAGGTGAGCGACAACTTCTTCCATACAGTGCCTCGAACAGGGCCATTTGTATACTAGCTTGGTAGCTATTATTGTAGGTGAATTCCACTAGAGGCAAGTGGTCATGCCAACTCCCTCCAAAATCAATAGCACATGCCGTGAGCATATCCTCCACCATATGATTTGTCCTTTCAGTTTGACCATTAGTTTGTGGATGGAATGCAGTGCTAAAGTTGAGTCGGGTCCCTAATAAATGTTGTAGACCCTTCCAGAATTGTGATGTGAACCGAGGGTCTCAGTCAGATATAATGGTGACAGGGACACCATGTAGTTTGACATTTTTCTTCATGTATAGTGCTGCTAATACATCCACAGACCATCGACTTTTGATTGGTAGAAAATGTGCAAATTTAGTCAATCGGTCTATAATCACCCATATACCATCATGTCCACCTCTTGTCTTAGACAAACCCATGATGAAATCCATCCCTATACTTTCCCATTTCCACTCAAAAATTTCTAAGGGATGTTGTTTCCCGGCGGGCTTTAAATGTTCTGCCTTTACTTGCTGGCAAGTGAGCCAGCGAGATACAAAGTCCGCTACTTCTCTTTTCATATTGGGCCACCAGAAATTTCTTTTCAAATCTTGGTACATCTTGATAGCACCAGGGTGAATAGCATACCTTGATTTATGAGCTTCTTCCACGATCAAATTCTTAGTGTCGGCATGATCCGACACACAGATTCGATCTTTGAACAATAGTCTTCCATTAGTTGAAATGGAGAATTCTGACCTTTGATCAATATTGGCCTTGATTTCCATCAATGTGGGGTCATTTTCTTATAATTTGACTAGATCTTCAATCAATGTAGGTTGTGTCCTTATATTAGTAATCATACATCCCTCGTCTTCTTTGTCAACATCGAGATTCAAATGAGCAAAATCCTCGATAAGATAAGTCGTGCCTTTCCTGAGGCTTGTTAGAGTTGTCATTGGTCTTCTGCTAAGAGCGTCAGCTACAACGTTTGCTTTGCCTAGATGATATTGGATAGTAAAGTCAAAGTTTCTGAGATACTCCAACCATCTGCGTTGCCTCATGTTCAATTCCTTTTTGGTGAAGAGGTATTTCAGACTTTTGTGATCTGAAAATATAGTGAACTTCTCCCCATAGAGGTAATGTCGCCAAATTTTTAAGGCGAATATAACCGCAGCTAGTTCCAGATCATGCACAAGGTAGTTTTCTTCATGACGCTTTAACTGCCTCGATGAATATCAAATCACCTTTCCATTTTGCATAAGAACGCATCCCAGGCCAATGCCAGATGCATCGGTATATACCTCAAAGCCACCACCCTCAACGGGCAGTGCCAATATAGGGGCCGTAGTGAGATGATCTTTAAGAGTTAGGAAACTTTCTTCGCAATCTTTGACCATATAAAGGGTTCTCCTTTCTTGTAAGTCTAGTCAAAGGGATGGCAATTTTAGGGAATGTTGAGTAGTGGATAGCGGATCTAGAGGGGAGGGGTGAATAGATCTGCCCCTCTTTTCGCAGAACACCCCTCTTTAAAGCTAGATAAAGAGAATCGCAGTGGAATATAACTAGCTTAGCGAAGGACACAACGATTGGCTTAACAAGATGAATAAGTAATATAGATATTGAACCTAATCATGCATCTATCACAAAGCAATCGCACAAGTAAACCACAACACATGAGATTTTAAGGTGGTTCGGACTGAATCCCCAGTCCTACGTCCACCCCTCACCAAATCCGGTGAGGCTCCACTAGTGCAACGCACTGAACCGCAAATGGGAAAGACCTTCGATTGACTTCCTACTAACTACCGGTAGAGACGTCAACACCGTAGATCGAACAACTTCCGATTGCCTTCCTACTAACCACCGGTAGGGACGATCTTCAGTTTCAAATGTTTGAATGAAATGGAAAGAGAACAAATATGAAAACACACAAACAAGATATAGAATATGCTCAAGAAGAAAAGATCTTGTCTGAGATTGCTGGAGCTTGAATCTTCTTTTCTTCACACGATGAATATCACCAATAGAAGCTTCTTTCTTCTTCACAAAGCTCTCTTCTTGATTCAGCAACAATGGCTTCTTCTTCCTTGTGAAATGAGCTTCCTTGGATCTCCTTGAGTTGATGAAGAAGATGATGGTTGCAGCTTTATCTTCTCTTGGCTTGGGGTTGATCTCCTCTTGAAGTAGCTTGAATCACTTGAGGATTTGATGAAGAACTTCTTCCCGGAGTACTGTTCACGGCTACAATACTCGAACTCCTCTCCCTTGAACACACCCTTGTAGCCTCCTTTGATCTCCCTTCTTAGCCTTAGGGTTTCCAACCCTTCTTGTGTGTGTTTTATAGCCTTTGAATGGTCCTTGGACATCCCCCAGACCAGATCCACAATCCATGGGGGATTGGGTGACTTTGGGGTTAAACAAATACAAGGAAAGGGGCTCTTCTCGAAGTGAAAAATAAAGTCAACATTGTTGGCTCGGGGTTAGCGGTCGACCTGTGAAAACTGGCGGTCGATCGCTACTGAGAAACCCTGTAGAAATTTGATCTCTGGAATTTTCGGTCGACGGCTACTGGGCTGGCGGTCGATCGCCACTGAGAATCCGTCAGCCAGTGAGCTACTGGCAGGGGCGGTCGACCGCCCCTGGGCTGGCGGTCGACCGCCCCTGGGCTGGCTGTCGACCGCCAGCTGGGCAGACCCCGGGTTATGCCGGGTCAGTCCGTTAACCTCTTTAGCTACGTCTCTTGAGTCCTTTAGCAGCCCGTTCTCATCTGTGGCATCAACCTTGACAGTGTTGAAGATTTCTATTGATTATATCGCTCCTATAATCAAAATTTTGTTCTGGGGGCTCCGCCCCCGGAAACCCCCGCAAGGGGCGCAATCATTGAGGTTTCACTTTTGCCATCTCCACTCCATTCCTTGGCATATCTGTCATGAAAGAACATCAAGTAGTTTAGTCATATAAGAGTGGTAAAACATCAAGGACTTATAGTGTTTAGCCATTATCAAAATCAAGAATATCAAATAACTCAAATGACCACAGGATGATGTCGAATGACCCAAGTGACCATAAGATGACTCAAATGACCACAAGGGCACAACAGAGAAATCCTTAATGAATTGCCTATAATAACCAGCCAGACCTAGAAAACTTCTAATTTCGGACACGGTCGTCGGCCAACTCCAATTCTTAAAAGCTTCTACCTTAGAAGGATCAACAACGATACCTTCCTTTGAAATAATATGGCCAAGGAAAGAGACATCATATAGCCAGAACTCACACTTACTAAGCTTTGCATAGAGTTGATGCTCTCTTAAGATTTGCAAGACTATTCTTAAGTCCTCTTCATGTTCCTCCTTAGTTTTAGAGTATATAAAAATATCATCAATGAAGACGACCACAAATCGGTCGAGATAAGGCCTGAAGACATTATTCATAAGCTGCATAAATGTTGCCGGGGCATTAGTTAACCTGAACGACATTACTACGAATTCATAGTGCCCATATATGCTCCGAAAAGTAGTCTTGTATATGTCCTCGTCTTTGATCTTGAGCTGATGATAACCCGACCTGAGGTCTATCTTGGAGAAATATTCTGCTCCCCAAATTTGATCAAAGATCTCATCGATACGTGGCAACAGATATTTGTTCTTGATAGTGAGTTGATTTAGTCACCGGTAGTTGATACATAGCCTGAGAGATCCATCCTTTTTCTTGACAAATAAAACTGGCGCACCCCAATGGGATGTGCTAGGTCGAATGAAGCCCTTGTCTAATAAATCATGAAGTTGCTTCTTCAATTCTTTGAGTTCTGTAGGGGACATCCTATAGAGAGCTATTGAAATAGGTGCTACTCCAGGAACAAGTTTAATGGAGAAGTTTACTTCCCTTTCGGGTGGTAAACCGAGTAAATCCGATGGGAACACATCGAGAAACTCATTCACAATGGGAATATCTTCTAAGATGATTTCCTTGGATTTAATAATGATTACAGAAGCAAGAAAAGCTTCGCATCCTTGCAAAATGAGTTTGCAAGCATGAAGAGATGAAATAATGGTAGGATGCTTCCTGTACTTGATATCAAGGAAAGAAAATCGCGGGAGACCTGATTTTTGAAAGGTGATTCTCCTATTGTGATAATTTATATAGGCATCATGGTCAACAAACCAATCTACACCTATTATAGCATCGTAGCCTTCCATGGCAAGGCATACGAGGTTTACAGGAAGATTATTACCTTCGACCATTACCTCACTATCGGGGTAGTGGGTTGTAAGTTTAGTTTCGGGACCTAAGGGTGTAGTGATAGCTAGGTCCGAGGGTAGAGGAAATGATAAAACTGGCAAGGTTTTTACAAAAGCAGTAGATATAAAGGAATGAGAAGCACCAGTATCAAATAACATGAATGCAGGATGGGAATAGATTTGAATGGTACCTTCCATTAGCCCATCATCCTTGGGCGCTACATTATCCTCCAGAACAGTGTTAAGACGAGCCTGTCGCTTGCGTCCCCCGTTGGAAGATTGATCCTTCATGAGGGGGCAATCCGGCATGCGGTGCTCCCGGCTGCCACATCTCAAACACGCCCCTAGGCGTTGTGAACATGTCACATAGACATTAAAAAGAAAGAAAATTTTAATTTCTTAAAGGAGAAATTTAAGAAAAGATGGATAAGCTAAGCATGATATGTGAGAAATAAGAGAATAAAAGGAGCATGTGATGCTCTAAGGAGGGTGATCGCCAGAGGGGTTACCTCAAAAAAAATAAGAGATGATCGCATGTACCTTGTGAAGAAGCGGGTGAGATTGTGAGTCCTTTCTTCCTCCTTCTACCGGCCGGCCGATGAAGGGGGTCCTTACTTTGATTGCCCTTGTAAGACAAATAAAGACAAGCAAACAAGATGGATTAGCCAAAGTGGAGTATCAATGCTCTAAGGAAATAATACTATGCAACTCAACATGAACACACCTTGTATGTTTTTGTTTAAACCCCTAAGAGGAGTAAAAGGTGAAGATACGTATGCTATGGATGCAAAGCAAGTAATATGATATGCAAAGAGGATGTATAACGATGCTAAGATATACTTAAGGCTTCTAACAACAATAGCTATGCGAGATGAATAATAAGAGAAAACAAAGAGGAAGGGGATGCTCCTTCTGCTGTTTGTAGCAGTAAGGGAGAGAACAAAAGAGAGCTTTGGTCACAGCAGAAAGATGAAGACCGCCTGGAGGAAGAAGAACGCCCGGAGGTAGAAGCTCCAGCCATTAAGAAGAACCTACAGAAATCTGTTAATGAAACACTAAAGGGGCTCCTCTCTCTATATCGCAGGGAAGTCTCTCTCTCAACAAAGTCTCTCTTCCGGGTGGCCTTCAAGGAGAAGTATTTATAGAGCTTAAAATCTATTTCTAATGGGATTAAAACTAGATTAAACTTCCAGAATATGGATTGACTTCCAAGGAAAGGATCGAGATCAAATGATAGAAGGATTGCCTTCGTAAGGAAGAAGCAGCAGAAACGGACACGGAAGCTCAAACGACGACATTAGGGTGGTCGCGAATTTAAATGACGACCGTGCACACAGCCGTTAATTCCTGGGTTAATTTATAGAAATAAAGGACTTTCCATGTTTAAAAATAGGAAATGACGCCTTCGTGGAATGGCGTTAATTAATCAGCGCCTTAGAAGCTGACGTCAATTATTTGCATTTTTATTTTAAATGGATTTTGTAAAATCAGAAAATAACACCTGCACACGCGGTCGTTGATTGATGAAATAACGACACCAAGACAGCCGTCAATTAAATAACGCCCTGCAGACGGTCGTGAATTACAAATACGATAGAAAAATTAGAAAAACTTCATATTAAGCCAATATTGAAGTCCACTTTGGGGCATCACGTGGTGACATGAGATTTATTCATCATAGTATCGATTTTAACGTGTCTACAGCTGCCCCGCCTTGGCGTCTGCTTTGCAAGGGAGTAAAACGGAATGAGGCGAAAGTGCAATGAGCAGAACGAAGTGAGAACGGACTGAAAAGTAGATGCCAAGGTGTGATGTGACACGCCTCCGATACTAAGTGTTGGAAATCTTTCCACAATTCTGTATGAAACAACCTCGGATGATCACGAGAAAGTAACAATCAACTAGATGAAAGAACTAAACTAATGAACAAAATGTGCACGCGGGCACGAAAATAAAGACACCATTGGGGAGCGGTTATCAGCCAATGTAGACGTGTTACAACCAGGGTGAGTTTACAAAAAAGGTAAAGTGAAATGAGGTAAAAATCCAGTGAATGAATGCTTTCAAAGAACCAGCCTGAGCGGCTTCAAGGAGAACATAGTACTCGATCCTGAATGGAATATCTCATGTCAATTCAAATCAAGAGCAAGCGGCCCTCATTACTGACTTAATATGAGGATCTTCATCATTAAAGCTCAAAGTCCTACATGATGCATGCTGGACTAAAAGAAAAACTTAAAATAAACTAAAAAATAGAAAATAATCAAGGATAATATTGCTAAACCATCCAGACTTGGTTAGAAATCCAGATCTCTAAGCTGACATTAAGCCGAAGCCCGTTTATCCACGCATCAACTCAGAAAGTGGAATCGTCATCCCAAACCTTAGATGACTCAACGGCCTATCCGTGTGATCAAGACTCCCCTAGAATTATCACTATTTTTGATGAAGGGGAACTCAAATTCCAGGTTCATCAGAACCACAAGGTCCTTGATATGCTATAATAGAGTAGATATCCTATAATAGCAATGCATACAGGGGGTATACAAAGGAGAGAATGATGTTACCAAGGGTAGATCCAAGCATCTTGAGACCTGTATAACCTGATCTTCTCTGTGCTCAAAGATCATTAGCTTAAAAAAATTCATGATATGATCAATACATCAAGAGATAGAGTGTAAGTTCATCAAATATCCCCAATAATTCTCAATATAAATATCAGGAAATGACGACTCCTCACTGGGGCACTAGAAAGCAAAATGACGACAGCCATAGTGTCGCTAATTACTTTCAATATTTAATTTGGAATAGAACTGGAAATGACGCATGCATAAGAGGGCGCTAAATAAATGACGACACCGAACGAGTCACGATTCAATAAAATGACGATAATGGACCCGTCGTAAATTAACTACAAGTTTCGGCGCCCCGTTCCCTGTTCGAAAAAAAAACTCCAGAGGCCTAATCCCATTTAAACTTGAACTGCGCTCTGCTGGAGCTTCATTAATTTATAAATGGGTACGACCTCTGCTAAATATACATCACGCTGAGAACTGAGAGCCGAAATCGCAACAGAGAACCGCAACAGAGCAAGGAACGGCATCTTGTTCTTATCAGAGAGAAGAAGATGGATAGGATGATGATGCAACGACCTTTGAGGAAATCCAAGGTGGCATTTCCCAAAATATTAGATATTACAGGCCACATCAATGGAAGAATTGCCATGGGCCAAGTAAGTATTGAAATTTGAATTGAACTTCTATGCTACCCCTTCCTCTTCCTAAATTCTAATCAAAATCTTCTTTCCTCCTTCTCTTTTCTTCTTTATCTTTCCTCAAGATTACCCAAACATTCTGGGGGCAATAAGATACACCAAGAACAAGTGGCTACCCCTCCTTCTTTCTAAACTCTCCTTAGACATGAGGACTTACCTTTCTAGATGGCACCTCCTAGGCTTAGTAACCCATGCCAAAAACTATGATAATGTACACCTAGATTGGGCCGCTATGGGAGCCCTCATAGAAATATGCCATCCTACCACACACACCTTCCTATTCTCCACCTTTGAAGCCACCATTCTTCTAGAAGAGACGGAGATGCTCCTATGCTTAAAGAGGATGAAGCAAGGAGATGAAGAGAAGATGTCACATCTGACAAGGAGTATGAGTGCACATGAAGTTCTATCAAGTTTGATTCCAAGCTCCAACATGGTGAATCAAATCAAGGCTACAAAGGGAATCAACCCCATGAAGCTTGCGGCAAGGGTCTATAAGAAGATGGACCAAGCCAAGGAATATGAACTAGAAAAGGTAATGAAGGCTTTTGTAATATGCTTGGCAGGAGCACTTCTTTTCCCTTCATTGGAGGATTTTCTAGAGGAAGCACAATTGAGTGCTATTGCTAGCATATGGGAAGGAGAGAGATTAGGACCGGCGATGCTAGCCAATCTCTATAGTGGGCTTACCTCGGCGGCTATGGGAAGGCCTTTATATGGATCTATGCTTTTGTTTTCTAGTCGGGTAGACCTCCACTTAAAGTTTGACCCATGTGAGGAAGCTCAACAAGCATCTAGGATCTTTTCTAGAAGTCCACTTCACTATATGACGGATTCACTAGGATTAAATGAGAGAGTGGTGAACCGGGTTCCAAAGGTGAAGAAGAGAGTGGAATGGAGAGAGCACCTAAAAGTCATGCCTAAAAACCTCTTCACATGTGCATCGGGGTTCCTTAAAATCCAAGCCATCCGCACACGGCTCTCATACGGAGTGGAGCTTCGACTAGTGGGTGCCACCGAGCTAATCTTCTACAATGCTCACCGGTGCTTACCACAAATTGGCCTTCCACGTCATCACTTCAAAGAAGCATCTCACCTCCCACCTATCAAGAGGAGGGACCTTGGCTCCAATGAAGATGAGGAGGAGATCAAGACCATCCAAGCCCTATGGAGGATCAATAAGCTACATCAACCCATGGAGATGATTAAAGAAGACAAAGAGCAATGGAAGGCCTATGTAATAGCTCTTAAAGGATTGAGACACAAAGTGGCTCATTAACAATGTAATGTTTTCTTTTCTTTTAATAAAATAAAGGATTCTTCCTTAATTGAGCCAAAAAAAGCACTAAGAATGATTAATTCTCTCAATTTCAATCAGATTCTGTCTTTCTGTTCTGAGCCGCGATGAAAGTCAAGCCGCTAATTCCTCAAATAACGCTCCCAACCTCGTCGTCAATTTCTTTAAGCAATTTCCTTAAAGCAAATAAATCAAATAAAACTCCCATGATTGGCGCCTTCTTACGCAGGCGTTGATTAAATGATGCCCCACTAAATGGGCGTTGATTCCATTATATTCTTTTTAGATATTCCCTTAATTTCATGAAATGACGCCTTGATAGAAGTCGTGCCTTAATCCGTGCATTGTCATCAATCATAAATAATAATTACACTCGTTCCATCAATCCAATTCATCTCATCATTACTCTGACAATAATCACAATTTACCATGCAGTGTGAAATGACGACTTCGGATGCTATCATCAAATCCATAAATAGCACCTTAGATGAAGCCGTCAATTACCAAAATGACGACACTTCTCATGACATCAATTCTTTTCGAATGTAACCGCCTCCCTTTCCATTTTTCTTCTCCTTCCTCCATTTTACAACCTTCTATTCATCTTCTTCTTCCTCCATTTCGTCTCTCTGCTACTCTCCACACCGTGACTGCTCTTTGTTTCTATCTCCTTCCCCCATTCCTATTATCATTATCTAATCCCATGGCTGGCCCTAGCAAGCGACATCGGGTTATGGCCCCTACCATCGTCGACCTAGATGAAGAACAGCCCGCCGGCGGGGAAGTTCCCCCTGCGGCGGCCGAAGACGCTCCGGCGGTGGAGCACGGCGGAGAAGAACAAGCTGAAGCGGGAGGAGAAGACGATGAAGGAGAGGAAGACGGTGGAGAAGACAACGAAGAAGGCGTAGAAGAAGATGAAGAGGGAGACGAAGAGGACGATGAAGAAGATGATGAAGATGATGACGAGGAAGAAGAAGAAGAAAAAGAAGAAGCTCTAGCTCCCCGTCCTCGCCGTCCACTGGGCGGAGGCCTAATGGCACTGGAGCCGAGCAAGGTAGGTCCCCCATCCTAGCCATTCATTCATTTATTTATTTCCATTTTTTTTTCAATTTCCATAGCTATCGGGAAAGGGGGAACAATGAACCAGAAAACCAGAGAAATGATGCCCCTTGAGGCGTCGTCAATTCAAATGACGACCTAAGGCAGGTCGTCAATTCATTTTTTTATTTTTATTTTCTAAAATAGATAATAAATAAATAGCACCCTGTTCCATGTCGTTATTTGAAAAACCCATATTTATTTATCATTTCCTTTCATCACATCAACTGCCCTTTTTTTATATATATGCTTTCTCTTTTTATTTAAAATAAAGATTGTCGGGACAGAAAAACCCTCAGAAAATAGCGCCCCCCTTAGGGGCGTCAATTGAATAAATGACGACCACAGGGTGGTCGTCAATTCAGATAGTGAGTTAGCAATTGAATTTTCTTTTAGCATATATGTATATATTTATGTTCTTTTTGTTTGGTAGGGATTGATGCGGACTCGGATCTCATGGGTCCATGTCCGGGCAGCTTATTATGGGTTACCAGATTTTCAGAGGGCTAGGGTAGAGGCAATGGGGGTTTGACCCCTTTCTTAGCATTGAGCACATTCGCCCCGACCTACCTTTGATTCAGGTCCTGAGAGAGAGATGGGATAGGAGCAGTCAGGCATATCTGATGCCCTGGGGGCACATGGTGCCGAGTTTGGAGGATATCGCCCAGATCACTGGGCTGAGGATATACGGGGAGGCCATCAGTGGAGTGACCCTTCCATACTATGGGGAGTTAGCCCAGAGGTTGTTAGGGCTGGAGACGATTGCAGACACCCCTAGGGAGTGTAGGACCATCTTTCGTACAGATCTGACCCTAGCTATGGGTTTAGGGGACTCTAGACAGAGAAAGAGAGAGTCCGTGGAGGAGTTTTCACAGAGGTTGATTGGGAGAGCCCAGGCTGCCTACTGCAAGGACTCGGCTCAGAGGGAGGGAGTGGATCGAGACTTGAGGAGGTTCTTGTTCCTGATGCTCGGGAGGCTATTATTGAGCACGAAGGGGGATGTGATCAACTGTAGATTCTTAGGCATCCTCGAGGACTTGGAGGGAGTTGAGAGATACGCGTGGGGAGCCGCCCTGCTGGCACACCTGATGGTTGATCTATCCACGGGGACAGGCCGAGAGATGACAGTCAGTGGCTGCTCACCTTTTCTTTAGGTATGCATGTTATTTTGTTTATTTAAATGCTTATGAATATGATTATGCATATGAATGTTTTCTGATGCAATTGATGGATGCAGGTGTGGAGCCACTTATACATGCCGATGGGTCGAGCCGACCCGCGACTCGGAGATGAGGGGTCTTCTCACTAGCACGACGATGGCTGCCTCTCTTGACTGGAGCACCACACGCTTACGAGTTACGCGTTCTTCGGTGGGAGTTCCGCAACTACCCCGCCTCACTGGTATGTGTGTTAAATATGATGCAATTTCCTGTTATTTCATACTTTATGAAATATGATGTTATGATATGATGATATGAATGCATATGAATGATATGATGTGAATGCAGGTGGTTTGGAGACCCTACCAGGGTATGACCGAGGAGGGTCAGCCTTGGTTCGTAGCGGGCCGATCTCGTTTTGGGCGTGAGCTTTGGGTTCACTGCCTGAACGAGATCGAGCCATTACGGCTCAGGCTGGTGATAAGGACCCTCGGCCTACACCAGGAGTGGATCGAGGTTGGAGAGCCTCGCGGGATTGGGCGGAAGACCCGCAGACGCACGAAGGCGACTGACTGGCGGATCCGATTTCCAGACCAGTACGCTGACTGGCAGCGTGGCGGGACGCGAGTTACTTCCCAGGCGACAGACAACTCAGAGTACCTCTAGCACTACTAGGAGGTTTACGGCGGCTGACCCCAGATTAGGGTCATAGGGGTATGTATGAATGCATTTTTTCTTTTTTTAAATGACATATTTCTATTGTGCAACTAATATGTGATAAATGCAGGATGCATGGGATATAGCAGTGATGGACATGCAAGTCCACCTTCACAGCCTGGAGGCCCAGCTTGCAGCCACAAATGATTCCTGATTTATTAATGTTTAGCCACTGACAATTTTAATGAATGCAACATGCCCAGCAGGGGGCGGTAGTAGGAGGTGCAGGAGGGGCCTCGAGCTCGAGGGGGCCTAGTGCGGAGGTCACTGCCCTAGAGGAGCGACTCGCGGGGGTAGTTGCACGGGCCGAGACGGCGGAGCGTGACCTTGCAGCACGGGTAAGTCAATAAAGTTATTTCAAATGTTTATGAATTGAATATGAAACTAATAATTGACTAAATGACACAGGTTACAGAGCTGTAGGATGCGCTTACTCGGGCTGCCGTAGCCGGCACTGAGCTTGCCATCCATGATCAGCGGGTCACAGAGCTTGAGGAGGCATTGGGGTGGCGAGAGGAGCTGCCCAGAGACACGACCGAGCTGAGGATCCTCCTCGAGGTGGAGCAGAGGGAGCGCACCTGAGAGAGTGAGGAGCATAGGGCGGAGCAGACCCGCGACAGATAAGAGCAGACGGCACGGGAGCGTGAGCTCGTGAACCTGAGGACGCAGCTGGGCGTCGTACAAGAGCGTCTGCGAGTGACAGAGGAGCGCCCCCAGAGAGGACGGGAGCGGGCGCAAGCTGCGGGACACTCCAGCGCCTTCGCCAGCACGACTTACTTAGCGGGTTCCTCGACGAGGCAGAGGAGCAGGCTCGAGCTTCTGCTACTTCCCGGGGATCCATGCCCCCTCCACGGGCTCGTCGCTAGGATGAGGGAGAGGTAGAGAGTAGGAGAGAAGAGGGAGGAGGTGAGAGTTAGAGAGAGACACTTGTACTCCTCCACCTGCATGCTTTGCACTCATATATTTATTTATATATATGAGATTTTGATGTTACCTGAGTTGTTGAGTTGAGCACTTGTCTTGTCTCTTTTCTTTCCTTTCTTTCTTGCCCTGTGCCTGTAGTTCACACTTAAAACAAACAGATTAATTCATCTGTTCGGCTTGGTCCCTTGCTCAATAAGCAAGGGGTTGTCACTATTTTGACCTTGATGACGGATCAAGGGGCCAAGCCTTTAGTTAATCAAGGCAAATAACAAAGACATAGGAGTAATGCAACATGCAAGCAAGCAATGCAAAACTTGAATAAAAGAATGCCCACACGTAGATGCAATCAAGCACAAGACATGGCAAAAGGAAGAGTAGTGGGCTTATTAGGAAATTCCTCTTCTTTTCATTTTTTCATTTTTTCTCTTCTTTTTTTTCTTTTTCTTCTTTTAAATGATGACCCTACACTAAGTCGTTAATTAAAGAATTGACGTGCGTGGGCGTTGATTGAAAAACCATTTTTTTGTTTATTTTTATTTTAAAATGATGACTTGCAGAAAGACGTTATTTAATTAAATGGCGCCCCTGTGAGCAGGCGTCAATTATAAAAAAACAATTTTTTTGTTTTTATTATATTTTGTTTTATTTTTGTTTTTATTTATATATATATATTTCTTTTTTTAAGATGAGGCTTAGCATGGTACAAGAGGTTTTAAGACCTTACACAATCACCATCTTAAAATCATTAATCGTTCTTAAACGATTTTAACAAAGGGTCAACGTACTTAATAACTTGTGCTCTTACTCATATCCTCTTGCGACCCATCCTCCTTAGTCAGTCTTTGCCATCCTTCGAGCTTATAACATACCATGGAGGGGGAAGTGAAGAATAAATTGTGGAAGCTCACGAGAGGTTTCGAAAAACCGGGTGTCACGCCCCGAGCCTTTATTACAGCGGAAGACTCGCTCGAGGAACGTAAACAGCCAGCATGGTAAGCCTCTTGTAAGCAAGAACGATCATAGCGCAAGACAATCACACATAAAAATATAATTGCACAATAATTTATTCAAACTCTAACTTTATTTCATTAATGATCAAAATATTCTATTACAATATCTCTTCAACCTTCTTTAATCCATCAAACTCAAGGAAAAAGAAAATTACAAAGACTCGATCTAAACAAGATTGACTTCCTAAGTCTTCACTCTCATTTTTATAAGACTTTCATTCGCTCTCGGACCCGCTACTTGTATAACTCGAATCCGAATTCGTATCACTTCCATCTCCTGAAAAGATTGGAAATAGGTAATGAGCACACTTGCCCAGTAGGTATCTTCGCATCAACATGATTAGCAATGTTTAAGTAATTAGCATTTTTTACTCTAAAGAATAAGGTAAAATCATGCGAATGCGATCAATCATGCGATTAAACCAAAGTAACAAAGATAATCATGCAAGATAGAATGAGCAAGTATGAACTAGCCAGAATGTATCAAGAACATGATATGGCCTTTCATGAACAAGAATGTATCGAGAAGGTACTAGCAAGCCACGTAATCATCATACAAACATCTTTTGCTTATGAGCAAGTATTTGGTGAATTTCTGTGGAATATCATGTAACAAGCAAGATAGTTATGTCGTGCTGTGGATTTTCACTTCACGAGCCGTGGATTTTCACTTATCTATAGAGAAAGTACTCACAGCGCAATGCAATGCCAGTAGAATCATACCCCATGGTTTATAATAGTATGTTTCCGGCAATCAGCCGAGGGGACTAGCATAGAGCCTTTGAACACAATCAGTGCTCGATCCGCATCTTCAAATATAAATCAAGCTACTTCCACATTTCAAGTAATAAAATATGACCAGTAATATAACAAGTTCAATAAGTTCATGATAACAATAATTCAATGAATGAACGCTTCAATTAAGAATGCGAGAGATCAATAATGACTTAAAACAAGGTTATGCCCATGGAACAATTCGACAGCATAACAGTACATTTATTATCTTCCATAATTTAAAATTAAGTATCTTGAGCAATATGATAAATCCTGGACCATCAATAATCCATCTAGGAACTTTGGAATATCAACCCTATGGTCAAACCTCGGGTTAAAGTACTCAGAAATTATGATGGTCAATTACTGGGCCGTTACATGAACATGACGGTCTAGTACGGGACCGTTAGAACAGCTGAATCCAGAAGAAATCAGTATGGACTTAGATAATGTGACGGTCGGATACTGAACTGTTACTGTTGTTGAGATCGGTGCGAGCGATTTAGAGGGGGGGTGAATGAATCTCCCCTTTAAAATATTGTCCGAATAAAAACTTAGAACACTCAGATATGAAATTAGAAGCATATTCAGTTCTACTGAAACTGAAGTACAGTGATGTGTTCAATCAAACAAGAAGTGTACAATCAATTGGCTCTCTGGACATAGAAAGACAGATCGAGCCTAGGGATTCATCTAGCGAAAGCAAAACAATTAGCATTCAAACCACTGCACAAAGAGTTTTTAGGTGGATCGGTCCTTCAGACCTATATCCACCCCACACTCAAATCCGAGTGTGGATTCCGCTGATACACAGCTTAAACCGTTGGGCCTCACAGCTTGCCTACAACCGATGAGCAACACAGCTTGCTGTCTGAGGTATCCACCTCGCCCGCTGAGCACCACAGCTTGCTGACCAAAGGAATCCTCCTCTGCACCGCTGAGCAATACAGCTTAGCTCTGCTGACTAACAGCTTGAAAGAAAGTTCAAAAGAAAAACAAGAAACTGGAAATCACAGTGATAGAAAGCTGTATACGATGATAGCACAAATGTGGCTCTTAGAGAGCTGACTGGCCTGGATTTGATCCAAGGTCCAGTGGGACTAATCTTCAGGAAAAGCCTCTATCTTCTTCTCCTCAAGCTCTTTCTTCACTCTCTCTCTCTCGACCTCTCTCGATCTCACGAGCTCTCTTTCTTTCACTTCTTCTTTTCTCTTCTGCTACTCTCTCTTTCTTTTTCTCTTCTCTCTGGATCGGGCAGGCTCTCTTTTCTTCTGCTCCTCTAAAATATATCCACGATCGCCATGCTCCTCTGGAAGAAGCTTCTTATTTATAGAGTAGTGAACAGATAGGGCGTGTGCTCTCCATGATTCCCGCCCAAGCGCCTTGACTCAGCCTGTTGCACTACACGTGTCACGATCCTGGCTTCTTAGATCATGTGCCTTTCTTAATCACTTTGAGCAGCAGTCCTGTCAGATCAGGCTTGTTATCAATGTGAATTAATCTGATAGGAAAGAAAAAAATGCATCGAGTAAGTTTGATGTTTTAACAGAACCTGTACATACTTGATGCTCAAGATGCAGTGTGCATAGAAGAGAGTATGTACAACGGGAATGAATGCATGGACATGTCATCCACGAGTGTACAGACTTTGAATTCATGTAATGCATTTTGTATATGAAGAAGTATGCACATTGAAGGTCAATGTACAGACTTGCTGGAGTGATGATGCATGAGCTTAAGCACTCGTGCCAGCAATGGAATGTATAGACTTTGTGTGCATGCGACAACCAATGTGCAGACTTGCTATGCCTTTAAGCATGAATGCATAATACACAAACTGTGTGTGTGCATGTTTGGACTTTGAGTGCATGACACTTCCTTACGTATGTATATAGAACATATGGACTTGAATGCATGGTGGCGAATGTACAAACTTTGTCTTGAAAGGTGTACAGATGCATATGAAAAGAGTATGCAATGTACAGACGATGCACATGTTGCCACTGAAGTGTGTACAGACTTCACCGAAGAGAGTTTAGACTTTTGGTGTGCGTGCACTAAAATAATGTGAAGTACAGACTTGCTAGAATGACGCATGAACATGATAGTAATGAATGTGCAGACTCTGCATGAAACAACCGAATGTACTGACTATGTGCATGCATGAAGGACACGAGCTGTACATACTTGATATCAAGCAACGATGTTCCGACTTGACAGATGTAATGTGCACGCAATGTACAAACTTGCTGAACTACAGCATGGACATGATAGCAAAGAGTGTGCAGACTTTGTATATGCATGAAACAATCGAATGCACTCACTATGCGCGTGAATGTATAGACTTGCTAAGTTAACTGAGCAATCGTGTGCAGACTTAGTATGTGTGCGAAACAAATCAATGCATAGACTATGTATATGCATGTAGACCACTGGCTGAACTGA
Source organism: Amorphophallus konjac (assembly GCA_022559845.1). Taxonomy (NCBI): domain Eukaryota; kingdom Viridiplantae; phylum Streptophyta; class Magnoliopsida; order Alismatales; family Araceae; genus Amorphophallus; species Amorphophallus konjac. Next base: position 85,644,418 of record CM040122.1, on the reverse strand, counting down.
CTTGGTCGAATGAAATAATGGAGGTTGTACAGACAGCCACCAGGGAATGTACAGACTTGAGTTGATGTAGTCTAGGCAAGCTCTGTACAGACTTTAACCCTTGAACATGCATGAGCCTAGGCATGCACTAACATATGGCCACCATGAACAGAGACAGACAATGCACCGAATATGCACACAGCATGTTCGATGGAATGACATGCCAATAAGATGCTCAATCAATCATTCATATGCAGACACAAACATATGGTGACTTATAGTGTTTGCTATCATCAAAATCACAGGGACACAACAATCTCCCCCTTTTTGATGATGGCAACACTATGAGTCACACTGACTTGAATCAAATTATTCTCCCCCTTTGACTTCAGCAAAAAGACATTAGTTTGAGAGGGAAGTATAAGAATGCATAAGATGATTGAAGTGAAAACCCCCCTTTTGGCTAAGCAATGAGAGGCTTTCTTCCCCTTTATGAATTACAATGCAGCATGATTCAAATGACAGGGAAGCTCCCCCTGAATAGATGGAGTCTTATGAGATGAATGAGAAGGAGACCACATGGGCATTTAGATTTGACAGAGGTTTCACAGTCAATTGAAGTAGGTCGCAGATAGTCAGATGAAGCACGGTCAAACACTGAGATCAAATGAGAGCAGAAGAACTAAGCATAGTCAGAAGGTTTTCAATAGTAGTGAAAGTTAAACACATTTAGCAAGATTTTCAAAGAGTATACCAATTTCATAAATCCAGCAAATTTTCCAGCGAGTCTCCCATTATAAAAATTTATGAATAAACTTTATTGGACTCCATGGTTTAAAGATAATGTATACCAGGTTCGACAAAAAGTTATGTACTCATATCAGAAATCAAGATTTAATAACAAATGAACCAAAAACTCATATGTACATCTTGATTAATCTCCCTCCATCTTACTCAATCAATTTCAATGACTTCTTTAAGAGATACACTCTTAAGTATTGAGTTTAAACATGCATGAAACTATTTGATCATATCAAGGGTTATAGCAGATTATCCTTTGCATTCTTTTACAAATATTGCAATTTGTTCAACAAGAATTTTCATGCTTCATATTTCAAGAGCACTCTAGTTCAGTGCACACCTTGTAACTAGAGGATATACGTTGATCAGACGCCAATATCCCTAAGTACTTAGTGTGACTAACAGTCATGCTTTATAATTAACAGAGTTGACAGTTCACCTCATGACATGTCTTTTCTCATTTATTTGACGAGTGAGATATGTTTCTCAGTGTGTCCGCCATTGCTCTGCTTGTTTTTCAATTAATTTTAGGCAGAGTTAACTAAGACACCTCATGACACAGTCCTTTGGACATGTGTTTCTCAGTGATCAAAGTCATTGCTCATGCAAGATTTATCAGATTTGACCCTTAGATATTTTCAAGAAGTTCTGATGTTTAAAAAATATATAGATTTCATGTATTTCATCCAAATAAAGTCATGATTTCAACATTTTTCAGATTATAGAAGATTTAACAAGACTTAACATGAATCAGTTGGTTAAGGTTTATTAAAGTTGATTCAGATATTTTTCAGGACATTTATGGCCAACCTAACCGAATACATTAAATGTAAACCATTTTGATCTTTCTGATATTTATAAATCTGTATAATAGAAGATTCCTTATTGAAGTGATTATTCAGATTTATGAGCAAGGTATACAATTTGAGATCTTCTCAATTACAGTTATATCAAGAAAGCTTTCAGAAACAGCCAAAGTATCAATGATACCAATTGATGGTATATGACGCAGGAAGAGCATAGGCTGATGAGTGAGTGATAATGTGGATGTTCAGGAGGAATATCGGTTGAACGAGTGACCACTTCAGGTCAACTGAGTTGGTCAGTAAGGAAACAGATGAATAGCCAATCAATCAGAATTTATCAGGGCACGAGAAGCCAAATATGCATGAAACACTCCCCCTATCTAGATGCCATGATTGAAGTTAAATTCAGATGTAAATATGTATGCATGAAACTATGACTCATCAGATCAAGCATAAAGTTCATTTGAACAGATGTGAGGAATTTACCTGAATGGGGTTTTATCAACTTGGGTGCCTTGGTTTATTTACCCCTCTTTATTCCTCAGCCCCAAGGCACACCTGCAACAAGCTCATCATTTTGATGTAGCAGGTACCCAAGAAACCTTGGGTCCTGGATTAACAGTGACACCTTTGGCAGGTGTTCTAGATAAATTTTTAGCTAGATGATCATCAAATTTTATCAGAGAATATCCATCCATTAAATGTCCAGATTTACCACAATGATAGCAGGATGCAGCAGATTTTGGATTTGATTTATGCACATTCTTATTAGCATAAATTCTATGTGCATATTCATGAAAATTTTTGTTAACAGAATAAAAATTCTGTTTACCAAAACCAGTTTGGTTTTGATATCCTGCCAGCCAACAGGTTGCAGCCCTGTGACCTGGCTTTCCACATTCAGAACATAGAGAAAATTTTCTTTTATTAACAACTTTATTCTTACCAGCAGCATTGGGAGCAGAAAATTTTACAGATTTAAAATTAAATCTACTTCCCTGAGCATGCCAATAGTCTTTGACTGCATGGCCATGCCTTCCACATTCGAAGCACCTTAGGTGTTTACCTTTGGATCCAGATTTATCCCAATATGACCCTGACTAGCACTCAGCAGCCTTGTGACCGGGCTTGTTGCAATTGAAGCAGATAATGTGCTGGTTAAATACAGGTTTGTTTCTTCTATACCCGTGATGATTTGCAGAAAATCTAGCATGCATCCTATCATTGAATTTCATAGCAACGCACTCATTCATTAAATGACCATGCCTTCCACAGTAGTAACATGAAGCATCAGATTTCCTAGTGGCATAGTTTCTACCAAATGAATTCCTAGAATGCATTGCTTCACCAGCATGCTCATCTTTAAGCAACAATCTGCAATCATCCATTACATGCCCTATCTTGCCACAATAATGACATGAGCCATTCTTATCAGATGCATACGTATAAGTAAATGAGTTATGAGCAGTATGCATTGACCCATCAGATGCAGCAGAGCTAGCAGTTTCCAAAACACAAGTAGGGACACTTTTGACCTTATTTTTCTTACCATTCTTGTTCAATTGTTTACCCTTGTTCACAACTCTTATTTGTTTTTCATTTTTCTGGGCCTTGAATTGGAATACAGATGATGTAGATGTTTTAAGAGGCCCAGAGTAGCTTGCAACATCAGAGCTGCGAACAAAGGTAGTGTACAGCTTTTTCTTAGCATATTTTTCAATTTGAGAGTTGCATCCTTCCTCTCCTCTTGATTCAGTGGCGTTATTACACAAAGGAACATTCATTTTTTCTTTTCCCTTGACAGATTTAGGCATGGAACGAACAAGTTCATTTACTTCAGATTGCAAAGAGGAGATTTTGAGTTCAGAATTTATCAAATCTTCTTCACATACAAGAATCTGTCTCTGCATAGTATCATTTAGATTTTTGACTATTTCTAATTCTTGTTTCAATTTCTGTTCTTTCTCAGACTGAGTTTCTTTATTTACAGCTTTCTCTTTCTCATGGGTTAACCATCCTTTAGATGTTACAATGTTCAAGACCATGAGTTTCTTATTTTGTTCCTTCAGTTCTTTATTTTCGAGTTTCAGTTTATTCATTTCAGAATTAACCTTGCTAAACTCTTGCAAGCTCATTAGATGTTCATCATTCTTCTCATTCAGCTTGTTTTCCAGTTCAGATATCTTGTTTAAACATGTTTGATTCTCATTTTTCAAAGACACAATCTGTTCCTTACAGTTATGAATATCTAGCATACATGCATCATAAGATTGTTTCGGATTTGGACAGTTTTCACAAGAGAGTTTAGATTTATATTGTTCAATCATTTTCCTCAATCTTTTATTTTCAGATTTTAATTTCGTATATCTATCAGTAAGTTCTTCATTTATATTCCATAAATCATCAAGCGAAATTTCTTCAGATCCAGAGCTTACTATGGATGACGATTCCTCCTGTTGATCAGAGTGGTGATCACCCCGGTTGGCCATCAAGCATTGATTCTCTTCTTGTTCCCCATTTGCAGCCGTGATTCTATCAAGAATCTCTTTTCCAGAAGCGCACCTGGGAACAAAAGGAATTCTATCAGTATTAACTGCAGCTTTCAAAATATTAAGAACTGTGACATTATCACGGTTCTTTAATCTATCCTCTCTTGACCATTTGGTCTCATCATGAGGTAATTGGTGTGGGCCTTTAAATAGAAGACTCCATAATTTGGGATCAATGGAGTTCACGTAAACACATAGGCCTCCTAGCCAACTACTTAGGTTAGAGCCATCATAAATCAGAGGACGAGCCATTAGGACAGATGGCAAACAGATTGAACGAACAAAATAATCGACAAGAAATGCACCAAAAGCGAGATAGCACCGACGACAGCAAGATCCTCTACAGATCGTTGGATCTGGAAAGTCAGAGACCTGCTCTGATACCAATTGTTGAGATCGGTGCGAGCGATTCAGAGGGGGGGTGAATGAATCTCCCCTTTAAAATATTGTCCGAATAAGAACTTAGAACACTCAGATATGAAATTAGAAGCAGATTCATTTCTACTGAAACTGAAGTACAGTGATGTGTTCAATCAAACAAGAAGCGTGCAATCAATTGGCTCTCTGACATAGAAAGATAGATCGAGCCTAGGCATTCATCTAGCGGAAGCAAAACAATTAGCATTCAAACCACTGCACAAAGAGTTTTTAGGTGGTTCGGTCCTTCAGACCTACATCCACCCCACACTCAAACCCGAGTGTGGATTCCGCTGATACACAGCTTAAACCGCTGGGCCTCACAGCTTGCCTACAACCGCTGAGCAACACAGCTTGCTGTCCGAGGTATCCACCTTACCCGCTGAGCACCACAGCTTGCTAACCAGAGGAATCCTCCTCTGCACCGCTGAGCAATACAGCTTAGCTCTGCTGACTAACAGCTTGAAAGAAAGTTCAAAATAAAAACAAGAAACTGGAAATCACAGCGACAGAAAGCTGTATACGATGATAGCATAAATGTGGCTCTTAGAGAGCTGACTGGCCTGGATTTGATCCAAGGTCCAGTGGGACTAATCTTCAGGAAAAGCCTCTATCTTCTTCTCCTCAAGCTCTTTCTTCACTCTCTCTCTCTCTCGACCTCTCTCGATCTCACGAGCTCTCTTTCTTTCACTTCTTCTTTTCTCTTCTGCTACTCTCTCTTTCTTTTTCTCTTCTCTCTGGATCGGCCAGGCTCTCTTTTCTTCTGCTCCTCTAAAATATATCCACGATCGCCATGCTCCTCTGGAAGAAGCTTCTTATTTTTAGAGTAGTGAATAGATAGGGCGTGTGCTCTCCATGATTCCAGCCCAAGCGCCTTGACTCAGCCTGCTGCACTACACGTGTCACGATCTTGGATTCTTGGATCACGTGCCTTTCTTAATCACTTCGAGCAGCAGTCCTATCAGATCAGGCTTGTTGTTAGTGTGAATTAATCTAATAGGAAAGAAAGGATGCATCGAGTAAGTTTGATATTTTAAGAGAGCCTGTACATACTTGATGCTAAAGATGCAGTGTGCATAGAAGAGAGTATGTACAACGGGAATGAATGCTTGGACATGTCATCCACGAGTGTACAGACTTTGAATTCATGTAATGCATTTTGTATATGAAGAAGTATGCACATTGAAGGTCAATGTACAGACTTGCTGGAGTGATGATGCATGAGCTTAAGCACTCGTGCCAGCAATGGAATGTATAGACTTTGTGTGCATGCGACAACCAATGTGCAGACTTGCTATGCCTTTAAGCATGAATGCATAATACACAAACTGTGTGTGTGCATGTTTGGACTTTGAGTGCATGACACTTCCTTACGTATGTATATAGAACATATGGACTTGAATGCATGGTGGCGAATGTACAAACTTTGTCTTGAAAGGTGTACAGATGCATATGAAAAGAGTATGCAATGTACAGACGATGCACATGTTGTCACTGAAGTGTGTACAGACTTCATTGAAGAGAGTTTAGACTTTTGGTGTGCGTGCGCTAAAACAATGTGAAGTACAGACTTGCTAGAATGACGCATAAACATGATAGTAACGAATGTGCAGACTCTGCATGAAACAACTGAATGTACTGACTATGTGCATGCATGAAGGACACGGGCTGTACATACTTGATATCAAGCAGCGATGTTCTGACTTGACAGATGCAATGTGCACGCAATGTACAGACTTGCTGAACTACAGTATGGACTATATAGCAAAGAGTGTGTAGACTTTGTATATGCATGAAACAATCGAATGCACTCACTCTGCGCGTGAATGTATAGACTTGCTAAGTTAACTGAGCAATAGTGTGCAGACTTAGTATGTGTGCGAGACAAATCAATGCATAGACTATGTATATGCATGTAGACCACTGGCTGAACTGACTTGGTCGAATAAAACAATGGAGGTTGTACAGACAGCCACCAGGGAATGTATAGACTTGAGTTGATGCAGTCTAGGCAAGCTCTGTACATACTTTAACCCTTGAACATGCATGAGCCTAGGCATGCACTAACATATGGCCACCATGAACAGAGACAGACAATGCAACGAATATGCACACAGCCTGTTCGATGGAATGACATGCCAATAAGATGCTCAATGAATCATTCATATGCAGACACAAACATATGGTGACTTATAGTGTTTGCTATCATCAAAACCACAGGGACACAACAACTGTGCCTTAATGGTCTAGTAGTGATCCGTTACATAACTAGAACCAGAAAACTTCGATAGTGATTTCTAAACAATTGGGCTTAATGGTACAACCAACTCGGCGTCCTAGTGGGAATCCCAGGCTCGCGGAGAATTACGGAGGCCTTGAAATAAGATTTCCTAGTCCATTAGAAGGAATATCCAATAGAGAGGTCCTCAAGTTCAAGAATATGTTCCTTTTGTGCAAAAGTGTAACTAATGGTCATATACCGGAATATATGCCATGCACTTAGAGAAATTGACTCTATAGACAGAAAGGAATGTGTAACGAGGTGAAACCATGATAAACTCCGTCAATAAAATCATTTAAAATCATGGTTTTAATACAAAGTATAGAGTTTTTAGCTAATGAAATTAACATATACTTAAAATAACTAAAGGTGCTTTTGAACATGCAATTCCTATCATGAATCGATTTATAAACTCAAGGTCATGAAATTAGGTCAAAACTTAGATAACTAGGCTTATTTATAAGTAAATTTGACTGTTCTCAATTCTGTCCCGAGTTTACAGAACCCAGCACTCTGGCAGTGTAAGACAGGCGCGTCACAGTGATGTGGCGGTTTATCGTGGAGCCGTCAGAGTGTTGTAACGCCCCGGTTATGGTCCGTCAGAGTTAATAGAGAAGCTTAAGTATAACAGGGAGTGTGACGGCTTATCGTAGGGCCGTTACGTCCTTGTGACGGTCTAACTATAATCCGTCAGAGCACTGCTGATAGTGAATAGAATAGGAAGATTCTAAGGTTTCAACTCACATCATGTCTGGAAATCATATATAAACTTCACATGATAGAACGAAGGTTAAACTAATAGTATGCATGGGTTTTTGTGAATTGACAAGAAGGTTCCTTTTTAACTTAGCTAGGGCTTAAGAATATGCATGCATGATATACAAGTGCATAAGTCTTATTAAAACATGAAATTCTTCACATATAAAGTATGAAATCGAGCGAAACAAGAGGGCTTTTACTCCTATCGTGATGTTCTTGCCATTCATGAGATGACCTGCCTCTTTCCTGGGCTTTCAAATTCCAATTTGGGACTGCAAGACATGCCCTAGTTCTTCCCTTCCTTTGATTTTTTAGCAACTTCACGTCGCTCTAACTCCTCAGTCTCTTGACCTAAGGACCAGAAATTTTGAGGGTAAGAAGGTGAAACTAAGGGGAACAAAAAGTTCTAAAGATACTTAGGCTAATTACCTCGATTTCGTGTTCTAATCTCCTGATCTTCAGTAGACTTTTGCTCAGATTCCTGGGTTGCTATGGTCGGACCAACAACTTTGGGCGCTTCTAACTCCTTGTGTAGTTGATCTCCTAGCATGAAATTTTGAGGAAGATTAGTCCTATATATATGGAATAAAAAGTTCTAAAGAACTTACCCGAAATACTATCTCCTTACCTTAGTTCCACGTGAGCCAATGTAGGGGTCGCACAGGTCAAAACTAGGGTCTATTTATAGGGTTTTGCTAGAGTTTTATGGATTAGATGGATTCTAGAGTCCTTGTTAAATCTTAGATCGACTTCAGAGAGTCCTTTAACACGTTTACTAGTCCTCCTATCTCGATCCCTAAGAGATAGACTAGCAAAAATCTAATCTTTTTGCTTGTTCTTCCATTCACGGAACTAACAGAGCGTAACGGTCCACTATTGGTGCGTTACATGCCTGTGGCGGTCGCACGATAGACCGCTACAGTCACCGTTCGCAGAATTCAACTTAATTCAAACATCTTTTATTTATTTTATCCACATAATTATCTAATAAATGAGTATTTATCCTTAAAATTTGTGAATAAGCTAAATATCCTTCGAGATTATGGGCCAAACTTAATGGGCTTGATCCTTAAACCTTTTGGGCTTTATTTATCAAAGCCAGATTAATATTTTCACATAATTGGGCCTTATATGCTTTATAAATTCTAGAAAATTCTTAAAATAATCCAAAAATTATTTATATAAAATTTTGGAGCACTACACCAGAAGCTTCCTTCCCCTACCCTTAGTGCCTGTTGGGGTTCGGTCTTTGACTTAGGGAAATTTTTGTTACATTTTTGCCCTTATTCATGCATGCTTACGACCAGGGTTTTCCCTGCGGGGACTTTACCCTCTTGACATGCTTTTCTTTTATAACTTTGCACCTCTTTTCTTTTCCTTTTCTTTTCAAAGTAAAGACCTAATTGTACTTGGGCTTTGTAGCCTTGGTCCCTTTTGGGCCATGACTTCCACCTCCTAGGGCGTCGGGTAGGTTTGGTAACATTCCCTGACTCGTACTCCCTCTCGTGAACCGAAGAGAAGAGAATAGGTAAAGTTTTTACACTCTTGGTTTGGCTCTGACATTCCTCGAATTCTGGAACGCTTGAGTTTAAGAGCAAAGTGTATTGTGTGTGCGGGTATTGACCCCAAGTTAAACCGTCAAGACTAAAGAATGAATTAGGGATTTTGATTTTTCAAGTTCCGCGGCCTATGTACCATGCCAGCCTACAACTTTTCAATTTTCTCTCTTCTTTTTTTTTTATTTTTTATTTTTCTTTCCTCTTCTTTTTTCTTTTAAGACTTACGGGTAGTATTTCATAAGGTACAATCCATTCCAAGGGTGAGCTAGTTCTTCCCCTTCGGCGTTAACTAGTTTGTAAGCATTGCCAGGATAAACTTCTTTTATTACGTAGGGCCCCTCCCAATTTGGTTGGAGTTTTGAACGAGGTCCACCTGGTTTTATAAAAATTCTTTTGATTACCATTTCATTGACTTTAAATTTTCTCTCAATTACTTTTTTTTGATAAAAATGTGAAAGCCTATTTTGATAAACACGCGCATGCTCGGCGGCGGCCAAACGTTTTTCATCCAGGAGTTCCAACTGAGCAAGGAGAGATTCACGATGTTCATCAACAGAGAGCTCCTTGTCCAGTTGCACCCTAAGAGAAGGAATAAGAATCTCATATGGGACTACCGCATCCATTCCATAAGTGAAGGCGAAAGGGGTTTGCCCAGTAGGAGTACGAATGGAAGTGCGGTAGGCCCAAAGAGCTTCAACCAGCTTCTCTGGCCAATCCGCGAATCTATTAGCCTCACATGTTTTCTTAATGATTTTGATCAAAGTTTTATTTGTTGCCTCTTCTTGTCCATTGCCCTGCGGATAATAAGGAGATGAATGATGTAATACAATGTTATACCTATTGTAGAGGTCCTGAAGCTCTTGAGAGATAAAATGCAGTCCATTTTCGGTGACGATGGTACTCGGATGTCGAATCTTCCAATGATATTCTTCATTATGAAGTTGCAGATGGTTGACGCTTTAATTTTCACATATGCTTCCGCTTCCGTCCACTTGGTGAAGTACTCGTGGCCGTGAGTATAAATGATTTCAGTTTTGTGAGGAGGTTTGAATCACCAAGAGGTACGATAATATCGAAAGCCCACATGGAGAAAGGCCATGGGGAAGACATAGGATGGAGTGAAGAAGCAGGAGAATGGACTTTATCGGCGTGTAGTTGGCACTTGACACACCTTCGAACATCGATAGAACAATTATCTTCTAGAGTGGGCCAATAGAAGCCTAATCTAAGGATTTTCTTTGCTAGCATCTCGCTATTGACATGACCCCCACGTAATCCTGAATATGCCTCTTCCACGACCTTCCATGATTCATCATCGTCGAGGCATCTAAGCAAGCCTCCAGTCAGACCTCTTCTATAAAGCACACCTCCAACCAGAGCATATCTCTGAGCAACTCTTCTGATGGCTTTCTTCTCTTCAGCCGTAGCCTCTTCAGGATAAGATTGATCCTCACAATACTTAGCAATTTCATAATACCACGGCTTTTCTTCATCATCCAGCTCTTCCTCTAGATCCAATAACATGATCTCCTTGTTCTCAATGATTCCACCTTCCTTAAACTTCTTGAGCACCTCCTCCTTAATACTAAGAACGTCGGATCTTTAACAGCAGGAGTAAGACGCTTATGAACGATGATTGAATGGAAGTCCCTTTCGGGAAGGAAAACCAAAGAGGAAGCAAGAGAAGCAAGAGCATCAGCTAGAATGTTCTGATCTCGAGGAACATGGACGAAGATCAGTTTAGTGAAAAGCTTGGCATAAGCAGAAGTCAGTTCCTGATAGGGTTTAAGTTTAGGATTGAGCGTGCGACATTTGGTGAGTACTTGGCAAAGAATAAGCTGACTATCACCTATAATCCGTAGTTGGGTAACACCGAATTGATGAGCGGCCTGTAGTCCGGCCAGAAGAGCCTCATATTCAGCTATGTTATTTGTAACTGGAAATACGAGCTGAGAGGTAAGCAGAATAGTGATACCCTCAGGTGATAGGAGAACAATGCCAATCCCCTTTCCTTGTGAATTCGAGCTCCATCAAAATGTAATGTCCACGTCGAATCAGGCTGATTGACGGACATTAGTTTCTCATCTGGAAACTCCGAGCGAACATGGTCGAATCTAGGGAGAGGGTGATGAGCAAGATGTTCCGCTATGGCATAGCCTTTAATTGCTTTTTTCTGAATGTAGAGAATATCAAATTGAGAAAGAAAGCTTTTCCATCGTGCCAATCGGTCAGTGAGGATAGATTTTTCAAGGAGAAACTTGATAGGATTCATGCGAGCAATAAGATGAACCTCGTGAGCTAAGAAATAATGCTTCAACTTCTACACTACCCAGACTAAAGCAGCACAAGTCTTTTCCATAGCTGAGTACTTCTGCTCACAGGGGTTAAGAGGCTTAGACAAGTAGTAGGCTGCCCTCTCTTTTCCTTCTTCATCTACTTGCGCGAGGACGGCACCTATAGAGTCATCTAGGACAGAAACATAAAGAACAAGTGGTTTGCCTGGAACCGGCGGCCTCAGGATAGGAGGATTGGCCAAATAATCCTTTAGTCCATCAAAGGCTGCCTGACAGTTGTCATCCCAATTAAATTTGACTCCCAGTTTAGTAAGCTCGTAAAACGGCCTACACCTTTGTGAATGCTGGGAGACAAACCGGCGAATGAACTGCAACCTCCCGACCAATCCTCAAACTTCCTTCAAATTTCTGGGAGGAGGCATATCCTTTATTGCCCTTGGCTTGTTGGGATCAATCTCAATGCCCCTCTTGCTGACTATGAATCCAAGTAATTTTCCTGACGAAACACCAAACACGCACTTCTTGGGGTTCATCTTTAACTGATACTCCTATGCTCTTTGCAACACCTTGGCTAGAACCTCGGGATGCTCAATCCTCGTCCTTGACTTCACTACCAGATCATCAACATACACCTCTATAAAAATGTGGATCATGTGATGAAAAATAGCCATCATGGCCGTTTGGTAGGTGGCTCTGGCATTCTTGAGCCCAAACGGCATGAGCACATAACAGTAAGTGCCCCAAGGTGTAGTGAATGAGGTCTTATCCTTATCCTCTTTAGCCAAGTGGATCTGATTGTAACCAGAGAAGCCATCCATAAAAGAGAGGGTCTTGTACCCTATCGTATTATCGATTAGCACATCTATGTGAGGGAGGGGGAAATCATCTTTAGGACACGCGTGGTTAAGGTCCCAGAAGTCTATGCAAATTCTAACCCTTCCGTCTTTCTTCATTACCGGGACAATGTTAGCCACCCAATTGGGATAGAGGACGACTCTAATAAATCTGGCCTTATCAAGCTTGTCGACCTCTTCTGTCATATTTAATGCCATGTAAGGGTGGAAACGTCTTAACTGCTGCTTGACCGGGACAGATCCTGGCTTGAGTGTGAGACGATGTTCAACAAGCACAGGGTCCAAACCCGGTATATCCTCTAACTCCATGCAAACGTGTCCTTATATTCTCAAATAACTTGAATGAGCGCCTCATCTTCTAGGGGCGGAAAATTTTTACTGATGAGGACAATCCTAGGGTTTTTCTCGGTACCCAGATTAATATCTTTGGTGGTGGAGAGGGGGATTTCTGTATCCCATTTAAGAGTAGGCCGAACTAGGTCCATCAAGACCAAACGAGGCCCAGCTCATCTAAGTGACCGCCCGTAGGGCCCACTTAGCATAAAAGCCCAATAAGATCACTCGGGATCAAACACTTCCTCGGCGGCCATCAGGCTCGGAAGGCCCGAGCGTCGGTCAGGTCGGAGGAAGACCCACGCCCGATCTATCCCCTCGCCGGGATAAAGGCTAGCACTCAGCGCCCACTCCGACCGAGCCTCATTCGAGCTATGCCTATCGCCCGGACAGGGTTGGCACTCTTCATGCTTGGATAGACCGACGATTACTTATCCACGCTGCCGTTGAGAGCCCTTTATGAGCAGGAGTTCACAAGGATAAGGGACCCACGACCCCTCAAGGCTATAAAGATCCCACGATGAGGACGTAAAGAGCCCACGTTGAGGATGTAACTCCCGCCTGAAACTCCTCAGCTTACGGGACTCATGAGGCCGGCGCACTATTTAAACCTGGGACTCCCTCTAGCGAAAGGTAAGGCCAACTCATGCCTACACTCCCTGAGTAGGAACCACTTCACCACCTTGGTGGAGAGGGATCTCGTGCATCTCCTTCCTCCTCCCTTCATAGTTTCCACCACTGCTCTACTGACTTAGGCACCGGAGGGTTTTCCCCAGAGAATCACCCCTGGGCCCCCTGATCCGTTTCCCGTCCTTGCAGTTCACTGTTCGGTGATCATCTTCTCCAGCTTAGGATCAGCGCGAGATCGCCCCTCTTCATCTAGCACCGTCTGTGGGAAACGATCAAAGAGCCAGGATCACTTCGCGGGGTCCACATCAATGTCATTGCTGGAGGAGCTGCATCAGGAGGAGATAGTGGCCGAGGAAGGAAGCGTCATGCTGAGTGGGTGAGCCGAGCCATCGAGCCTCCTAAGGCCCCGCCAAGTGAGCCCCAGGTCATAGTCTTCTCCGACCAAGACCTGGAAGGGTTGACCACCCCGCATAATGACGCCCTAGTTATATCGGCCACGATAAACCATTGTAGCGTAGATAGAATTCTAGTTGACAATGGAAGTGTCCCTGATGTATTGTCTTATGAGTGTTTTCTTAAGATGGGGGAGAATCTGTCAAAACTCCGCCCGATCCGAACCCCCCTTTGCGGGTTCAATGGCCAGGCCACTTATCCCGAGGGAGCCCTAAGCCTGCTAGTTACTCTTGGCACCCCACCCAAAACCGTTACGGTTATGGTGGAGTTCATAGTGATCAAAGGTATGATAGCATACAACGCAATCTTCGGCCGGGGGATCCTCAGCCGAATGAAAGCGGTGCCCTCTACCTATCACCAAAAGATGAAGTTCCCCACTAAACATGGGGTGGGGGAAGTCCGAGGCAACCAGCGATGGCCAGAAGGTGCTATAATATCTCGATTGAAGCCACAAGGCCGGACGGGAAGAATAAGGGCCCCCGGGAAGTCGAGGAAAAACCTGCAACATCTGAGCCCGGAGGCGAGTTGCTAACGATTTTCCTAAACGATGACCCGACCTTAGGAGTAAAGACTGGAGCCGACCTACCATCCGAGGTTCAGAAGCATTACAAAGAATTCCTTTCCGGGTATATCCGAGTCTTTGCATGGTCTGATGATCAACTCCCAGGGATACCGGAAGAGACAGTGATGCATAAGCTCAACCTCGACCCGACCGTGAAGCCCGTACAACAACGCAGAAGGAAGCATGCGCCAGAGAAGCAGATGGTCATCAAGGAGCAAGTCACCAAGGGGGCAAAAGACTGGTCTTTTTAGATCGATCTTATACCCGATGTGGCTGGCCAACGTCGTCCTGGTGCCAAAAGCTTCAGGAAAGTGGCGAATGTGCGTGGACTTCACCGACTTGAACAAAGCCACACCAAAAGATTGCTATCCATTGCCGAGCATCGACCAACTGGTTGACTCAACCTTGGGCAACGAGATACTCAACTTCTTGGACGCCTATTCAGGCTACCACCAGATCAGAATGATCCAGAAGATATTGCGAAGAACGCCTTCATCACCGACTTCGGCCTGCACTGCTACACCCGGATGCCCTTCGGGCTGAAGAACGTCGGAGCAATGTACCAGCGGCTGGTCAACCATATGTTCGAGGGACAGCTCGATCGGAACGTCGAGCCCTATATCGACGACATGCTTGTCAAGACCCTCAAGGCCGAAGACCACTTCGCCGACCTAGCTGAGACCTTCGACACTCTCCTGAGGTACAATATGAAGCTCAACCCCACCAAGTGTGCCTTCGGAGTAAGATCCAGGAAATTCTTGGGTTTCTTGGTGACTCAGCGTGGGATCGAGGCCAACTCCGACAAGGTCCAGGCCATCCTGGACATGCGGCCCCCCACCTGCACCAAGGACGTTCAACGCCTTACCGGGCGCATTGTTGCGCTCAACCGATTCATGTCCTGTGTGGTCGAACGATAATGTCTACCCTTCTTTAAACTGTTGAGGGGGCCCAAAATGGCATCTGCTACATTCGCATGGGACGAGGAATGCCAAAAGGCGTTCACTGAGCTTAAGGAGTTCTTGGCTTCGCCCCCGGTGCTGTCCAAGCCCGTTCCAGGTGAAGCCCTACATCTCTACCTCTCGGTAACTCCATCCATAGTTAGCTCGGTCCTGGTCAGAAATGACTCGGGAGTCGAGAGACCAGTCTACTACACCAGCAAGGTGCTCAACGAGGCTGAAAGAAGGTTCCCCGCAATCGAGAAACTTGTGCTAGCGTTGGTTACCTCGGCCAAGCGCCTTTGACCCTACTTCCAAGGGCACTCCATCATCGTGCTGACCGACGAACCACTGAAGAGAATCCTCACTCACCCTGAAGCCTCGGGACGCCTCGTCAAGTGGGCCATTATGCTCGGGGCCTACGATATATCGTAAAGGCCTCACTCGGCTATCAAAGGATAGGCGCTCGCCGACTTCATCGCTGAGAGCACCATCCCGACCGAAGAAAAATATCCGTCCGCACCCGGGCCAACCTGGGAATTATTTATCGATGGATCCTCCAACTCGGCCGGGAGCGGTGCCGGTATCCTCCTGAAGTCCCCCGAAGGAGCAGAGCTGCAATACGCCTTGAAGTTCAACTTCTAGGCATCCAACAATGCCTCCAAGTATGAAGCCCTTATCTCAGGAGCCCGCATGGCCCGGCGGTTGGGGGTGGAGCGAGTCAGAACCCACACTGACTCCCAACTGGTCGCTAGCCAGGTCAACGGTGATTACGAAGCTCGGGAAGCACCGATGGTCAAATACCTCCAGCTGGTCATGACTGTGGCACAACAGTTCGAGTGTTTTGAGGTAGTCCGAATAGCTCGGGAGGAAAACTCCTGAGTGGATGCCCTCTCTCGGCTAGCCTCCTCTCTTGACCTAGTGAGTACTCGATCGGTCCTTCTCGAAGAGCTAGAGCAACCGAGCATTGATTCGGAGCTCATGGCTATAGACTCGGCCTCCTCAAGCGACTGGCGTACCCCCTATCTGTCATGGCTCCAAGACTCCCAGGAGCCTCCTGACCCTTGGGAAGCCTGGAGATTGAAGTACCAAGCTAGGTGATTCATCATTCTGGTTGGCACTTTATACCATAGATCCTTCTCCGGTCCCCTCCTGAAGTGCATCAGTACTGACGAAGCCAACCGAGCGATTCAAGAAGTTTACGAAGGCCTATGCGGAGCGCATCAAGGAGGAAGGTCGCTCACCAAGATCTTGCTTCAGTAGGGTTACTGGTGGCCCACTCTACAGCGTGACTGCTCGACCTACGTACGACAGTGTGACCGATGCCAACGATTTGACAATTTGGTTCATCAGCCGGCAACAGAGCTTATCACCCTAGCCGAGCCTTATCCTTTCGCTCGGTGGGGGATCGACATCCTCGGGCCATTCCCTATGGCTCAAACCCAGAAGAAGTTCATCATCGTCGCCATCGACTGTTTCACCAAGTGGATCGAGGCTGAAGCTACAGCTAGGATCACCAAGACAGTAGTGTGGAGCTTCATCTGGAAGTCGATCATTTGTCGCTACGGCATCCCCCGAGTGATAGTGAGCGATAATGGTCGGTAGTTTGACTCTCGTTATTTCTGAGACAGATGTGCCGACCTGAACATTCGCAATCACTTCACTTCGGTCACCCACCCTCAGGCTAACGGGCTGGTCGAAAATGCCAATAAGACTATCTTAAAAGGCATTAAGACTAGGCTCAGCAAAGCCAAGGGCAGCTGGCTCGAGGAATCACCGAACATACTTTGGTTGCACAGAACGACTCCCAGAGCGGTAACCGGTGAGAGTCCCTTTCAGCTGGTGTACGGCACCGAGGCCGTGATTCCGTTGGAGATCGGCAATCCCTCCCTCCGAGTCATCTGCTTCTCGCCCAAGGCAAACGACCAGAAACTACTCGAAAACCTCGACCTAGCGGATGAACTCCGAGAGATTGCCAGTATCCGAGTAACGGAATTTCAATGCCGCCTCACTCGATACTACAACACCAAAGTCCGGGACAGACATTTCCAGCCGGGAGACTTCGTTCTTAGGAAAGTTGAAGCCTCTCGACCACTTGAGGCGGTGGACAAGTTATCCCCTGATTGGGAAGGCCCCTACCGAGTGGTCGAGACGCTCGGGAAAGGAGCGTACCGGTTATCTACTATGGAAGGAGAACCCATCCCTCGGACGTGGAACATGACTACACTACGCAAGTTCTATTTATGAACACCCCAGTTGTGTAAGCAATATGAGATAAAGCAAAAATTTCCTTCCTCTTTCATTCAAACAATTGTTTGTACATCAGAAAGGCTAAAGCCAATATAGTACATGTCAAAAAAGCAAAAATCCATCTGGCGCCACCATACGAGCCGATCACTCGGCCGACCCAGTTTAATTTCCTGCGCCCAGCCACTGACTCTGCCTCGTGCGGAAACTGGCTCGGATAAAGGATAGTCGACCCCGTTGGCTCGGGCAACTCGGAACAAAGGTGACATAGGAAGGCTATCTTTCAAGTTGCGCAGTGAAGATTAAGGGGAAACAACAAGAAGAAGAGGAAGGGATACAAGAGACAGGCCTCCGCTCTGCCAACTCTTTGGAAGGCAGAGAGTGCAGGCACCCTCCAAAGAGTGAAAGGGGAGGGAGAAAAGAAACCAGCAAAGTTGGACGAGGAGGCAGGGGAAAGCCCAGAAAGAAGGCAGCTTAATTGGCTTCCTCCTCCCCTCGGGATGGAATCGGCGGATTAGGGATAAGAGTTCGACATGCCCCAGCATGTCGGACCTTCTGCCCGAGCAACCTCCCCGCAAGCGCCTGCCGGAGTTGATAAAAGAAGGCGACGTACTTTCGCACGTCGAACCCCCTTCTAACTTGCCCGCCAGCCGTCGAACCCCCTTCAGACCCGAAGCAGCAAGTTACTCTCTGCCCTCCATCGTCGATAGCTTCATCTTCCAGAGCGTCTTCCATGCTTCAAATCTGATGGCACAACACTTCGTGAAGAAGGAGGGAGGAAAGACTATCAGAGAAAACCCTATGCAATGGAGAGGAAGGGATTCCCTTCAGACCTTTTATAGGCGAAGGGAGGCTACTTGCCTTAAATGATTCTCCCCTCGAAATCACGCTAAAGGGACCTCTCCCTATGAACGGTCACCTCAAACTCCTCAGTTCCATCCCAGCGGGACACACGAAGCGGCCGGGCATTTAAAGCATGAGAAAACGGAAAGACACCCTGTCAGACACCTGCCCAACCATCATGCGAGATCCACGCAGAAAGTATCGGCACTTTCCAACTACTGCGGATACACTGGTCAAACCACGGGAACGGCGGTACAAAAGAGTTAAGTCTTTATCATAACGCTACTGCCTTACGTTTTCGACCTTCCTTTACATAAAAGAGAAGTTTCTTCTTAAAAGAAAGGAAAAAATAGACAAGGAGAAAAAGCAAAATAGATACATTAGGCTCCTGGCCCATCCCGAGGCTCGGAAGCGGAAGGCTCGGGCGGTCTGCCCCCGGCACCCTCGACGACGGCCGACCCTGGTACTGACCCCACCGGTGTGGGAACTACCTCGGTTGCGCGCCCTCCCGAGGCATCCGGAGTTGGCGACCCCTCGGATGAAGACGAGTCCCCCTCGTCTCCTTCGCCCCCCGACATCGAACCAGAGGAACCGGGGGATGACAAATCTGAGTCATAACGTTGCCCGGACGGAAAATTGATAGACTCGGATGCCTGCTCCTCTGCATAAGAGACGGCCCGGATCGAGCCACCGCTTCATCCACCCCTCTTTCCTCGGTCGGTTGGGGCTACATCGCCACTCCTCGCGACCCCCCGTCCTCGACCGACTCGGCCTCTGCACCGCCACCTGGAGTGCCGCCTGCCACGCTCGACGCTCCAACCTCGGCCGTAGTCTTGAAGTCACCCGCTTCAGCCTCGGCCCCCTCGGCTCCTGCTGAGGGGAGAGCCGATCCAGCGCCACCGCCACCAGCATAAGTGGCCCCGGCCCCCTCGGCTTCTGCTGAGGGAAGAGCCGATCCAGCGCCGCCACCACCAGAAGTGGCCCTGGCCTCCTCGGCTCCCTCTTGCTCGACGGATGGGAGAGCCGGCCCGACAGGGCCGGCCCTATCTCGCTCGGAAGAGGGGAGAGCCATCGATCCAGAGTCACCTTCAACAGCGGGGTCAGACCCAGCCTTCTTGGCCCGCTTCTTGACCTTCACGGCATCCCGTATCATGCCCTCCACTGGATCTTTGCGCTTGGACCCCCGCGGCCTGGAAGACCCCTCCTGGGTCACCCCCTCGCACTTAAAGCGGGCTCAGGAAACACCCTCGGGAGCTCGCGACTCATTGACAGTCGAGTCATCGCCTAGGTCGATCACCTCCCGCTCGGTCACAGGCTCCTCCACCTCAGCCGACCGCCTGGCGTCTGCGCAGAAGAAGATATGGTCAGGAAAAGAAAATGGTCTCATCATTTGATGAAGAAGCTGATTCGTGGCACCCGTACCTGTCGGCCGTAGCCGCATGAGAAGACACCGCTCGATGTTCTCCGGAGTCACCAACTCCTTTCGTGGATTGGCGATGTCTCATCAGAATGACCGCGTACTCCTCCACATCCGAAGAGAACTCGTCCTGCCTCGGAGGAATATTCGGGTGAAAATTAGAGATTACGGGACACCTCCAAGTCTCCTCCATCGAAAAAATCCCCACCCAGAAGAACTGAGTTTTCCATCCCTTGTGAGAGGAGTCCTTCGCGGCTAAGGAGACACAGCTCCTGTTCCGCCTCGCCTGGATGAAATAGAAGCCCTTCCCGCCGAGGAATGCGCCTTCAACTTGAAAAAATAATGGAAGAGGTCCAAGGAAGGAGGAACCCCGCATTGACGATAGAGGATGCGGAAGGCGGAGAGAAGAAGATAAGAGTTGGCTACCAGCTGTATGGGAGCCAACCGAAAAAAGTCGAGAAGCTTAAGAACAAAAGGCTCGAAGGGAAGACGGAACCCTCCCTTCCACGACAGAAGGAAGGAGCAGAAATGGCCCGTACGAGAATCCAAGCTCCTCTTGTGTGGGACAGTCGCAGCGAAGTAAAACTGATAGGGCAAGCGAAACTGGTGCTCCCGCCGTTTCACCTCCGCCTCCCCCAGCTCGCTACGGTTTGGAGCCAGCGGTATCACCGTCGCCCTCGCCTCAGGCTCACCCTCACACTCTTCGACCTCCAAACGCTGATCCGCCATGGAATCTGAAGAGGAACTTGAAGAGAAATGCTCCCGAGACTCCGAAGACTCTAGAGGAAGAGGAAGCTGCTGAACCGCCTCCGTAGTTGTCTCTGCCAACTCTGCGAACGCTGCTGAAAGTCTCTGCTCTTCCATCATGTCCTCACGACGCATCAAAGAGCCCCAAAAGTAAGCATGAAGGAGAGAAAAACCCTAAAACGGAGGGAGTCTGGAACGATAATAAGCGCACAACACCTATATTCCCACGCGGAAGGCGGCGCATCGTTCTGACCTCCGAGAAAGGGGGGCCCCTTCATTTCAAATCCGTCAGGATTATCATTATTACGGGCCCAGGTGACCACGACACGTGGCTTCTTAACACCGCCAGATCTCCACCCACCCGAGCCACGCTGGTCCAAAACCCTAACAACTACTCTTTCGAGCATGCCAAGGCTCGAGAGTAGGAGGGGGACAAGTGGAGAGGGGGATTTCTGTAGCCCATTTAAGAGCAGGCCGAACTAGGTCCATCAAGACCAAACGAGGCCCAGCTCATCTAAGTGACCACCCACAGGGCCCACTTAGCATAAAATCCTAATAAGATCACTCGGGATCAAACACTTCCTCGGCGGCCATCAGGCTCGGAAGGCCCGAGCGTCGGTCAGGTCAGAGGAAGACCCACGCCCGATCTATCCCCTCACCGGGATAAAGGCTAGCACTCAGCGCCCACTCCGACCGAGCCTCATCTGAGCTATGCCTATCGCACGGAGAGGGTTGACACTCTTCATGCTTGGATCGACCGACGATTGCTTATCCACGCTGCAGTTGAGAGCCCTTTATGAGTAGGAGTTCACAAGCATAAGAGACCCACGACCCCTCAAGGCTATAAAGATCCCACGATGAGGACGTAAAGAGCCCACGTTGAGAACGTAACTCCCACCTGAAACTCCTCAACTTATGGGACTCATGAGGCCGGCGCACTATTTAAACCTGGGACTCCCTCCAGCGAAAGGTAAGGCCAACTCACGCCCACACTCCCTGAGCAGGAACCACTTCACCACCTTGGTGGAGAGGGATCTCGTGCATCTCCTTCCTCCTCCCTTCATAGTTTCCACCACTGCTCTACTGACTTAGGCATCAGAGGGTTTTCCCTAGGGAATCACCCCTGGGCCCCCTGATCCGTTTCCCTTCCTTGCAGTTCACTATTCGGTGATCATCTTGTCCAGCTCAGGATCAACGCGAGATCGCCCCTCTTCAGGTGGGTTCTTCTACTGAGGCTGATGGTTCGTCGAATCTCCTCATGCCACTAGCAAAAGCATCAGCCTCGTCCTCATATTCTTCGTACTCTTCGTCCCCCTCTTCAATAGGGTCTTCATCATTCATTATCTCGTAAACACCAAACCCTTCATCTGTAGAGCCTACATCCTCACATTCAATTTCTGGCAGGAAGATCGGATCCTCTAAGAAACCAAGAAGGGTTAAGCATGCCCGGCATCTTCTAGCTAGATCTAGCAAAAACCTATGGGGAATCTGCCTACCCTTGGCCTTCTTATAAAAAGCTACCCCAAGACTCCTATTAGAAGAGGAGGGAGAAGGATAAGATGACCAGCTAGATGAACTATCCTGACCTAGAGGAGGAAGAGAAGAAGAGGAAGATGCAGTGGATACAGGAGAAGCCTCCTCATGGGAGGAGAAAAGAAGGTCCGCTAACGAACCTTGAAAGAGAGGCCCTTGGATCGGGGCACACTTCGGAGCAAGATAGGAGGTCTCTTCAATAGAAATGGAAGATTGGAAAGTTTGAATTTTGGCATTTTTTTTCATTTTCAAGAATAAAGCAATGGGAGGAAGGAATAGGGGGTGGTGCTGAAATTGAAAGATTAGATAATGATTGGATAAGAGATTGCCCATGCTGGGGCGTGATGGAGAGTTGAGAAAATTGCTCAAGGAGTAAGGGGGAAATTGTGGAAGCTTGAAAGCAATCTGGAGAAATAGTTATCAAGACTATGGGTGGTCTTGGAATTTTGGAGATGAACAGTCTGGAGCACCAGAAGGTGATAAGTGACGGGTGTATGGAATTAAGAGAGAAAAGGCCGGCCCACAGCCTGTCCACAGTGAAGCCTTCTTCGTACGGCATATCTGGCTCCCCAGTATCTGTGTAGTTGCTTAATAACTACCTCTTATCATTAATCACTGCCGGTTTTTCTATCAGCTCATGAATAAGTGGCGGCCATTCCGGATCAGTCGGCATGAATAGATGGCTTAGAGCAATGGTAATGGCATTCATATCAAACCATCTATACCAATCACATTCTGGGTCCTCCATCTTCCTTCTTTTGTGCGGCCTCAAAGACTCTAGAGCTTTATATGTGACTAGCGGTGCAATGTGGCGAGCAAACTGACGTGCATGTACATCTTGATGATCTAACATAGAAGTGACCAATGTTGTTTGCTCATCATATTGAGTAGGCCCTTTCACAAAGTGTGTTTGCAGAGTCCATGTGAGGGGCTGTCTATCTGTCTTGAGAGTGGAGGTCATGACAGCCCATGGCTCCCTTTTGATGGGAATCGACACCGAGCATGTACAATTTCTTTTGCATTTATGTCCTTTTAGTTCATGTTTATATCTTTGGGAAAGTATGTACGCAAATGTCAGGCTTTATAAGCCAATGAGTCATTCACATGGATTGTGTGGGTTTTTGTGCAATTGTGTAGTAGGTCCAGCTAGGGGGCCCTCAGCCCTTTCCCATTGGTCCATGTCACCTTGTGGGGCTGGTCAACCATCCTAGGTGGACATCTAGAAGGTTGGACTAGTCATATGGACACATGGGAGACAAATGGGTCAACATTCCAAAGGTAGGCCACCTACCCCTTCCACCCCTTTCATATAGTCAATAGGCCGCCCCCTTCTTGTTTATTTAATTTTATTTTTTGTGTGTTGTCATCCCAACCCTTCATTCCCCATCCCTAGATCCAAGGGTCTACATTAGATTTGATACCTAGCATATAAAAGGTTGTATTTTCCATTTGTTGGCATTAATGAAGAAAAATTGTTGGAAAATTCAAGAGCTTCTTGCACCCCTCTCCTCTCTCCTGCTGTTCTTCCCTGCCCAACCTCAGATCTAGAGTGGTTCTATCTTCAATCCCCTCCCCTCTATCTCCGGTGATCATCGGTGCCACCGCCGCCGCCGTTCATGCGCCTTCGAGCCGCCGCGAAGCCATCTTCAAGGTTCTGTCCCCCTGGACAGAGGTGTATTCCACGAATTCCTGCTCTCCACCACGTAAAGATCTCGAGCTAAAATGTTTAGGGTGTGTTCTTACCTTGAACCCCCATTTCCACCTAAATTTTCACGTCCAAATTCCATCATTTAGTATTTTTCCATTTTCGTTCCTCTTTCTCTCCTAGATCTGCCTTGTTTCTATCTACAGTGACAGCAGCTCTGTGTTTCCCACCTCCGACCATCTTTTTGATTTTTCCAAACCCTCCCAATTTTATTGGGAGTTCTGTCCACCGTCCCCTCACTCCATGAAGTTTCTTAATTTTTGATCAGCCCTCCAACCATTTTTCAAAAATCGTGTTCTTCTTCAGCTACAGTACAGTCAGCCAATTTCCAGATCCGACTACCTTCCAGTGTAAAAATCATATCAATTCGTACCCACCTCCCATCAGTCCACAAAAAATATTGCCATCTTCCTTGTTCAAAATGCTATAACTTTTGTGAATAGCTCAGGAGCTGAATCGGACATCTACCTTGCGGTCAACGGCAGTTCTCAGACAAGTTCCCTGCAGATCTGAGAGTTCGGCTACTGTACACTAGGAAATCAAAAATTCAATAAATCCCAGATCCGTGCAGATCCAGGTCTGATCTCTAGGCCTATGTTGAAGGACGTCAAGTTAGCTTTCCAACGGCGCCAGTTTCGTGTTGTTCCGACATCGGGGCTGATCGCAGCGTCCGTTCTCGCCGGAGCGCGCGCCGGAAAATAGAACCGGCAGATCCGTGGCCGGTTATTCCGACCGGTGCCGAACGGAGCCGCCCGGCCTCCAGTCGACGTTCCAGCATGCCTCCAGCCCAAGGAACGCTTCCCCAAGTGTCCCCACCACAGTGGTGCCACCGGGCCCCACACGGCCCCTCCGGACAGCACGTGGGCCCCACGTCACAACTTCGGGTGCTGCCGAAGAGACGTGAGAAGCCGCCCGTCAACCCGAATTCGGTCCTCCCAGACCCCATTGTGTCGCCCTTTACCTCCCTGCGTGGAGTGGGCAGTGATTCATTGCTGTAACAAGTGTGTAATATTATTCCGGGAGTACGGGTTTCGGCCGGGTCCGTCGTCCCCACGCCGAGCGCGTGGAGGTATCGTTTTCGCTCCTTGCTTGGCATTTCACTTATTTCCATATATGCTTTATATGCCGCTGCTAGAGAGCATGTTTTAGGACCTAGATTGCTATATATTTTCATATCACCGCTGCTGCGAGAGAGAGCGTTACCGTCCCGTGACCCGATCCGGGCACGAAAGTGCGAATTGACCACCCTAGCTCTCACCGGTTTCTCAACCGTGCACGTCCGACGCTTCCCTCGTTAAGGGACAATCACGATCTCACCTAGAGTCGAGGACTGCATTCCTCATTCGAGTCGTGTCTGTGGTCTCGTCCCGCATCAATTTGGTATCAGAGCGAGTTTGAGTCTAGGGTGTCCAAAACAAAAAAAAAGAGAGAAGAGTGTCATTTAAGTCTAAGTGTCTAAGTCGGTCTTAGGAGTTGCATTTGCATACCATTAGTCGGTATATAAAAAGGTGTTGTCCGAACGTTATGCTACGCCTATCGGGAAGGTCGCACACTTGCGCGAGTGATCTTCGGATCGATTAACTCCACCCCGTACCGAGTCTTGGTGTCTTGTCCTTAGTGTGCATGCATCCCAACCTTGCATAGTCGATCTAGTGTCATGTCCAAATGGCCTTGCCTATCCATTCCTAGGGATCCATTCTCACATTTTGGCAAATATGGCCAACCCATGCCGACCCGTCCAAGGCGATAGGTCCGTGTGCGAGTACATTCGGGACTATCATAAGTATTGGTTGGAATATGGCTTGGGAGAGGAGAGCACCACGGCCGCATTTCAGTTTCGGAAAGGTTTGCGGCTTTACTTTCGAATCCAATGTCTTGTCCGCGATGTATTCTCTCTGGCGCAGTCCTATAAGGTCGCTCTGGAGGTCGAGCCATTTGAGTCTCCATTTAATGACGACCTACAGCGAGCTGATGCTGCCCTGGCTGCCCTTCGGCAAACATCTAACTCCCAACCGAGTCCTGAGCCGATCGGACTGCCTACCCCATTGCCTTCACCACCCGTGCGTGCTCCGTTACCACCCTTACCTTACGATCCTCATCCGGAGCCATCATATTGGGAGTCACCTCACCCCAAGCCACCCGTGTTTCTTACGGGACGCTATACATAGCCGAGCCACTTCTTAGATGGCTCAAAGATGGCTTGGTCCCACTTCCTTACCCTTCTATGGACCCCACCTTACCTATAGTGCCCGTCAACTCCTTCCACACTACCTTTCGGTCTAGTCACCATATTGATACATTGGATGACCTTATTATGGGATTAGACACGCAATGGAAGTTGACGCACCTACTGGCCCGAGGCTTTGACCAACCCGCTTGTCTTAGCTTCACCCATCCGGCCTTCGGGTCCATTACCTCCGAGTGCACCATGGGGTGTGTCACCAAGGAGATTCTTCTATTCCTCCCGATGCTGGCCGAGTCCGACTTCGTTCCCTTTTCCCAAGGGAGGAATCCTATTTTCTACACATGTCCGTTGTCCCACCGATCATAATGTATGACGGTGACTATGAATTCCAAACTTGGGACCATGTCATGTTGGAACCCATATCACGGGGTCATACCTTCTTCGACCCTTTTTCTAGTGAACCTCCCAAGCTACCATCTTCACTCCACTTCCTCCGCGGAGTTCACTATCATGCCTTTTCCACTCGGGCCAAACAACCTCCACATAGCCATAGGTCCGAACCATCATTCGGGGGTGAGGAAGACTTTGGTTTCCCCGATCCCTCTAAACCACCCGCACCTCCCGGACTTCCCGCATCCAAGCCCAATGTCCATGATTGGTGCATCGTAGTATGTCTAGGAGTTCCCCATGACGTCAACCTCCGGTTACGTCAAATGCATGCATGGCACACATTCGGGTGTCCTGGTCCGCCGTCACCCATGTACGGGTCGGACTAACATTAGGTATGTCTAGGGTCATATATGAGTCGGTATTGTCTCTTCTTTGTGTGGTTTGTTTGTGTGATTTGTTTTGTGTGTAGTTTGAGAGTCTGCATGTGTCTTGTGCAAGCTCGTTGTCGTTCTCTTATGAGTAAGAGGCGATTGGACTCACTCGATGAGTATGGGATCGGTTCTACATCTATACCCGGATCAGTCACCTACAGGGACTCAGCGGTGATTCCTAGTGAGTCTTCGAGCTGCTTCCTTCCCTTTTGAGAGTGCCCCACCCGGAGTGTCCACCTTTAGCCCATAGCAGTTCGTGCATATCGAGTATATATGGAATGAGCAGGTGACGGTCACTTGGAGTGGAGCGTACCCGCGTTACTTGGCACGGTGACGGATCCGCCGGAGTACTCGAGCATCCATACCCCTACTCGACGGGGTCGAGTTCCTCCCACCCGGGGAGAGTTGATGGGAATCGACGCCGAGTATGTATAATTTCTTTTGCATTTATGTCCTTTTAGTTCGTGTTTATATCCTTGGGAAAGTATGTACGCAAATGTCAGGCTTTATAAGCCAATGAGTCATTCCCATGGATTGTGTGGGTTTTTATGCAATTGTGTAGTAGGTCCAGCTAGGGGGCCCTCAGCCCTTTCCCATTGGTCCATGTCACCTTGTGGGGCTGGTCAACCATCCTAGGTGGACATCTAGAAGGTTGGACTAGTCATATGGACACATGGGAGACAAATGGGTCAACATTCCAAAGGTAGGCCACCTACCCCTTCCACCCCTTTCATATAGTCAATAGGCCGCCCCCTTCTTGTTTATTTAATTTTATTTTTTGTGTGTTGTTCACACTTCATCCCAACCCTTCATTCCCCATCCCTAGATCCAAGGGTCTACATTAGATTTGATACCTAGCATATAAAAGGTTGTATTTTCCATTTGTTGGCATTAATGAAGAAAAATTGTTGGAAAATTCAAGAGCTTCTTGCGCCCCTCTCCTCTCTCCTGCTGTTCTTCCCTACCCAACCCCAGATCTAGAGTGGTTCTATCTTCAATCCCCTCCCCTCTATCTCCGGTGATCATCGGTGCCACCGCCGCCGCCGTTCGTGCCGCCTTCGAGCCGCCGCGAAGCCATCTTCAAGGTTCTGTCCCGCTGGACAGAGGTGTACTCCACGAATTCCTGCTCTCCACCACGTAAAGATCTCGAGCTGAAATTTTTAGGGTGTGTTCTTACCTTGAACCCCCATTTCCACGTAAATTTTCACGTCCAAATTCCTTCATTTATTATTTTTCCATTTTCGTTCCTCTTTCTCTCCCAGATCTGCCTTGTTTCTATCTACAAAGATAGCAGCTCTGTGTTTCCCACCTTCGACCATCTTTTTGATTTTTTCAAACCCTCCCAATTTTACTGGAAGTTCTGTCCACCGTCCCCTCACTCCATGAAGTTTCTTAATTTTTGATCAGCCCTCCAACCATTTTTCAAAAATCGTGTTCTTCTTCAGCTACAGTACTGTCAGCCAATTTCCAGATCCGACCACCTTCCAGTGCAAAAATCATATCAATTCGTACCCACCTCCAATCAGTCCACAAAAAATATTTCCATCTTCCTTGTTTAAAATAATATAACTTTTGTGAAGCGCTCAGGAGCTGAATCGGACATCTACCTTGCGTTCAACGGCAGTTCTTAGACAAGTTCCCTGCAGATCTGAGAGTTCGGCTACTGTACACCAAGAACTCAAAAATTCAATAAAGCCCAGATCAGTGCATATCCAGGTCTGATATCTAGGCCTAGGTTGAAGGACTTCAAGTTAGCTTTCCAACGGCGCCAGTTTCGTGTCAATCCGACATCGGGGCTGATCCCAGCGTCCGTTCTCGCCGGAGCGCGCGCCGGAAAATAGAACCGGCAGATCCGTGGCCGGTTATTCCGACCAGTGCCGAACGGAGCCGCCCGGCCTCTGGTCGACGTTCCAGCGTGCCGCCAGCCCAGGGAACTCTTCCCTAAGTGTCCCCACCACAGTGGTGCCACCGGGCCCCACACGGCCCCTCCGGACAGCACGTGGGCCCCACGTCACAACTTCGGGTGCTGCCGAAGAGACGCGAGAAGCCGCCCGTCAACCCGAATTCGGTCCTCCCAGACCCCATTGTGTCGCCCTTTACCTCCCTGTGGAGTGGGCAGTGCTTCATTGCTGTAACAAGTGTGTAATATTATTCTGGGAGTACGGGTTTCGGCCGGGTCCGTCGTCCCCACGCCGAGCGTGGAGGTATCGTTTTCGCTCCTTGCTTGGCATTTCACTTATTTCCATATATGCTTTATATGCCGCTGCTAGAGAGCATGTTTTAGGACCTAGCTTGTTATATATTTTCATATCACCGCTGCTGCGAGAGAGAGCGTTATCATCCCGTGACCCGATCCGGGCACGAAAGTGCGAATTGACCACCCTAGCTCTCGCCGATTTCTCAACCGTGCACGTCCGACGCTTCCCTCGTTAAGGGACAATCACGAGCTCACCTAGAGTCCGAGGACTGCATTCCTCATTTGAGTCGTGTCTGTGGTCTCGTCCCACATCACCTTTCATCTTTACCATGTTCTTTGCCCGACCCTTTGTACCCTAGGCCGCCTCGGGGAATAAGCTTGTGATGTTTAATGGGTTTTACTCTGCCTTGGAGGTTAACACCTAGGCCTTTGCCAGATCTGTATCCCATTTTCATCAAAATGTTCCACCCTGGGATATTCATCATATTCTTTTTTTTCTTTCCCTTGGAAGGTAGGGGAGTCATTAAAGTTGATGCAGGGGTTGTGATTGGAGGCCTTAACAAATTTTGCTGTGGATCGGCAAGATCTAACACTGACAACAAAGGCGTATTAGCCGGCCATATGGAAGGTAGTGATGTTACTGAATGTATATCCTCTGACGACAAAATAGGCATGGTTGTGACTTTGATGATGCGCCCTTTGTGTGGAAACTTTATGCATTGGTGATTCGTGGAGGGCACGGCATCAAGTTCTTGGATATAAGGGTGACCCAAAATGCCATTAAAGGTTGGATCCATATCAAGAATGTGGAAGTCTGCTGTGATCGAGATCGGACCCAGCCCAACTTTTAAAGTAATCATGCCCAGAGGAGGTTTCTTTGTATTATCATAAGCCATCACTGTAATTGTAGATGGCCGGATCTGACTGTCCGGAATGTCACACATCTTCAGAGTGCTTGGCGGCAACACATTAATGGACGCTCCAGTATTCACCAAGCATTGTTTAACTACCACCTTGTTAATGTCAACTGTAATGCATAAGGCATATTTCCTGGCTGGTCTTGGAGCTAATTCATGCTCGTGAAAAATAATGGCTGGCTGACCACTTACTGGTGTCAAGACTGATGTAATTTGTTCTGCTGGAATATCCTCATTAACCATCACCTTCTATAAATACTCTTTCAAAGCTTGCTGGTGAACAGTGGATCTCTTTATCAGTTCTAAAATGGAAATCCTTGCCGAGGTCTTGTCTAAGTGCTTTAGCAAGTCATACTGTGTGCCCGGTATCGATTTCTGTTCTTGCTCCTGTTCTTCTTGCCCCTGTTTGGGCTCTGGCTCCCTTTACGGAAATACATGATGGAACATCCGTCCACTACAGAGCACCATGGTTTGTGATGATCCCACCTCCGTCAGGTTGCGGTTAGGCGGAGGATTGATGGAAGAGGAGGATGGGATGTTGGGGTTAGTGGATGCTGGAGGGGTGACCAAAGAAGGAGCCCTTATGAAGAATCTTGCTGGCTGAGAGATAGCGGTAGTTGGAGGAATAGGGGGTGCCTGAACGGCTGAAGGAGGTGTAGGCCGAATGAGGAGGGGTCTAGGTAAGAATGAGGGATTTGCGGGTTGCGGTGTGGGAATCCTTACTGGCGGATGGTTGGTGGTAGCGGAGGGATTAGGCGTTGGTGAGGGGCGAATAAGAATTGTCCTAGATGGCAAAGGTGAAGAGTTGATGATTGGAGGGGGAGTTTGTTACGGTGTGGAAGATGGTGGAGGGCAGATGAGAATAGGTCTAGTTGGTAAGGGATTAGTGGTGGTGGAGGGAATTTGGTTAGTGGTGCATAAAAGGGGACGGGTTGGTTGGGGAAAAGGCATTGGATGGAGAGGTGTTCTTAACAGACGGGGTGGTTGAGTTGGAGTTTGATTTAAAGCCCCGACAGAGGCGTTCTCTTTATGCCACCTTTGTCCTCTTTCCACTTCATGGAAGGAAGTAACAGGGTTCACTTGCTGATTCGGGGGGTGCTCCGGCAGTGGATTATGGACAATCCCCATGTCCGATTGAGGTGCGGGAGCTTGCTGCTGCTGAGGAGGAGGTGAAACTTGCTGCTGAGGCGGCTGCTGAGCCTGCTGCTATTGAGGAGGTCTTCGTGTCTTCAAAGTGGCAATAAACTGCCTCATTTCATCCCAATTAATACCACCCTGATCATTCAAATCATAGATATAATCCTTGAAGTGAAAGCAATGATCTATATTGTGACCAGGCTATCGGTGGAAGACACAATACCGAGAGGTATCCACATTAGCAGGCCAAGCTGTCGGTGGAAGACACAATGCCGAGAGGTATCCACATTAGTAGGCCAGGCCGTTCTTTCTTTTGGCAAGGTGAGCAGGTTGGTGGCCATGAGTGCGTTAAAGATATTGGGAAGACTTTCGGGTAATGGCGGGTATTGGGCCCTCTTGGGGCCTAGTGGTCTTCTTGGCTGCTGGGGGCCATAATTGGTGGGTGGCGGAACCTGGTGGTATTGTTGAGGAACTGGTGGGTTTGGGTGGATGGCTTGATTTTGTGGAGGAGGATGGAAGGGTCGAGGAGGAATATTTGTTTGGGGAGTGGGATTAAAGAAGGGGAGTTGTTGTGGAGGTTGTGGAGGTCTTGGGTTAGGGTGGGGGAAAGGTGCGGGGTTGCCAACCACGCCCACCTGCTCATTAGTCACGGTGCCCTCGGTTGTGCCACTACTATTGTTAACATTAGTGTTCTTTCTCACCAGTCTTGGTTTTTGTTTAAACATGCCCATGATGGGTGAATCTTTCATCTGAGTCTGTATATATCTAGCTCTCTCATAGAGCTCTTCAATGGTGCTTAGCCTATTCATGGCCAAAATGTGACGGAATTGTGGAGTAGAATTTGATATGATCATCTTGACCTGTTCCGTCTCTGAAAGGGTGTCTTTAAATTTTTCGGCCATAGCCCTCCATCTATCGGCAAACAGGATGAAGTACTCCTTGGGCTTCATTTTCTCAGCAACCAGATCTGTGACTGACAAGGATGGACCCACACGGTCCTTATATTTCTGTAAGAACTTCCGCTGAATAACATTGAAATCACTGGCTTCAACCGATTCCAAAGAATAGAACCATTCAAGTGCCAGACCATCTAAAGACCTTCTAAATAAATAGGCCAGAGAGATCTTGTTATCCTGCCAGAAGGATGTTTCATACATAAAATCTTTCAAATGAATGAACGGGTTTCCCGTTTCATTGTAGCGCCGGAAATTCGTCATCTCGGAAGGAGACAAATGGAAAATCAGCAAAGTGGGGAGAGCAATCTCTGGAGAATTCTTCGGTGTCGTGACCTTCTTAATCTGCTCCTCCATACTAGCTATCTTCTGGAGGAGTATGGTGTTGGTATAAGACTCGACCGGGGCTGGATTAGAAGGGAATAGATTCGGCATAGGCCTCCTTAAGTATTGGGGAGGTGGAGGATATTGGGGCCTAACCACGGAGTGGCTTGCCAGTTGAGATGGAGTAACCATGATGGGAGCTGATGGACGTGAAGGATTCTTATGTGAGACTGCCTAGTCATTAGGAGATGAATGGCCACCCGCGGCCTGAAGAGGGTTCAAAGATGAAGGGACAGATTTCGCTTTTAGAGCGGCCTGAACCGCCTGACGTTGGGAATCGTCCAATTGAGACAGAGCATGAATCAAATAATTAAGATTGAAAGATGGGGCAACGTCCCCAGGTGTGTTTTGTGTGGTAGGTTGAGCTTGAGAGGAAGGCTCCACCTCTTGGGTAGTGGTGTCTACCACATGGACCTGAGAGTAATAAGCATGGGAGGGAGCATAGTTTCCCTCATAATGGGTAGAATCTTGAGGGGGTACCTCATAGGATGGGTCAAATTGACCCTCCTCATAACCATCATAAGAATACCCGTAGTTGGCCATGTTAATGATTTTACCTGAATGGAGTTGCATTTTTAAGGAAAAGAGAATACCTCAAGCCAACAAATATAAGTAAGAAATAATCACCCAATCAAGCAAATTATTCACACAAGTTGTAATGAACCCAAGATTTTAAGGTTTTCATTTGAGATTAAGGTGGATTTTTAAATGTGTAATATTTTCTCTCTTCAATGTGGGTCCTAGTTGCAAGTTTGGGTGTAATCTCCGAGTCAACTAAGTTCTTTCTCTCTCCTCACCAACGGATGGGTTAACTAAACTCCGACTACTTCAAATGGTACAACCGGCCCGGCGTCCGTGAGGGAATCCATGGGTGCGGAGACTTACGGAGGCCTTGGAAGAAGAATTTTCAGTCCAAAGAGATGGAATGCTCACTGGAGGGTGCTTCCAATTCTAAGAAAAGGGTGTGGGATCCTAGAAGTGTAGAGAGAGGAGGGCTCTCAACCAAATGCCCTAGAATGCAAGCTAATACATGCAGATCAAGCAGTAATAATCAAATAATCAATAAGTGCAGCCAACAGTGAAGATAGCAGTAATAATCAAGGTTCTGTGAGAATAGAACAAAATGGCGACCTCAGAGCAGTCGCTGTCTCAATAAATTATGACTGTATGACAGTCGCTAATCACAGTAACAGTGGCAAACAATGAGCAGCAAAGTAAAATAGCGCCTTGGTGTGAGGCACTGAATACGTGAATAACGCCTCTGTGAAGGGGCGCTAATAGCAGTAAACAGTGACTGGAGTGTGAGGAGAAACAACAGTAACTGAGAAATGACGCCTTGGAATTAGGCATTAAATGAGTGAATGACGCCTCTGTGGAGGGGCGTTGATTATGAAAAAAATAATGAAAAATGCCACAAATAATGGAAACAACACCTCTGTGAGAGGTCGCTGATTATGAAAATAGCGGCTTCAGAGAAGTCGCTAATCAGTTCCAGAGAACATATGATCAACTAAAAGCAAACAGAAATCAAATTTTCTTCTTAAAAATGCTAAGGATAGTTTAAAAATTGGCTAATCCAGTGGGAGGTGTGCACGTGGTACACAAAGGGAGTGTGCTACGTGGAGCACTAAGGAGGGGCACATGTGGGTGCCAAAGGAGGGGCACGCGAGGGTACCAAAGGGAGAGGCACACGTGGGTGCCAATGGAGGGGTAATCAATATAAAAACATCAAGAGTCCTACTGTGAACGCCAATTTGTGAACGTGTCACATAGACATTAAAAAGAAAGAAAATTTAATTTATTAAAAGGGAATTAAGAAAAGATGATAGATGATGGGAAATAAGGAACAAAAGAGAGCATGTGATGCTCTAAGGAGGGTGATCGCCAGAGGGGTTACCTCAAAAAAAATAAGAGATGATCGCATGTACCTTGTGAAGAAGCGGGTGAGATTGTGAGTCCTTTCTTCCTCCTTCTACCGGCTGGCCGATGAAGGGGGTCCTTGCTTTGATTACCCTTGTAAGACAAACAAAGACAAGCAAACAAGATGGATTAGCCAAAGTGTAGTATCAATGCTCTAAGGAAATAATACTATGCAACATAACATGAACACACCTTGTATGTTTTTGTTTAAACCCCTAAGAGGAGTAAAAGGTGGAGATATGTATGCTATGGATGCAGAGCAAGTAATATGATATGCAAAGAGGATGTATAACAAAAACATTGAGGCGCAATCATTGAGGTTTCACTTTTGCCATCTCCACTCCATTCCTTGGCATATCTGTCATGAAAGAACATCAAGTAGTTTAGTCATATAAGAGTGGTAAAACATCAAGGACTTATAGTGTTTAGCCATTATCAAAATCAAGAATATCAAATAACTCAAATGACCACAGGATGATGTCGAATGACCCAAGTGACCATAAGATGACTCAAATGACCACAGGGGCACAACAGAGAAATCCTTAATGAATTGCCTATAATAACCAGCCAGACCTAGAAAACTTCTAATTTCAGACACGGTCGTCGGCCAACTCCAATTCTTAAAAGCTTCTACCTTAGAAGGATCAACAGCGATACCTTCCTTTGAAATAATATGGCCAAGGAAAGAGACATCCTATAGCTAGAACTCACACTTACTAAGCTTTGCATAGAGTTGATGCTCTCTTAAGATTTGTAAGACTATTCTTAAGTCCTCTTCATGTTCCTCCTTAGTTTTAGAGTATATAAGAATATCATCAATGAAGACGACCACAAATCGGTCGAGATAAGGCCTGAAGACATTATTCATAAGCTGCATAAATGCTGTCGGGGCATTAGTTAACCCGAACGACATTACTACGAATTCATAGTGCCCATATATGCTCTGGAAAGTAGTCTTGTATATGTCTTCATCTTTGATCTTGAGCTGATGATAACCCGACCTGAGGTCTATCTTGGAGAAATATTCTGCTCCCTAAATTTGATCAAAGATCTCATCGATACGTGGCAACAGATATTTGTTCTTGATAGTGAGTTGATTTAGTCGCCAGTAGTTGATACATAGCCTGAGAGATCCATCCTTTTTCTTGACAAATAAAACTGGCGCACCCCAAGGGGATGTGCTAGGTCGAATGAAGCCCTTGTCTAATAAATCATGAAGTTGCTTCTTCAATTCTTTGAGTTCTGTAGGGGACATCCTATAGAGAGCTATTGAAATAGGTGCTACTCCAGGAACAAGTTTAATGGAGAAGTTTACTTCCCTTTCGGGTGGTAAACCGAGTAAATCCGATGGGAACACATCGAGAAACTCATTCACAATGGGAATATCGTCTAAGATGATTTCCTTGGATTCAATAATGATTACAGAAGCAAGAAAAGCTTCGCATCCTTGCAAAATGAGTTTGCAAGCATGAAGAGATGAAATAATGGTAGGATGCTTCCTATACTTGATATCAAGGAAAGAAAATCGCGGGAGACATGATTTTTGAAAGGTGATTCTCCTATTGTGATAATTTATATAGGCATCATGGTCAACAAACCAATCTACACCAATTATAGCATCGTAGCCTTCCATGGCAAGGCATACGAGGTTTGCAGGAAGATTATTACCTTCGACCATTACCTCTATCGGGGTAGTGGGTTGTAAGTTTAGTTTCGGGACCTAAGGGTGTAGTGATAGCTAGGTCCGAGGGTAGAGGAAATGATAAAACTGGCAAGGTTTTTACAAAAGCAGTAGATATAAAGGAATGAGAAGCACCAGTATCAAATAACATGAATGCAGGATGGGAATAGATTTGAATGGTACCTTCCATTAGCCCATCATCCTTGGGCGCTACATTATCCTCCAGAACAGCGTTAAGACGAGCCTGTCGCTTGCGTCCCCATTGGAAGATTGATCCTTCATGAGGGGGCAATCCGGCATGCGGTGCTCCCGGCTGCCACATCGCAAACACGCCCCTAGGCGTTGTGAACATGTCACATAGACATTAAAAAGAAAGAAAATTTTAATTTCTTAAAGGAGAAATTTAAGAAAAGATGGATAAGCTAAGCATGATATGTGAGAAATAAGAGAATAAAAGGAGCATGTGATGCTCTAAGGAAGGTGATCGCCAGAGGGGTTACCTCAAAAAAAATAAGAGATGATCGCATGTACCTTGTGAAGAAGCGGGTGAGATTGTGAGTCCTTTCTTCCTCCTTCTACCGGCCGGCCGATGAAGGGGGTCCTTACTTTGATTACCCTTGTAAGACAAATAAAGACAAGCAAACAAGATGGATTAGCCAAAGTGTAGTATCAATGCTCTAAGGAAATAATACTATGCAACATAACATGAACACACCTTGTATGTTTTTGTTTAAACCCCTAAGAGGAGTAAAAGGTGGAGATATGTATGCTATGGATGCAGAGCAAGTAATATGATATGCAAAGAGAATGTATAACGATGCTAAGATATACTGAAGGCTTCTAACAACAATAGCTATGCGAGATGAATAATAAGAGAAAACAAAGAGGAAGGGGATGCTCCTTCTGCTGTTTGTAGCAGTAAGGGAGAGAACAAAAGAGAGCTTTGGTCGCAGCAGAAAGATGAAGACCGCCTGGAGGAAGAAGAACACCCGGAGGTAGAAGCTCCAGCCATTGAGAAGAACCTACAGAAATATGTTAATGAAACACTAAAGGGGCTCCTCTCTCTATATCGCAGGGATGTCTCTCTCTCAACATAGTCTCTCTTCTGGGTGGCCTTCAAGGAGAAGTATTTATAGAGCTTAAAATCTATTTCTAATGGGATTAAAACTAGATTAAACTTCCAGAATATGGATTGACTTCCAAGGAAAGGATCGAGATCAAATGATAGAAGGATAGCCTTCGTAAGGAAGAAGCAGCAGAAACGGACACGAAAGCTCAAACGACGACATTAGGGTGGTCACGAATTTAAATGACGACCGCGCACACAGTCGTTAATTCCTGGGTTAATTTATAGAAATAAAGGACTTTCCATGTTTAAAAATAGGAAATGACGCCATCATGGAATGGCGTTAATTAATCAGCGCCTTAGAAGCTGACGTCAATTATTTGCATTTTTATTTTAAATGGATTTTGTAAAATCAGGAAATAACGCCTGCACACGCGGTCGTTGATTGATGAAATAACGACACCAAGATAGCTGTCAATTAAATAACACCCTGCTGACGGTCGTGAATTACAAATACGATAGAAAAATTAGACAAACTTCATATTAAGCCAATATTGAAGTCCACTTTGGGGCATCACGTGGTGACATGAGATTTATTCATCATAGTATCGATTTTAGCGTGTCTACAGCTGCCCCGCCTTGGCGTCTGCTTTGCAAGGGAGTGAAACAGAATGAGGCGAAAGTGTAATAAGCAGAACGAAGTGAGAACGGACTGAAAAGTAGATGCCAAGGTGTGATGCGACACGCCTCCGATACTAAGTGTTGAAAATCTTTCCACAATTTTATATGAAACAACCTCGGATGATCACGAGAAAGCAACAATCAACTAGATGAAAGAACTAAACTAATGAACAAAATGTGCACGCGGGCACGAAAAGAAAGACACCATTGGGGAGCAGTTATCAGCCAATGTAGACGTGCTACAACCAAGGTGAGTTTACAAAAAGGGTAAAGTGAAATGAGGTAAAAATCCAGTGAATGAATGCTTTCAAAGAACCAGCCTGAGCGGCTTCAAGGAGAACATAATACTCGATCCTGAATGGAATATCTCATGTCAATTCAAATCAAGAGCAAGCGGCCCTCATTACTGACTTAATATGAGGATCTTCATCATTAAAGCTCAAAGTCCTACATGATGCATGCTGGACTAAAAGAAAAATTAAAATAAACTAAAAAAATAGAAAATAATCAAGGATAATATTGCTAAACCATCCAGACTTGGTCAGGAATCCATATCTCTAAGCTGACACTAAGTCGAAGCCCGTTTATCCACGCATCAACTCAGAAAGTGGAATCGTCATCCCAAACCTTAGATGACTCAACGGCCTATCCGTGTGATCAAGACTCCCCTGGAATTATCACTATTTTTGATGAAGGGGAACTCAAATTCTAGGTTCATCAGAATCACAAGGTCCTTGATATGTTATAATAGAGTAGATATCCTATAATAACAATGCATACAGGGGGTATACAAAGGAGAGAATGATGTTACCAAGGGTAGATCCAAGCATCTTGAGACGTGCATAACCTGATCTTCTCTGTGCTCAAAGATCATTAGCTTAACAAAATTCATGATATGATCAATACATCAAGAGATAGAGTGTCAGTTCATCAAATATCCCCAATAATTATCAATATAAATCTCAGGAAATGACGACTCCTCACTGGGGCGCTAGAAAGCAAAATGACGACAGCCATAGTGTCGCTAATTACTTTCAATATTTAATTTGGAATAGAACTGGAAATGACGCCTGCATGAGAGGGCGCTAAATAAATGACGACACCGAAGGGGTCGCGATTCAATAAAATGACGATAACGGACCCGTCGTCAATTAACTGCAAGTTTCGGCGCCCCGTTCCCTGTTCAAAAACAAAACTCCAGAGGCCTAATCCCATTTAAACTTGAACTGTGCTCTGCTGGAGCTTCATTAATTTATAAAGGGGTACGTCCTCTGCTAAATATACATCACGCTGAGAACTGAGAGTCGAAATTGCAACTGAGAACCGCAATAGAGCAAGGAACGGCATCTTGTTCTTATCAGAGAGAAGAAGATGGATAGGATGATGATGCAACGACCTTTGAGGAAATCCAAGGTGGCATTTCCCAAAATATCAGATATTACAGGCCACATCAATGGAAGAATTGCCATGGGCCAAGTAAGTATTGAAATTTGAATTGAACTTCTATGCTACCCCTTCCTCTTCCTAAATTCTGATCAAAATCTTCTTTCCTCCTTCTCTTTTCTTCTTTATCTTTCCTCAAGATTACCCAAACATTCTGGGGGCAAGAAGATACACCAAGAACAAGTGGCTACCGCTCCTTCTTTCTAAACTCTCCTTAGACATGAGGACTTACCTTTCTAGATGGCACCTCCTAGGCTTAGTAACCCATGCCAAAAACTATGATAATGTACACCTAGATTGGGCCGCTATGGGAGCCCTCATAGAAATATGCCATCCTACCACACACACCTTCCTATTCTCCACCTTTGAAGCCACCATTCTTCTAGAAGAGACGGGGATGCTCCTATGCTTAAAGAGGATGAAGCAAGGAGATGAAGAGAAGATGGCACATATGACAAAGAGTATGAGTGCACAAGAAGTTCTATCAAGTTTGATTCCAAGCTCCAACATGGTGAATCAAATCAAGGCTACAAAGGGAATCAACCCCATGAAGCTTGCGGCATGGGTCTATAAGAGGATGGACCAAGCCAAGGAAGATGAACTAGAAAAGGTAATGAAGACTTTTGTAATATGCTTGGCAGGAGCACTTCTTTTCCCTTCATTGGAGGATTTTCTAGAGGAAGCACAATTGAGTGCTATTGCTAGCATATTGGAAGGAGAGAGATTAGGACCGGCGGTGCTAGCCAATCTCTATAGTGGGCTTACCTCGGCGGCTATGGGAAGGCCTTTATATGGATCTATGCTTTTGTTTTCTAGTCGGGTAGACCTCCACTTAAAGTTTGACCCATGTGAGGAAGCTCAACAAGCATCTAGGATCTTTTCTAGAAGTCCACTTCACTATATGACGGGTTCACTAGGATTAAGTGAGAGAGTGGTGAACCGGGTTCCAAAGGTGAAGAAGAGAGTGGAATGGAGA
Organism: Amorphophallus konjac; assembly: GCA_022559845.1. Taxonomy (NCBI): domain Eukaryota; kingdom Viridiplantae; phylum Streptophyta; class Magnoliopsida; order Alismatales; family Araceae; genus Amorphophallus; species Amorphophallus konjac. Next base: position 85,604,353 of record CM040122.1, on the reverse strand, counting down.
GAGCACCTAAAAGTCATGCCTAAAAACCTCTTCACATGTGCACCGGGGTTCCTTAAAATCCAAGCCATCCGCACACGGCTCTCATCCGGAGGGGAGCTTCGACTAGTGGGTGCCACCGAGCTAATCTTCTACAATGCTCACCGGTGCCTACCACAAATTGGCCTTCCATGTCATCACTTCGAAGAAGCATCTCACCTCTCACCTATCAAGAGGAGGGACCTTGGCTCCAATGAAGATAAGGAGGAGATCAAGACCATCCAAGCCCTATGGAGGATCAACAAGCTACATCAACCCATGGAGATGATTGAAGAAGACAAAGAGCAATGGAAAGCCTATGTAATAGCTCTTAGAGGATTGAGACCCAAAGTGGCTCATTAACAATGCAATGATTGCTTTTCTTTTAATAAAATAAAGGATTCTTCCTTAATTGAGCCAAAAAAAGCACTTAGAATGATTAATTCTCTCAATTTCAATCAGATTCTGTCTTTCTGTTCTGAGCCGCGACGAAAGTCAAGCCGCTAATTCCTCAAATAACGCTCCCAACCTCGTCGTCAATTTCTTTAAGCAATTTCCTTAAAACAAATAAATCAAATAAAACTACCACGATTGGCGCCTTCTTACGCAGGCGTTGATTAAATGATGCCCCACTAAATGGGCGTTGATTCCATTATATTCTTTTCAGATATTCCCTTAATTTCATGAAATGACGCCTTGATAGAAGTCGTGCCTTAATCCGTGCGTTGTCATCAATCACAAATAATCCAATTCATCTCATCATTACTCTGACAATAATCACAATTTACCATGCAGTGTGAAATGACGACTTTGGATGCTATCATCAAATCCATAAATGCTAAGATATACTGAAGGCTTCTACCAACAGTAGCTATGCGAGATGAATAATAAGAGAAAACAAAGAGGAAGGGGATGCTCCTTCTGCTGTTTGCAGTAGCAAGGGAGAGAACAAAAGAGGGCTTCGGTCGCAACAGAAGGATGAAGACCGCCTGGAGGAAGAAGAACACCCGGAGGAAGAAGCTCCAGCCGTGGAGAAGAACCTGCAGAAATCTGTTAATGAAGCACTAAAGGGGCTCCTCTCTCTATGTCGCAGGGAAGTCTCTCTCTCAACAAAGTCTCTCTTTCAGGTGGCCTTCAAGGAGAAGTATTTATAGAGCTTAAAATCTATTTCTAATGGGATTAAAACTAGATTAAACTTCCAGAATATGGATTGACTTCCAAGGAAAGGATCGAGATCAAATGATAGAAGGATTGCCTTTGCAAGGAAGAAGCAGCAGAAACGGACACGGAAGCTCAAATGACGACATTAGGGTGGTTGCGAATTTAAATGACGACCGCGCACACAGTCGTTAATTCCTGAGTTAATTTATAGAAAATAAGGACTTTCCATGTTTAAAAATAGGAAATGACGCCTTCATGGAATGGCGTTAATTAATCAGCACCTTAGACGCAGACATCAATTATTTGCATTTTTATTTTAAATGGAATTTGTAAAATCAGGAAATAATGCCTGCACACGCGGTCGTTGATTGATGAAATAATGACACTAAGACAGCCATCAATTAAATAACGCCCTACTGATGGTCGTGAATTACAAATACGATAGAAAAATTAGAAAAACTTCATATTAAGTTAGTATTGAAGTCCACTTTGGGGCATCACGTGGTGACATGAGATTTACTCACCATAGTATCAATTTTAGCGTGTCTACAGGCGTTTCCAGCATTCTTCGGCTGAGTGGCCGAACTTCTCGTAGAAAGAGCAAGCCGCCATGACTTGCTTATCTTCTTCTTTCACCTTCTTGTTCCTGCGATCATCCTTGTTGTTTCCAGTCCGAGATCTCTTCTTGTTGTCCCGAGAGTTGTAAGTGATGCTGAATTTTTCCTCTCTTCTTCCTCGCCGATCAGAGTTTCGGCTCAGCTCCTCCCCTTTGCCTTTGAGTTTATCAACCTTCTCCAAGGTCCGATCACACAAGTGTGCCCATTGGACCATCTCTGCATAGGTCAGAATATTTTGTGGGCCAAGTTGCTGGATGGAGATGGGCCGCAGCCTATCCATGAAACGATTTGCTTTTAGAAGATCCGTGCTCACTAAATGTTGAGCATAGGGTGCTAGGCGAGAGAATTGTAAATCGTATTCTATCACCGTTATCATGCCTTGACGCAAAGAAGCGAACTCCGTGGCCTTCCTCTCCTTAACATGCTCGGAGAAGTATTTTGCTAGGAAGAGTGTGAGAAATCCCTCCCAAGTGTGTGGTGCGTTTTGAGGCGGCGCCGGAATAGACTTCCACCAAGTACGCACATCCTTGTTGAGTTGGAATTGGCTAAAGTTGGGGGACAGAAATACTAAGTTCTGTCATCTACATGTCAACCAAAGGAGAGCAAGATTGACTATTCATAGAATCAAACTGGACAATGGTGAATGGTGTGAGGAGGAAGCAATGCTGAAGGAGAAAGCTGTTGAATTCTTTCAGAAGCAATTCACCTCTGCAGAGCATCAGATCAAACTAGGAGTTATGGAGCATATCCCCTGTCTCATTTCAGCAGAACAAAATGATGCCCTCACTGATATACCGGAGGTGGATGAAATCAAATGTGCAGTTCATTCCCTGTCCTCAGACAGTGCCCCCGGTCCTGATGGATTTACAGGTAAGTTTTTAATAGCTTGTTGGGATATTACCTCAGCGGATGTCACCAAAGCAGTGCAAAGCTTCTTCAAAGGATTCCCTCTTCCTAGGGGTATCACTTCTTCTTTGATTGCCATGATCCCTAAAGTGGAAGCACCCAGTTCATTCACAGAAATGAGGCCAATCAGCCTCTGCAATTTCACTTACAAAATAATATCTAGGATCATCAGCTCTAGATTGGTGGATATCCTTCCCCAAATCATATCAGATAATCAAGGGGCCTTTGTTATGGGGAGGAACATAATAGACACCATATCACTTGCTTCAGAAATGATGAAGGACCTAAGCAGAAAAGTAAGGGGAAACAACATCATTCTCAAGTTAGACATGGCAAAAGCGTATGATAGATTGGAGTGGGATTTTTTGAATGCAGTCATGAAAGCTTTTGGATTCTCCAGCATGTTTTGTTCCTTAATAAATGCACTACTGAACAACTGTTGGTTTTTGGTCTTGTTCAATGGGACCCCGATTGGTTTCTTCAAGTCCTCTAGGGGCGTCAGACAGGGTGACCCTCTCGCCCCTGCCTTATTCATCATAGCTGAAGAAGCTCTCAGTAGGGGAATCACTAGCCTATTCAACAGAGGGAAGGTTCAGTTTTTTAAGATGCCCAGAGGATGCAAGCAGATAACCCATCTTCTTTATGCTGATGATACCTTGGTGTTCCTAAATGGTATGGCTAAAAATATACAAGGTCTCCTACAATTCATAAGAGACTATGAGGCATCCTCTGGTCAGAAAGTGAACAGCAACAAGAGCAGCTTTATTGTGTCTCGTAAAGCTTCCACTGCAGTGATTAGAAGGATAGCGGAATGCACTGGCTTCCAGCATAAGAATGGGTTGAAATCATATCTTGGTGTTCCACTCTATGAAGGAAGGAAGAAAATATCACATTACAAATATTTGGTTGAAAAAATCTGCTTAAGGCTTGAGAGCTGGCAGTCGAAATATCTATGCCAAGTTGGCAGAAGAAGCCTAATTAACTCGGTGCTCCAGTCTATCCCAATATACACAGCCAGTGCATCTTGCTTACCGGCCACAATAATAGACATAATAAATAAGCTGTGTGCCAGATTTTTCTGGAGTGGCAATGACGGCTCAAAGCGCCATTGGGTTTCTTGGTCTAACATAACCAAACCGATTGAGGAAGGTGGGCTTGGCATCAAAAGTCTGCAACACATTCAATTAACTATGGTCATTAAACAGATATGGAGAATTATCAGTGGCACTTCCCTGTGGTCCCAATTTGCATCTTCTAAATATATGAAGGGCCATCTCAGCACAATAGAGAAGCCATTCCCGGCAGGAATCCGCAAGGATATATTTAATCAGGCAAAGCAAGTGGTACTTTCCAACACTCGTTGGATCCCTATGGATGGCAATTCTATTGATATTCTTAAGGACAATTGGTATGGTTATGCATTGGCTCCCCATGCAAACCTCCCAAAAGTCACTCTTAGGGAGGCTGTTGAGAATCCCCATCACATGGTTTGGTCTTACATCCAACCCAACATTGCAACACACAGTGATAAAATCCATCTCCAACAGCAATCAGACAGGTGTGTTTGGGCTGCTAGCATTGATGGCACTTTCAACAGTAAATCAACCTATAATGTAATTAGACCGCAGGGTAACAGAAGGCTGGCGCTTAGAAAGATTTGGGGGGAACACATTCCCCCGAGGGCATCCATGTTTTGCTGGAGAATCTTGAACTTGACAGTCCCGGTAGATAGCTCCATCAAATCTACTGGCATTTGCCTCCCTTCCAAGTGCCTCTGCTGCAAGGATTCAAATAAGGAAGAAACTCTGAATCATTTGTTTGGCAATAGTCAAATAGCACAGCCCCTCTGGAGGATGTACTGCCTCTTTTTTCAAGCTGCAGATCCCTAAACTCAGTTACAGGATTCTGCTGGGATGTCATATGCACGGCTGACAATAAAACTCCGGTAGGTTATGCAGCCATTCTAGCAATGCTTCTCATACTATGGGAAACATGGAAAGTTCGCTGCAAACTCAAATATGAGGAAAAGGAGACCGCAATAAAACTTGTATAGCAGCGGATAATGAGGCAAATAGAATTCACCTTGAGTAATATTCGATTTAGCAAAGGCCCCACAAATAATGATAGAAGTGTGATTGCACACTTCAATCTGTCTTATAATTGTAAAGAGAAACTTCCAAAACAGATCAAATGGTCCTGCCCTGGAATGGGCTATGCCTTAAATGTGGATGGGGCTGCCAAAGGCAACCCAGGCCATGCAGGAGGAGGTGGTTGCATCAGGAGTAATAGAGGGGAATTGATCCATGGGTTTTCATACTATTATGGTGTTGGGAGTAACATGGTAGCTGAGGCAAGAGCTCTTTTAGATGGGCTGAGAATACTAGAGAAAAGCAGATTACCAGCGGCAGCCATTTAATCAGACTCTAATGCATTAGTCACTTTGTTACAGACTAATCAACTCCCCCTGGAGGATCTATAGATGGTGGGTTGAAATAAACGTTATTCTCAATAGAAACAAATGGAGCATCCAGCACATATATCGAGAAGGTAACGCTGTTGCGGATGCCTTAGCATCATTGGCCTGCACAGTTCGCACCATCCCGGATTTCACATGCTGGAAGGAGCTTCCTAGGAGAGCGCGTGGGTGCGCCACTGTGGACGCGACTGGTCTTCCCAGTTGGAGGAGATGAGGTTTTTTTTTTCTTTTGGTTCTTTTTATTCCATACTGCTACACTTCCAGGGGTTTGCCCCGTTGTTATTTTGTAATCTTCTTTATCAATAAGAGTAGGGCCGGAGATTTTTTGATGGAGTAAGCACAAACTGTGCTTCCCCTCAAAATTTCTCTAAGGTCTCGTTTACATATATATATATATATATAACCTTCTCTTGCTTGGCACATTGCATGACCTCGAATATACGGTTCATTTCATCTATCCAGTTTTCATCTTCGTCTGGGTTGGAAGAACCAGAAAATCACAGAGGGTTTAGACTCTGAAAGTTGTGATGCAGATCACCATCACCAGCCCTCGTGCCGGCTTGGGCCATATTTTACAAGGCCTGGGTGAGACCCACAACAGTTTGTTGCATTCCACCCCAATCAACACAGTGAGCCATTGTAAGAATAAGGTACCTGAGAAGAGTAATAAATTTGTCAACTCCAATGGGTTTTTTTTTTCAATAACCGCGGCTCATCTAATAGGTCAAAGGGAGAGTGCACCCCCATTCCAGAGGAAGGGAATGTTCCCACTCCACCTTCAAGCCACTAGATGCTTTATTTTATTGATACTTCAAATGCTACATAATCACTTAGAGGCCATCCTCTAGAGTACACTGAGATAGAAGGAATGAGGCCTACGCATCCGTAAGGTCCTTGCTACAAATACACTATGAGTGCTAAAGAGATGTGGGGACGCCATAAGGGAGGCACCCATCCTGCAGAGAAGAGGTCTGTGCTTCCAGCTTCAGCAACCGGTTCTTCCATGCCAACGCCCGGGTCGGAGGGCAGCAGTGGAGAAGGTCCGTGCAAGTCGCTTTTGGAGCGAGGGGTTCGTGCAGTCTGCATCGAAAGGGAGGTCCGTGCAGCCAGTATCCAGTCCTTGCAATTCCGGCACTATATCAGTCCTTGCAATACATGTATCTGAAGGAGACTAGCCCCAGCCGGTCTGCCACAAGTGGACCAAAACAACTCTTCGGTAGCTGAGAAGAGGAGGAATAAGAAGCATTGCATTGAGCATTGCAGGCATGGGAGGCAAGAGCGTCTGCCACTTGATTTCCCTCACGGTACACATGTGAAATAGGGATGCCAGCATTCTGGGTAAATTGGTAGATCTCACTCCACCATCTTAGGCTTGTCCACGAAGGAGGGTTCCCCGTCCTCAAAGAAGAGACCAATATGGCCGAGTCGGAGTTAATGGCCCCAAGCTGAAGCCCATGTTGGTGTGCAAGGCGAATGCCATCGCACATCGCACGAGTCTCAGCCACTATGCTTGAGCCACAACCGTAGTAGTGTGAGAATGCCATGTGCAGGTGGCCTCCAGAGTCCCTGATGCATCCTCCACCCCCGCAGTGTCCCGGGTTCCCCCTGCTAGCGCCGTCAACATTAAGCATCAGACCATTACTAGGAGGGATCCAGCGAATCATTCTGATGATAGTCTGGGGATCTTTGAAAGGCCAGCCAAATGCAGATACAAGCGCTAGTTGATGCACCGTAGGCCGCTGCTTGAAAGACATATTCTCGAGAGCCATGCTAATGTTGCCATGGGTTCTTCGGATGATTCCAGTAATGGATGCAGGATGATTTTCAAGTCGTGTTGTGCATCTAGCTTTCCAGGTTTCCCACAAGATGAGCATAGATGCGTAGATGACAATGAAACCATGAATATTCTACGCAGTATGCGTGCATAGCGTGACCCAGAGCCTCTGCGTGGTACTTTGATTAGCACCGAAGCCGTGCCCCATAAGGGGAGATAACCAGTGCCACAGTGCTTTAGCAGTGTCTCCATGTAGAAAAAGATGGTCCATGTCCTCAGACTCTGGTTGTCTACAGCAGTTGCAGGCGGATACCATAGGGATGCCGCAATCAGCAATTCTAGCATCTACAGGGATGGCTTTATGTAGAACCCGCCATGCAAACAGTGAGACACGCCGTTGGAAACAGCGGTGCCATATGACTTGTAGGGGGCGTTTTGGGGCGCTAGTGGGACGCAATTTGTTATATGCAGACTTGACGGTGAAGTTCCCGGCCTCAGTCACCACCCAGACGCAGTGGTCCTCGTTGTTAGAGAGAGGAATCCCAGAGATATCAAAGTGGCCCGAAAGAGAGGATCTCAGAGGGTGAGCAGGGTTCAGAAGAACATCCCGAACAGAAGGAGAGGGGCCTGGGTATGGGCCTTGTAAAAGTTGGCGAAGAGGCTGGGCACCCAGCCACACATCGTCCAGGAAACTCACAGTGGCTCCGTCCCCGACGATCCACCTTGTGTTAGCAGCAACCACTTCGCTTGCCAACTGGAGAGTGCTCCGGGGGATGCCGTGCAGGCTTCGAGGCTTGCTTGTTGGGTTCTCCGCCATAGTGGTGTAGTGCCGGGCGTATTCAGCCCACAGTGAGGAGCCCCGTTGTATATACCAGGCCAGCTTTACGGGTGTGCCAAATGCTACGAACTCCTAATCCACCTTCAGGTACGGGCCGTTGTATAACATGCCAAGGCACCCAATGCCGGCGTTGCTTGCCATCAGAAACGCCCCACAGAAAGCTTGCACAGAGCCGTTCAATGTCGTTTATTGTGGATTTCGGGATGGATGCGGCAGCGGCTAGGTAAATCGGGATGGAGCCAAGCACCGAATTGATGAGGGTGATCCTCCCAGCTTGAGAGAGCAGCCGTGAGTTCCATGAGCTAATGTGACCAGTGATTTTTCCAATAAGTGGTTTGTAGTCTGCCACCAGAGTTCTCCCTTGTCTGATCTGGACACCAAGGTAGTTGATAGCGCCATGTTGCTGACAAAACCCAGTGATCCGAGCAATTGAGGTAGCTGCTCTGGGTGGTGCTGTCTTCGAGATGAGGAAGCTGCTCTTAGAGTGATTCACTTTCTGTCCAGAGGAAGTTTCGTACCGCTTGAGGAATTCCATGAATTTTCTGAGATTGTGGGCATGTCCATTAAGAAATACTAGTGTGTCATCAGCGTATAGGAGGTGTGAAATATGGGGACAAGCTCTAGGGACGGCATAAGGCTTGAGAACACCTTGCTGATGGAGGTCCAAGATACCTCGACTGAGCACTTCCTCCATGATTATAAATAGAGCAGGGGCAAGGGGGTCTCCTTGTCTTAGGCCACGAGTAGAACGAAAATATCCTGCCAAGGCTCCATTAAACATGACAAAAAACCAACAGTTGGTGGTCATCATAGCAATAAGTGAGGTGAATCTACTGGAGAAGCCAAATTTCCGGAGAACCGCAATGAGGAAATCCCACTCAAAGCGATCATACACTTTCAACATATCAAGTTTGAATATAACGTTGTGGTCATGCACCTTCCTACCAATTTCAGCTACCAATTGTCTGGATAAGGAAACATTGTCAGTTATATGCCGACCTCGCACAAAGGCGCCTTGTTCCCTGGATATGATGAGGGGCAATATGTCCACCATTCTGGCACAAAGAATCCGAGAGATTATTTTATAGCTGAAGTTGCAGAGGCTAATTGGCCAGAATTCTCCAAAATGAGTTGGTTGACGAACTTTAGGAATCATGGCAATAATGTTGGAGGTGGCAGCTCGAGGAAGAGGGATACCTCGAAAGAAACAGTCTATGGCTGCTACCACATCTCTGCCAATAGTCTCCCAACAAGCAGTGTAGAAGGCGCCTGTGAATCCGTCAGGACCAGGGGCACTCTCTCTACTCAGCCCCCACACAGCTTCCTTAACCTCCTGGGCAGTGGGAGGAGAAACCAGAGATTAGTTTTGGTGCTCAGAGATACAAGTAGGGATAACATTGAGCAAGTTGGCCTCAATGGAATGGCTTTCAGTAGAGAGGAGTTGTTTGAAGAACTGTTCCGCCTCACTCATCAGGGTTTGTTGATCCTCACACCAGACACCAGCCACCTTTAGTCTGTGGATATAGTTTTTCCTTCTCTTGCCTTGAACAACGGCGTGGAAAAAAGCTGTGTTCCGATCACCGTCCGCAATCCAGTTCACCTTGGCCTTCTGAGACCAGAAAACTTCCTGCCTGTGAAGTATTTGGCGTAGTTCGGCCTCCGCTGCATGTAATCTCATTCTGTTCTCCTCTGTAGGATTAAAATCAAATTCAGCTTGTTTAGTATTGAGGCATGCCTCTGCAACTTTGAGAGAAATCTCCAGTCTGCCAAAGACAGTTTTGTTCCACAGTTGAGTGCCACCTTGGTGGCTTTGAGTTTATTCTGAAGTGTGATAAAAGGGTTGTAGTCGCAAGGTAGAGTAGAGGACCAAGCATCACTAACACACTGTTGGAAAGTAGGATGGTCCAGCCACATCTTCTGAAAGACGAAACGGGACGGATGCCGTTGCACCTCCTTATAAGATAAAAGAAGTGGCGCATGATCAAAAGAGCTGCACGGGAGGTGCTTGACCACCAATCCCGGGAATGTAGTTTGACAGCAGACGCTGATCAGAATCCGGTCCAGCCTTGCAAAGATAGCTGCATCTCCCACCCTTTTATTAGACCAGGTAAAGCGGGGGCCAGTGAAGCCTGCATCAAGCAATCCTGCAAAAGAGATAAAGGTAGTGAAGTCCAGCATGGAGGTGGAATGCGGTAGAAGCCCTCCTTTCTTCTCGGATGGATCGGAGAGGCAGTTGAAATCCCCTCCGACAATCCAAGGGATAGAATTGTTCTCCGAGTAAAGAAGAAGATCTTCGAATAGAGTTCTCCTCGTGGCCGCGTCACATGCAGCGTAAACCGCGGAGACCTTGTATATATCTATGCCACCACGTTGAACAACCCCAGATACATGCTACGAGGATGTAGCCTCTATCAGAAAAGATAATGGTGAATTCCAGAAAATCCAACGGGTTTGATGGGGTTAATTCCTAGATATAATTTCCAATTACTATCTCATCCCGGGTTCTACCCAATTTCTCTCATGGGTTGAAAATTTCTTTCATTGTTTCACAGGTATGGGTCCTTAAGCCTTGGACTTAGCCTATGACACGACATTTTCTTAGGAATTCGTAAGTCTTAAGACCTACGCTCTGATACCACTGTAACTATCACGCCCCAAGATTATGCAGCGGAAACAATCAGGAACATGAATAACCGGCTAGTACGCCTCAAGTGAGCAATATAATCAGAGCACTAACACATTCACACATAACAAATGAATGCATAATATTTGGATAAAATCTTTGCTTTATTTAAGTAATAATCAAAAGTACATAAGGTTGACTCTTGACTCTTACTAACTAGACTCAAAAAAATGGAAAATTACATAGCGACTTTTGACTATCAACTAATGTCAATCTAAGGCTTCGCTCCTTCTTTAATCAATCTTGGATCTATCACTTGAATAGTATGAATCTGACCCGTTAGAATTTTCTGAAAAAGATTTGAAAAGTAGGGAATGAGCACACATGCCCAGTAGGTATCTTCGTATCAACATGAAGGCAATCTTTAAGTAATTAACATTTTAGCTCTAAAGTATAAGATAAGTCATGAAAATACGATAAAACACGTGAATAAATCAAAGTAACACAAATGACAAGATATGATCAAGGTGGGATAAGAAAATTCATGTAGACTTGGAAATATGATCAAGCAAGTATATAACATGAATGTAATTTGGCCTTTCATGAACAAGAATGCACTTTTTCATAACCATAAAGGTTATGCACTAGAAAGTCATGTAACGAGAATGTACTAGCAAGCATGTAATTTCACAAGATTACCTCGTGGATCTTCACTCGTTTATAAAAAAAGTACTCCCAGCATAATGCGATGCCAGTGTTCATCATACCCCATGGTTTATAGTATGTTTTCGACTATCTGTCGAGGGGACGAGAGTTGAGCCCTTGGACACTGTCCATGCCCGCTCTTGCATCTTCAAGTTATAAATCATGCTACTTCTACGAGAATATAAATATGGCCAATAATGTACAAGTTCAAACTATAGTTTCATGATAACAAATATCAAGGTAAGTGTAATATCTTGGATTCTTCGGATCGGAATCGGAGAGCTTTCGGATCGCTTTCGTGGGTCTTGATATGTGTTTTACGATCTACGTGAGTTTTTTCCTTGTATAACTTGCGGAACCCTGTGGAGAGTTGACCATTGAGTTTTGCTACTCAGGGACGCTACAGGTGGGTTGTGCTCGTTCCGAGGATCGTGAAGACTATTTTTTCATATTTTTCTAAATTTATGAATTTTTCGTGCCAAAAATTGGATTTTAGGAAAATTGCTAATTTCCTATTTTTTTCTTTTTCTTCTTAACCCTTTCTCTCTCCCCTCACGTCTCTCACTTTCTCTCCCTCCGTTCTCTCTCCTCTCTTCTCCTCTCCCCCCAGTGCGCGACCGGTGCAGAGCTGGGTAAGGCGGGGATGGCATAGAGCTGACCTGGAGCGTGATGGTGTGAAGATTGGAGTGTGGCATTGGCGCGATCCCTTGGTGGATTCAAAGCCAACGTGGGTGGGTTCGTGTGATGGTGTTCGACGTATTGTGGCAGTCTTGGCTCGCGAGAACTTCGGTGGAGGTAGGGGGACAGATTCCCTACTCTTTTACTGCATTCCCTCGCGATTTGGAACCGAACAGTGTGAGTTTGAGCGGGTTTTGCCTCGGTTGGGCGAATTGCATGTTCGGGGGGTGTGAGCCGTGTTCACCATTCCAGGCAATGATTTCTAGTTTAAATGGTTTCATTTGAACCCCTGGCATGTTGGGAATCTTTTCTTGCCAGTTCCATTGCATTTGGTTGAGAATCGGAGCCGGTATGAGCCCGACCATCCATGTGACTCATTTTGGGTCGATTCGTTAGAATCGCCCGTTTCTTACCTTTTAATAGTCGTTTTGATTCCTTCCGGCTTGTGGAAGGTGCATAACGTATCTAGGGTTGTTTCCCCGTCATTTAGACGCGATTGGGGCATGGAAATATCGGGTTTTGAGCCTCCCTATGGTTTTCCCGCCGTATCGGCTTAGCTGTTCTTCCAGAGACCGTTTTTGGTCTTTAGCGGCCCATTGGAGACCGCTAGGTTGTGTGTATAAGTCGGTTTGGCTTTGCGGTCGGTCGGGGTGTATAAGTCGGTTTGGCTTTGCGGTCTCGCGACCGACCGCAAGGTCTTTGCTTGCGGCCCTTAGAGGACCGCTAAGCTTTGCATAGCGGCCTGAGGAGGACCGCTAGGCTCTGAGTGATGGGTTAAGGGTGACCGTTACTCTCCACATTGTGTTGGCTAAGTCGGTTCACTGGGTAATGGCCATGCGACTGACCATCTCTGAGGTTGTACGGCCCCATCTGTGACCGCCACCTGTCGTTTTATGTCGGTTCGGGCTAGCGGTCTAGCTCCGACCGCATGGGTGTCCTTGGCAGCCTTGGGGTGACCGCCAGGCTTTGTGTAACGGTCCTAGGTAGACCATTTAGGTGCTTTTGACCGGTTAAGTCAGTTTAACTATTTTGGAGTTTGACTGGGCGTAGCGGCCATGTTGTGACCGCTAGGGTCAAGCTTGCGGCCATGAGGAGACCGTCTGGTGGTAGTAGCGGCCTCAGGCAGATCGTAAGACTCCTACTTTTGTGGATTTTGTATCTGGGGTTTTTCATGAAGGTAGCAGCCCTTTGGATGACCGCCAGGTTGGTCTAGCGGCCAGGGTGAGACCGCTAACTGCACAGAGTGTTATTTTGTGTTGGTTTGATTTCTGGTTAATGTGGTTTTGACCCCTTGGTTAGTCCACTATTCCGTGGATGTCTTGGACGTCCTATGAGGACTGCGACCGTGTTATTGGGTGTCTGAGAGGGCCACTATACTGTGCTGTGTTTTGTATTATTCGAGGGTCATTATGGTTTCTGGTCAACCCGGTTGTGACCCAGTGGTTGACACGTGACCTCGTAAGTGTCTCGTTTATCCTGTGAGGATCGAGATAGGGTTTTGGGCGCTTGGAGGTATTATCTTACCTTGGTTTACATGCCATGTGGTTTGAGGACTTTTCATGATCCCTCATGTTCCGTGCTTCGTGTTATGCGGAATTATGAGTCCGTTGTGTGGCTCGAAGCTGAGGACTCATTGTTGCTATTATTGCTGTTATGGATCCGGATGTTCTGTGCCATGATCCATAATGTGTTTTACTATAGCTTTTGGCTTAGGGACTAAGCTGATTAATAGTGTGTTACTGTGATGTGCGACAATCTTGACCCGAGTCTTATGACTCAAGGATCATTGTTAGCAGGTCCAGTTGACTGTCCTGAGTCTGGTAGCAGTTGTGTACTGCATTGTGCTCTGTAGTATGTGCAATAGGTGTGTGCTTACCCTGTTTGTACTTCGATGTTCACTATTTCGAGTCTCTATGTCTAGTGAGCCTCCACTAGTCGTAGCCTGATGACACTTTCCTGTGTGTCGGACCACCTGGGAGTGGTGGCGGGGCGAGTTCCCGACAGACGGTTTTTAGGCTAGTTTCGGTGGGCCCCCTTGCTTTACGGTAGCATCCTGCTGGGGGGGAAAACTAGCTAGAGGCCTGGCTCAAGACATTGGGCTTGTGTGTGCACACGTGGTCAGGGGCGGTTGGACGAGCGCCGATGGTCATGACCCTGACTAGTCACTCATTACTATAGTTCCTTGGTTCTTTGTGAGTGTCTCAGTTACCACCGTGCTAGGTGTGTGCGAGATACTTGAGGCACAGTGTAAGACGTCAGTGGACGCATCTGGCTATTCTTCTAGTGAGGAGGTGCTTCTGTCACATGACACGATGACTTGTGTTTTCGTGACTGGTTTCCATCATGATTGACGTGACTTGTCGGGTAGTTTGCGTTTGACTTCACCCGCGGTCTAGTCTAGTGTAGCATATACGATGGTGAGCTTATGTATGTCTTGTGCCTTTGACTGTGTAGGTCTTTGGTAGGCTTTACCTATTTTGGTAGGCTTTTTACGATAGGGTTTCGTGATTCGACAATGGATCAGTAACGCCCGACTTGTGAGATCGGGGTTCACCTTTCTGTTGCTATTCGGAGTAGTTTAGAGGGCCGAGGTTCCTTCGACTATCGTGTTTCAGCGTTATGCCTTTTTCTCTTTACTTTTATTGCTATTACTCCTGCTTTGCTTTAGTGTAGCACTGCTGTTACTGCGTGTTTTGTGGTAGGGTTCTACGGGATCCCTACTGAGCCAGTGACACGAGTCTCACCCCTGACTTTTCAGGTGTAGCAGTTCTTCCTCCTACTGGGCGGTACCTGTTGCATGGTTCTTAGTGCCAGCGTTACCAGTGTCAGGTTTCCCCTAACTTGAGAGTACATTCTCTTTCCTGTTGGATTCTACTTATCTTTCTGTTGGACTAGACTCTGCTAGTTTAATTGTTATAGAAAATGTAATTATATTTCTATTATTTTAGCAATCTTGATCATTGAAATTTAATTGCTTACTGCTTTATCAAGAAGTTCAATGTACTATCACATACCTTTCTATCCCTTTGGAGCTTTTTTGCTCTTGGGAGGCCGCGCAGGTTCCAAGTGGTATCGGGTTTACCCGGTATCCGGAGTCTGGGTCGTCACAGTAAGAATGCACCAATTAAGAATACGGGAGTTCAAAGATTGATTTAGAACAAGGTTATGCCATGGAGAAAAATCGGCAGCATAACGGCATATTCTTTAATTTTCATAATTCATTAGATAGCTTTGGAAACAAAGTGTTAGGTTCTAGATAATCATAGACCATCTAGGATCATAATAAAATCAACCCTTGGGTACAACCTTGCGTTAAACAATACTTAGACATCAAACGGTCATATCGAAGCCGTTTAGAGAAATAACAGTCATTTATTGGACCGTATGTGGATCTATGCGGTCATGATTGGACCGTTTAGAAACAGAGCCGATGAAACGAATGAACTGGAACCATACGGTCAAGGCAGGGCCGCTAGGCATCCTTGGCGGTCAGGTAAATGACCGCTACCAAACTCTAGTGGTCTCCATAGGGCCGCTAAGGTCCAGAACACAAAATAACGGTAAAGTGCTTTCTAGACAATTGGACCAAAATACAACCCAAATACACACCAAATACGACCAAATATGTATAAAATACAAATATGTATAAAAATATGTACTAAAGTATCAAAGCTCCGGTGGAGACTCCAGACTATCCCCCAACCACAAAGAGGTCGGTGTCGACTGAGTCGTGCTGCGTGTCCGGTACTGGCGGCTCGCTGAGTCGAGCCGTACTCAGGCTCTAGTGTCCTCACCACCTACGAGGGGCTCCAATGACCCGAGGGCTGCCACAATCTCGTTTCCAGAATGTGGACTTAGATTATGTCCATGTTACATGGCCATCAATATTCACTCTTTTAAAGGAGATCATTCGGGGACTACGCTACGAGGAAGCGAATCCCCGAAGATCCGAGAGTGATCAAGAAAAGCGATTGATTTGGGATTAAATCCATGTTTCTCACCCCTTTGGCATCATGGCCTTGAAATTGGTCCAAATACCAAAGTGGGGTTTTGAGAAGAAAACACGATTGTTATAAAACGAAGGTGAAAATAAAAAAGGGGACTCTCGACGATTGGCAACCTCGGAGTCATATCCATAGGCTTGGATAAAGCTCGGGCCATTGGCCACCGAAATCACAATCGAACCATCATATGAATGACATACCGAAAATCAGGGAGAAACTACCCAGCTATTCGGGGGAGAGAGAGAGAGAGAGAGAGAGAGAGAGAGAGAGAGAGAGAGAGAGAGAGAGAGAGGGAGGGAGAGCATCGGAGCAGAGCAACAACATCATACGCTAAGGAAAGAAAAAGTATTAGGGTCATTCATTTCAGGGTAACAGATTTACATCCAAGCTATGCAAAGCCTCATGAAACGCAAAGAAATAAAGGGAAACGAGCAATGCATGACCCACCCTCTGCCACAGATGGCTCCCAAATTCTCTCACTCCCTCTTTCACTCTACTTTTCCCTTCCGTTTTCTGGCTCTCTTCTCCCCCTTCTCTCCTTCTACAGTAGCTTTGGAGGACTTCAGGTGGCTTCAATGGCTTTAAAGGGTGGCTGCAAGCAAGGAGTTCCTAAGGAGCAGAAGTAGATTTTTTGGCTCCACAGGGGGCCTTTTATAGGTGTTCAAACACCTATTCGGACTGAAAGCCTTCATATCTCATCTCCTTTCCTTTTTTTTGTTTCGCTGTTGATGCCACTCCTGCTGTTGCTGCGTTGTCATTGCTTCGCTGCCGCTGACGTTGATGCTGCCGATGTTGTCGTCGCTGCTCTGCTACCCTGGCCGCTACTGCTGCTACTGCGGTAGCTATTACTGCCTTTCCTTCGCAGGGGGTGCGGCGGAGGAGAGGGGGGACCCCTCCCTGCAGGTAGTGGGCCGGCCTCCTGCACTGCATGCGTGGAGGCAGCCATGCCGTTGACCCCGGCGAAGCCATGTGGACATTCAATGCTCACAGAGCTATGAGCTACAGTACTGAACACACGAAATTCACGTCCAGAGGGAAAGCGACGAATTCTCGATCGCGAAATTGGCATCCGATATGGTGGTCACGAGTTCTTTGGACCCCAAGGGGAAATCACGTCCATGACCTTGACACTAATTAAAAATGGCATCCATGTGAAGGGCTGCCAATTCATCAGATTAACATCCAATAAACTTCAGGAAAATCCAATAATATCAGGAATTTACGTCACTTGGAGAAGGTGCCAATTCATGAATTCGCGTCTGCCATAAAGGGTGCCAATTTGTGTGAGTCAACTTGTGGAAGGCTGCGTCAACCTAAGGAAATTAGCATCACTTCACGAGGTGCCAATTAAAGAATTGACGTCTGCATGAAGGGACACCAATTTTTTTTCTTTTTTTTAGCGCTAACAAATGCGCCCCACCCGCGGGTGTCGCGAACAAGGGACGAGGGAGCGGGGCCTGCGGGTGCAACTTCTTGCCCGACAGGAGATTGATATCGGGGGAGAACATCTTTGAACATCTTTTGATTCACTGTCAGCTTGGACGCCGATGGTTGAAGAGCTGTCAGCTTGAATGCCGATGGTTGAAAAGCTGTTGGCTCGGGTGCCGATGATTGAAAAGCTGTTAGGTCAAACGCCAATGGTTGAAAAGCTGTTGGCTCGAACACCAATGGTTAAAATGCAATCGGCTTGGATGCCGATGATTGAAGGGTTGGCTCGAACGCCAATGGTTGAAAAGTTGTTGGCTCGAACGCCAATGGTTGAAAAGCTGTCGGCTTTGATGCCAATGATCGGAAAGCTGTTGGCTTAAACGCCGATGATCGGAAAGCTGTCGGCTTAGATGTCGATGATTGAAGAGCTGTTGGCTCGAACGCCAATGGTTGAAATGTTGTCGGCTCAAATGCTGATGGTTGAGATGTTGTCGGCTCAAATGCCGATGGTTGAAAAGTTGTTGGCTCGAGCGCCAATGGTTAAAATGTTGTCGGCTTAGACGCCGATGATCGAAAAGCTATTGGCTCAAACATCAATGGTTAAGATGATGTCGGCTCAAACGCCGATGGTTGAAAGGCTATTGGCTCGAGCGCCAATGGTTAAAATGTTGTCGGCTCAGACGCCGATGATTGAAAAGTTGTTGGCTCAAACGTCAATGGTTGAAAAGCTGTTGGCTAGAGCACCAATGGTTAAAATGTTATCGGCTCAAACGTCGATGATTGAAAAGCTGTTGGCTCAAATGCCGATGGTTGAAAAGCTATCGGCTGAAATGTCGATGGTTGAATATATATATATTTATCAACATTTTTTTGATCAACATCTTCTTTTTATCATCATTCATTTCATCATTATCGTTTTTCACCATCATCATTTCCCACCTTTTTTATCATTTTATTTTATTTCTTTTTTTTCTTATATCTGAGCACGCATGATGCGGGACAGACAGCGGACCTGGGACTCTAGCTCGTGATCGCCCCTAAGCGAGGGAAGACGTGGGACCATGCGCGGTGGAGAAACCGACAGTGAGTCTCGGGTATCAGCTTTCCGCGTGTACTTGAATCGAGTCACGGGACGGGTCACTCACTCTCTCTCACAGCGGTGATAATAATTATTGTTGGAACCCTGGTTTTGATAATGACAATTTTTGAGTCATGTATGATAGAATTGTGGTCAGTGCATCTGATTAGAATATCTAATTAATCCTTGTGAACTGTTTGCATGATGGATTACTCATGTCTGGAAACCCTAGTCTTGATAATGACTTTGTGATTAATCATGCTTAGCTATTGGTGCTTTAATTCTCCAATTTCATCTGTTGAGTATGGTCCATGTAATCCATGCTATGTCATACACTAAGTCAGAGTCAGTGCATGCAGTGTCTCGCTCATAATCCTTCGATGCAACTTCGTGCACCTTACACATAAGTGCTTGCCTCGGTGCAAGCTCTGCTCATGCTCACATACTGTCAATAAGCCTCCTTCGAGGTGCATCCAAATGCATCATGCCTCTCTTGACTCGGTGCGAGCTTTGTCGTGTATCTCTATCTCTTATTAAGCTCATCTCTGACCAGCATCTCGGTGCAAGTCTTGCTTGGTCAGCCCAACCTAGTCTCTTCATCTCAGTGCAAACACAACTCGGTGCAAGCTTTGTCTTGTACTTCTCTTTATCAGCTCGGTGCAGTTCCTGCTTGGACTGCATATCCCAACTGGTGCATACTTTCCCTTCTGAATAACATTAACTCCGTGCATCTCCTGGTTAGTCAAAGTCAGTGCTTGTGTCGATCTAACCTTGCATCTCATATGTCTTAAACTTTGTGCATATCCCATGTCTCACATTGCGTCCTACATGGCTTAGAGTCTGTGCAATCTTTACCTCGGTGCAACGTCCATACAAAGTTCGTGCATATGTGTGCATGTCCGTTCTATGTGTATGACATTTCATCATTATACTAGTCTCAGTGCATATTTCGCATTTTGCTTTCAGAAGTCAGTACAGCCTTGCATTTTTGTCGCTTCCTGTCCGTACACTACAACTCGGTGCAAAGCATTATAACACTTGGATTAGGTCTGTGGATATGTCTGCTTGCGCATTTCCCGGTCAGTGTATATCTGGTTTGAATAAGCCTAAGGTTGTGCAAGGCTCGCTCATCCACGTGACGAACTCTAAATTTCTGCAAGTGAACCTAAACAATACTCTGTCTTTTACAGGGAACAATTTCCTTCGCAGGAGAGTCACCTGAGCTCTTAAAAGGCACAAGGCTGACCCATGAAAAAGAATGGAAGGGGAGAAATGATATGCACATGATCTAGGGAAAAGAAGCCTCATTCCTGAACACGTGGACGAATGGGAGTCTCCGTAGAATTCTTATGGTTCATTCTTACCGAGACCCTGTTCCTATAAGAAGCTATATACCCTTCGAAGAAGAGGAGGCCAATATAGAAAAGAGTGGTGGTGCTATAAGAAGAGGCCTCTAGAAGAAAAGAAAAGAGAGCCAGCAGCTGAAGAAAAAGAACGAGAAGAAGGAGTTGCCAGAGAGTGAGAGAGCTGAGAAGTGAGAAGAGAGAGCCTAGAGGAAGAGATCATGGAAGCAAAAAGAGAGAAAGAGAAAGTGCAGTTACTCATTCTGAAGATCTGTCTAGTCTGTTCGTGGATCAAATCCAGAACGACCGTGCTTACTGGAGATTACTATTTTTGTCCTTTTTTCTTTCGATTTTTCTTTTGGTTGCCCCTTTTTGCATTTTCTTCGTGTGCTTCCGACACTCTGTTTTGAGTTCGGGTTCCTCCTGTGGACTCAGGAGAATGGAGAAGTGTTCTCCGGTTTGCAAGTGGTGGTGTGGTGTGCTATTTGTGGGTTACCCTCCGGTTTGGAGGAAGGGAGGATTGTCTCCGGTTCTGATCTTGTGGGTAGCAAGTCCAGGTGCCAAGCTTTTGTGAGTTGCAGAACTTGGTGTGAGGGATTTGTCTCCCTCGGTTTGTCAAGCTGTTAGACAGCGTCTGTTTGCAGACTGAGTCTGCGGTTCTTGCTATTGCAAGGGAAGCCTCACTCTGGTTTGGAGTGAGGGGTGGACGTAGGCAAACTGTGGGTCTGGCCGAACCACCTAAAAACTTTCCGTCCATCGTGGTTTGATTGCTCTGTCTGATTCGCTAGATGTATGCTTAGGCTCGACCTATATTTCCCGTCTAGTGGGTAATTGGTTTACCTGATCACCGATCGTATACATTTTATTTACTCTAGTTGATGTTCTGTGTGGGCTCTCAGCCCTGCAGCTATTTGCCTTAATTCCGCATATCAGGTTGATTTAAGTTTTTATTTGAGCAAAGTTTTTAGAGGGATTCATTCACCCCCCTCTGAATCTAGGCCTTCCTCCACAACAATTATGATCGAGCTAGAATAACCTATCACTCATGCAGTGGCATTCAAAAATATACGAGTAAAGCAAATGCGATAAGAGAGAGGGGGTGAGTTTACCTCCACGCTCCGGGCGTGGGGAAGACGATCACGGCCAAGTCAGTAACTCCCGGTACAATAAATATTTAAATTACAGTAGTGAATTTTGATGCCCACTCCACGTAGGGAGGTAAAGGGATACAAGTGGGTTCGGGAGGACCGATCTTGGGTTGACGGCAGCACTTGGATCCGCTCGTCGTGAAGTCCCGCGATCAATGACACCCAAGAGGGGGGTGAATTGGGTGTTTACCAATTTTAAGAAAACTTTTGGCTTTTTACAAAATATGTGGTAAACAATAATTAGCAATAGAAAACTAATTAACCAATTCTCTCAAACTCACCGTTCCCACATGACCAAACAACGAAAGCAATCAAACCACACAAATAACACACAATGCACAGCGGTTTTTAAGGTGGTTCGGATGCAACGACGGCAATCCTACGTCCACCCCTCACCAAACCCGGTGAGGCTTCACTCGGGGATAAATCCCCAAACGGAGATGACGCTCCAACCACACACGCAGGATGACACCTGCACACACACATGGGGACGCGCCCCAAACTACACACGGAGAGAAGCTCCAACACACACACACACACATGGAGATGAACTCCAACACGATCCGACAACCGGATCACTACCACACACACACGCTGCGACAAGTGCAGCAAACCACACACTAAAACAACTGGATCTAAGAGATCCACACACACACACACACACACACACACACACGTAGATCTAGGAAGATCTACGCACACACGAATGGAAAACAACACACACACACGACCACGGATCCAACACGATCCACACACACACAAGTTATTGTGGTTTATGATGAAACACAAATATGAGACTTAAATCACAAGACACCAAAGTAAATAGACCACAGTTTA
The DNA here is from genome assembly GCA_022559845.1 of Amorphophallus konjac. NCBI lineage: Eukaryota > Viridiplantae > Streptophyta > Magnoliopsida > Alismatales > Araceae > Amorphophallus > Amorphophallus konjac. The sequence continues at coordinate 85,582,722 of CM040122.1, read as the reverse complement.
GAATGCTCCTGATTTAGGCTCCCCTTGAGTGTATGCTCCGGATGTTCGCGTTGATTCCTTCTTCACCTGAATGGCTTGAGACTCAGCTTGAATGACCTTGTATTGGATGTAGGTTTCCTTGCACGGAGTACTGTTCACTGCTACTGTACTTCTTCCTCTCTTCACTTGGATAGCCTTCCCTTAAGCTCTTCTTGAGATCCTTGCTTGATTGGAACTCCCTGGCTTTGGAAGATGACTGAATTACTTCAGTTGATGCTTGAATGGCTTCGATCGGATGAAGAACTTGGTGGAAGGAATGTTGTTCACGATCGTTGCAGCAACCTTCCCTTGATAGCTACTATCTTGATCTCTCTAGGTTGATTTGTTGTTGCTTCAGTTCATGGGAAGATGAAGGCTTCAAAATAGATCTTGAATCTTCAACTATGATGAGGCTTTGATCTTCGAATCACTGTTCACGGCTACAGTGATATTCCTCCTCTTCCTTGAGCCAGCTTGATCCCTCTTGTTCTCTTAGAGCCTACTAGGGTTCATGACCTCAAAGAGAGGTTTTATAACCCTTGGAAGGTTAGGAGACAAGGCCCAGACCCAGATCCACAATTTATGGGGTGATTAGGAGCATTGGGATTAAAGAAATGGGGAAGGGAATCTCTTTTTGAACTTGACACAAAAGGCAACAAAGGAGGGCCTTGGGGCTGGCGGTCGACCGGTGGAGGGCTGGCGGTCGATCGCTACGGGCCATTCTGTAGCTGTGTGGCTGCTGGGAAAACCGGTCGACCGCTAGGGTCCTGGCGGTCGACCGCCAGGTTTACAGGTTGCCAATCTTCAATTCTGTCATTTCAGGTCGACCGCCAAGGGTCCACAGGTTGACCGCCAATCTTCAAACCTGCAAAAATGAAATGTTAGACCAATGAAATATGTCCAAAAGTCAAGAGCTTCAAGTCCATATCAAGTCCATGCATTTTGGGATTGAATTCAACTTAGAATATGCTTTGAGCATTTCTAAATTTTGTTCCGGGGGCTCCGCCCCCGGAAACCCCCGCAAGGGGTGCTGCCCCCTTGACCCCCGCGACCTGACCGCGCAGGTCGATCCGCGGGCGAGGGCGCACGATGGCCAGAAGGGTTTCATGTTTAAGGTGCATGAATGAGGTGTATTAATGAAACATATATGAAATATCTATGGTGAGATTGATGCTTTAACAGGGTAAGTATCTTACCAATGACTCTTGACAGTAAATGACATATATCACTTGTTTTGTATTGCAGAGGAGCAGGGTGCTTATCCACACGTTTGGTTTACCAGGTGACTACCATGAGTTTGATCCTGCATACAAGATAGTCAGGGTTAATTGCATGCTTGTTAACATTAAAGAGGTTATGAAACCTCTTACATCTTGTAAAACCAGCATATGCAACCAGCATAAACAACAAGATGAATGAACACAAACATCAAGAACATGTGTAATCAACCAAGTTTAGTTATCATCACGTGAACATACATTAAGTTTAGTTATCATCAAAACCATAACTTAACAATTACAACAATCATCAAAACCATAACTCAACACGTCGGTACCGTCCGGAAGACGCTTGCTGCAGGTTGTAGGGCCCACGTGCGGCTCAGTCCTCTGATTCTGGCGGGGTGGGTCCCGTTGTGAATGGGGCACCTGGAGGAGCGATCCCTGGAACGGCGGCGCGCTGGCTCACCTTGCGGAAGGCGAGGCGACTCTGACCGGGAAGTGTGAACGTGCTGTCCACGGATCTGCACTTCTATTTTTGGCCTATGCGACATGGCGAAACTCGCTACTGCGATCACTCCCAATGTCGGATCAACGCGAAAGTGGTACCATTGGAAAGCTCTCTCAGAGATCTTCAACCAAGGACTAGGGCAGAGAAATTGGGGGCTCTGTATTTTTCGTGGTGGATTTTACAAGGGACTGACTGACAGACTCAGAAAACTCAAGACAGATTTAAGTTTTTCTGATAACTTGCATTGACCGTGACTCAAACCACAGATTTGGAACTTGGACTCTTCACGAAAGTTGTAGAGGGGGAAACAAGGAAGACGGGAGAGATTGTTATTTGACTTTTGGTGGAGGTTTCGATTTTTTAAAGATTTTATACTGACTGGAGGTCGGATCTGAACTGCACAGGACATAACAGATTTGGGAAAAAACATTGATTTTTAACAATACAAAAAGGAGTCCAGAAATTTCAATAAAATTCGTGCATGATGGGTGTGGTGGACAGAACTTCCAATTAAATCGGTGACCCAAGAAAATAAGGGGAAGGGGGTTGAAACGTGGAAACACATGGTTGTTGTGACAGGATCTGAACATAAGATAGAACTTGAATGTGGGGAAACACGAAAATGGAAAAATAGAAAACGAAGGGTAAATGATTGGATGTTTTTTGTGGAGGCTGGGGTGGACGTGGATGACTCACCCTCCAAGTTTGGACTCGATCTGAGCCCATGATGGAGAGCTAAAATTTGAGCTTTGATGCTCTATCCTGATGTAGATAGAACTCCGGCGATGATGACGGCGGTGCGATGGAGGCGGCAGCGGCGGTAGAAACAGAATTCAGAGGATAAGAGGGAGAGATAGAATGGGTCTCACACCCTAGAACGGTATAAATCCATCTGCAAGAAGGGGGAGAGAGAGAGAAGGGGGGCACACCCTTCTTTGGCTCCAACCAAATTCATAATTTTCCCTTCATGAATTCTTACAAAACACTATACATGGGCTTATATAGAAGGGGAGGAAGGGGGAGGGGGTTGGGATTTCGTGGGAGAGAGGAGAGGGGTAGTATTTTCTTCCCCCATGTGGTCAATTGGCCAAAAAAAATAAAATATAAAATGTCATTTTAATGGGGGGGGCACCCCCTTGACTTAAGGGGAGGCATCTTGGACATTTTTCACCCATTGTCTCCTTGAATGGTCCAACCATCTAGAAGCCCACCTAGGACTTTGACCAGCCCCACATGGGTCCCTAGGGCTTAGGTGGACCAATGGAAAAGAGTGTGGGGGCCCCTTACTGGTCCTACTGGACTTTTGCACAAAAAGTCACTAAAACCTAAAGACTCACAGTTTGGCTTATAAAGCCTTACAATTGCACATAGGTTTTCCCAAGGATATAAAAATAAACTAAAAGGACACAAATGTAAATTAAAAATGTCAATATCTGGTGTTGATTCCCATCAATTCTCCCCGGGTGGAAAGAACTCAACCCCGTCGAGTAAGGGGTGCGGCTGCTCGAGTAGCTCCGGCGGATGCGTCACCGAACCTGGAAGTGCGGAGTATGCTCCACTCCAAGTAATCGACACCTGCTCATCCCGTATAGATTCGATATGCACACGCTGCTGGGGAGGAGGCTAGAGGTGGACACTCTGGGGTGGGGTCACTCTCAAATGAAGGGAGGCAGCTCAAAGGCTCACTAGGAATCACCGCTTGTTCCTTATGTGACTAGATCCGATATGTGAAGTAGAACCGATCCCAAAGCCTGACAAGTCTCACACTCGAAAGGGACTAACAACACGAGCATACAAAAGACCGACTCGACTTGACGTATGCACATGCACTCGATAGACAAACTTTACGAAACAAAGACTGACACACGACCCTAGACACACCTAAGGTTTGTCCGACTCATACATATGCAAAGGTGGACCGAGACACCCGAATGTGTGCCATGCATACACTTGATGCAACCGGTGGTTGGCGGAATGTGGGGCTCTTAGACATCCTAAGGTGGACCATGCATGCACATTGGACTTGAATGTGGGAGAGCCAGGGGTACCAAATGCATCTTATTCCTTTCCCCTATAGGATGGTGTATCTCATAAGTTAATGGGCTTAATGGGTGTAGACGACCCGGCCCGTGGGGAAGGGGTGTGATAGTGGACTCCCTCGAAGAAGTGAAGAATATATGATAGCTCGGGAGGTTCACTAGTGAAGGGGTCAAAAGGGTAACAGAAGGTATGACCCCATGAGATGGGCTCCCATATGACATGATCCCAATTGTGAAATTCTTGAAGGTGTGGGTGGTCACCTTCATCCATCATGGTGAATGGGATGGTGGTCATGTGAAAAAAATAAGATTCCTCCCTTGGGAAAAAGGGAATGAAGTCGGGCTCGGCCGGCATGGAGAGGAACAAGAGAACCTCCGTGGTGACACAACCCATGGTGCATACAGAGGTAAAGGACCCTATGGCCGGATGGGTGAAGCTACGACTAGTGGGTTGGTCGAAGCCTCGGGCCAATAAGTGCGTCAACTTCCATTGCCCACCTAAACCCAAAATAAGGCCACCCAATGTATCAACATGGTGACTAGACCGTAATGTCGTGTGGTAGGAGTTGACGGGCACTAGAGGGAAGGTGGGGTCCATGGATGGGTAAGGAGGTGGGACCAAGCCATCCTTGATCCAGCGAAGAAGTGGCTCGGCGATGAAAAGTGTACCCGTTAGAAACATGGGTGGCTCGGGATGAGGTGGCTCCAAGTATGATGGCTCCGGATGAGGATCAGAAGGTAAGGGTGGTAACGGAGCACTCAAGGGTGGTGAAGGATTTCCCGGCTGGGGTGGGGGTCCGACCGGCTCGGGACTCGGCTGAGAGACGGATGCCCGCCGTAGGGCAGCATCTGCTCGCTATAGGGCATCATTAAACCGAGACTCAAATGGCTTGACCTCCAGAGCGACCTTATAGGACTGCGCCAGAGAGAACGTGTCACGGATTAGACATTCGATTTGGAAGTGAAGCCACAAACCTCTCCGGAACTGAAAGGCAGTCGTGGTGCTCTCCTCTCTAACCCCATATTCCAACCGTTACTTATCATAGTCCCGGATATACTCGGACACGGACCTATCGCCTTGGACGGGTCGGCATGGGTTGGCCATAGCTGCCAAAAAGGTGGGAATGGATCCCTAGGAATGGACATGCAAGGCCATTTTCTTTTTTTGTTTTTGTTTTAGAAGCAAAATGCTATGCCAACTAATGCAAGCACCTAGACACGACTTAAAATGCGATGCAAATGCAAAGTTGAAATGAGACTTGACTATACACCTAGACACAACCAAGATTCTGTACAAAGCGGAGGTTCGATCTGAAGATCTCCTCACGCGAGTGAATCACCTCTCCCATAGACGTAACCTAATGGTCGGGCGACACCTTTTTATATACCGAACAATGGTATGCGGATGCAACCTTAGACCGATTTAGACGATGACTAGACGTAAATGACACTTTTTTTTAAAACACCCTAGACTCAACTGGCTCTCTGATACCAAAATGATGCGGGACGAACAGCGGACTTGGGACTCTAGCTCATGATCGCCCCTAAGCGAGGGAAGACGTGGGACCGTGCGCGGTTGAGAAACCGGAAGTGAGTCTCGGGTATCGGCTTTCCGCATGTACTCGGATTGAGTCACGGGACGGGTCACTCACTCTCTCTCGCAGCGGTGATAATAATTATGATCGAGCTAGAATAACCTATCACTCATGCAATGGCATTCAAAAATATACGAGTAAAGCAAATGCGATAAGAGAGAGGGGGCGAGTTTACCTCCACGCTCCGGGCGTGGGGAAGACGATCCCGGCTAAGTCAGTAACACCCGGTACAGTAAATATTTAAATTACAGCAGTGAATTTTGATGCCCACTCCACACAGGGAGGTAAAGGGCTACAAGTGGGTCTGGGAGGACCGATCTTGGGTTGACGAGCAGCACTTGGATCTGCTCGTCGGTGCCGTCCGGAAGACGCTTGCTGCGGGTTATGGGGCCCACGTGCGGCTCAGCCCTCCGAGTCTGGCTGGGTGGGTCCCGTTGTAAATGGGGCACTTGGAGGAGCGATCCCTGGAACGATGGCGCGCTGGCTTGCCTTGCGGAAGGCGAGGCGACTCTGACCGGCAAGTGTGAATGTGCTGTCCACGGATCTACACTTCTATTTTTGGCCTACGCGACTCGGCGAAACTCGCTGCTGCAATCACTCCCGACGTTGGATCGACGCGAAAGTGGTACTATTGGAAATCTCTCTCAGAGATCTTAAACCAAGGACTATGGCAGAAAAATTAGGGGCTCTGTATTTTTCGTGGTGGATTTTACAAGGGAATGGCTGACAGACACAGAAAACTCAGGTCAGATCTAAGTTTTCCTGATAACTTGCATTGACCACAACTCAAACCACAAATCTGGAACTTGGACTCTTCACGAAAGTTGTAGAGGGGGAAACAAGGAAGACGGGGATAATTTGTATTTGACTTTTGGTGGAGTTTTCAATTTTTTGAGGATTTTATACTGACTGGAGGTCGGATCTGAACTGCACATGACATAACAGATTTGGGAAAAGACAGTGACTTTTAAAAATTCAAAAAGGACTTCAGAAATTCCAAGAAAATTCCTGGATGATGGGTGTGGTGGACAAAACTTTCAATTAAATTGGTGACCCAAGAAAATAAGGGGAAGGGGGTCGAAACGTGGAAACACAGGGTTGCTGTGATAGGATCTGAATAGAAGATAGAACTTGAAGGTGGGGAAACACAAAAATGGAAAAATATAAAATGAAAGGTAAATGATTGGATGTTTTTGTAGAGGTTGGGGTGGACGTGGATGACTCACCCTCCAAGTTTGGACTCGATCTGAGCTCTTGATGGAGAGCTAAAATTTGAGCTTTGATGCCCTATCCTGATGTAGATAGAACTCCAACGATGATGACAGTGGCGGGATGGCGGTGCGATGGCGGCGGCGGCAGAAACAGAATTCAGAGGATAAGAGGGAGAGATAGAATGGGTCTCACACCCTAGAATGGCAGAAATCCATCTGCAAGAGGGGGGAGAGAGAGAGAAGGAGGGCACACCCTTCTTTGGCTCCAACCAAATTCATAATTTTCTCTTCATTAATTCTTACAAAACACTATACATGGGCTTATATAGAAGGGGAGGAAGGGGGAGGGGGTTGAGATTTCGTGGGAGAGAGGGGAGGGGTAGCATTTTCTTTCCCCATGCGGTCAATTGGCCTAAAAAAATAAAATATAAATTATCATTTTAATGGGGGGGCACCCCCTTAACTTAAGGGGAGTCATCTTGGACATTTTTCACCCATTGTCTCCTTGAATGGTCCAACCATCTACAAGGCCACCTAGGGCTTTGACCAGCCCCACATGGGTCCCTAGGGCTTAGGTGGACCAATGGGAAAGAGTGTGGGAGCCCCTTACTAGTCCTACTAGTCTTTTGCACAAAAACCCAGTAAAACCTAAAGACTCACAGTTTGGCTTATAAAGCCTTACAATTGCACATAGATTTTCCCAAGGATATAAAAAAAAACTAAAAGGACACAAATGTAAATTAAAAATGTTAGTGCCCGGTGTCGATTCCCATCAATGCAGGCACTCATCAACAATATGCATAGAATAGACATATAGAATATTTCCCCTTTATTGGGGGTAGGATACGAGCAACGCCCCTGATCCATGGACAGAGTGCGGCCCATGAAGCACCACTAAAGGAGATGTGTGTTCATAGAGAGGACATTGCATAACCTATGCACTTAGTTTAAATCACAATCTACACCCGAGATAGTTTCTTCATGGTGTGGGAGTGTAGTTATATGAGCAGGGAAGCCTAAACATAGGGATAAGCAGACGTTCTAAGTAACACTTAAAGGATTACTGTAGCGCCTACACACATATTTTAGGCTTTTGAATTTCGGTAGCTTCACACAGCCCCCCTTATTTACTTGAAATCTGTACTTCATCGTTCGTCACGAGTTTCCCCATGTGTCTTAATGGGGATTCCCAGCTACTAGGATTCATCCCTATTGTAGTTTTATTGTGAAATTTACTTCACCATTTTCGCGTGAGTCTCCTCATTTGTTTCAGTGTGGATTCCCGACTACTTGAATTTACATTTCACCTTTTCATCATTCATTTCAATTTTTTTATATTTTTTTGATCATTTTTTTGAACGGGGCAGGCAGTTTTTTTCTCACGATTACCTTTCGTGTGAGCATAGGAATTCGAGTATCCACAGAGTGTTAGGAAGAAATTCTGCAATCCTTATGGTTATAAATCATTGATCACATCGTGTGCAAAGTGTGAGAGTTTTGTCTCGGGTGTATTTTGTGAGTTACGCTAACAACATAGCTATGACTCTTTCCCCTCAACGTACGCACTCGTCAAAATTGGCTTTTCTCCCTTAGTGTATTCCGTGGCGCACACATATCCATAATTGGGGCAACATTATTTATTCAAGGAGATATGGTCTTAGGAAGTTCAAAGGAAGTGTATTAGATATATTATAAATAATCATGCAAGCAGGGTGAGCATGCACTCAAAATCAAACTCATGCAAGAGAGGGTTTTTTATTGTTATTATTCTCTTCTTTGTTCTTTCTCTTCCCTTCTCTTTTTTTCTTCTAATGTCATTGGACCGCTTTGAATACTTGTGAATCATTTTCATTTTTTTTGATATTGTTGAACATCTTTGAGTATGCGTCGGCACGGACGCCAATGATGGAAATGCTATTGGCTCAAACACCAATGGTTAAATATATATTTGACTAGCTCTGAATATTTTTGAACATCTTTGAACAACAGTCGGTTGGGACGCCGATGGTTGGGTATCTTGAATATTTTTGAATATTTTTAAATATTTTTGAATGTGTGTTGGCATGGATGCCAACGGCTGAGAAGCTGTCGGCTCGAACGCCGATGGTTAAAAATGTTGTCGGCTTACATGTTGATGGTTGAAAAGCTGTAGGCTCGGGGGCCGATGGTTGCAATGCTGTCGGCTCAGACGTCGATGGTTGAAAAGCTGTCGGCCTAGATGTCGATGATTGGAAAGCTATCGACCTGGATGCCAATGGTTGGAGAGCTGTTGACTTGAATGCCGATGATTGACGAGCTTGAATATATATATTGTTTGAACATTTTTGAATAGCTGTCGACCTAGAAGCTGATGGTTGAAGAGCTATCGGCTCGGATGCCGATGGTCGAAGAGCTGTCGGCTCGAATGCCAATGGTCGAGATGCTGTTGGCTCAGCTGCCGATGGTTGAGGAGCTGTCGGCTTGGATGCCGATAGTTGAAGAGCTATCAGCTCGAACGCCGAGGGTCAAAATGTTGTCGGCTCAGCTGCTGATGGTTGAGGAGCTGTCGACTTGGATGCCGATGGTTGCAATGCTGTCGGCTCGCACGCCAATGGTGGAAAAGCTGTCGGCCTGTATACCGATGGTTAGAGAGTTGTTGGCTTGAATGACGATATTTGAAGAGCTTGAAAATATATATATATATTTGAACAGCTGTCAGTTTGGACGCTGATGGTTGAAGAGCAGTCGGCTCGGATGTCGATGGGCGAAGAGCTGTTGGCTCGAATGCCGATGGTCGAGATGCTGTCGGCTCAGCTATTGATGGTTGAGGAGCTGTTGGCTTGGATGCCGATAGTTGAAGAGCTGTCGGCTCGAACGTCGATGGTTGAAATGCTGTCGGCTCAGCTGCTGATGGTTGAGGAGTTGTCGGCTTGGATGCCGATGGTTGAAAAGCTTTAGGATTATTGAACATTTGGTTGCTCCTTTCTCACACTGAGTGACTTGCGAGGGGTCGTGGAGGGCGGGAGCACATCTTCTTCAGTGATCCATGGTTAGCTTTGGCCGCATTTCTGTACGGCATCCTTCATAGTGTGCTAATGCACGTGGAGCCATGGTTATATCTTGCTGAATCTTTCATCTGGAGAGAGTACCTCTCAGAGAGGATTTTTAGCTTCATCATTCGGCCGTCGGGTTTGGCGTCGGCCAACTTTGCTTTCTTTTTCCTTCTTTTTTTTCAATTTGTCTGCTTTAAAGAGTGTTGATAGCATATCATAGTGTAGGGTGATAATTTCTTGATTTTTGGATCTCTATCTTCCATTGCTTCAACATCTGCCCCCAGAACATGGCACCATTTACATCTTGCATTCCTGTCGGCTTCTTGCCATAATTCAAGGGGCTTGAGATGCACTTTAGAGTACATCGTTCTTCAGTTGATGCAGAGGGGTGATGCTGGCCATCCTCTTAAAGTTGGGCATCTGGTGAGGGCGTGGTGGGTCCACTCTGTACTCACCCATCTGTACTTCGCCTTTCTGGATCAAGCTTTCAATAATATCTTTGAACAGATAACAATCCTCAATGGAATGCCCCCTCTGTTGGTGGTATGAGAAAAATTGAGGGTCATCTCTCCATCTTGCATCATTTGGCTTTTTTGGCTACGGGAGGACAACCTTATCGTACTCGCGGGCCCACTGGAACAGCATATGGGCCTTCTCCTTAGGGAAGGAATAGGGTTTCTTCATCTTGTCCCTCAGCGAGGTTTGTTGCTTGGCAGACGCGGCTGAAGAAGAGCTAGCTGCCTCTTTCACCTTCTCCCTTTGCTTCTCGAAGGCCTAGAAATCAATAGCTTGAATTTCTTTTTGCATCGGCCACTAATCAATCGGCTCCTTCTTTTGACTTGAGGTGGCAGCGGCCGGGCAATATTTTGCCAAAAAGGCCTCAATATCCACCACCAAATCATTCAATCGATTGAATGATTTGACTTCAATGCCAATCATCCTTGTTAAGATTTCTATCTTCAGATTGAGTTTGCATATTTGAACAGCATCTTCATAGTTCGGTGGATGCCTACACCTCGAGCTGAGCTTTCTCCAACGTTGGATATAGTCTAGGGCGGACTCATCATATTTTTGCTTGATTTCATATAATTCTGCCTTGGTGACTTCTCCCTCAGTTGACTTTGTTTCAGCTGTCTGCCCTATGATTGGCTTATTCATTACCGCCAGAGCTGTCAGATTTGGGCGCGGGTCAGCTAGGTCTAAACCCATTCCCCCCAATTTTATTCTTATCATTTTAACTTCTTGTATTTCCTAGTATAGCTCTGTCATCAGAGCAGAGCTAATTTGGGGAGAGTCAGGAATGCTGCCTCCTATTTTGATTTCAGGTGGGACCAACGGCCTCCTAATATCACCATCGGACATATTCAGTCCTTCAGAGCTTGATATTCTTGCCCCCATGCCCGTACGCGAGGGAGTATGATAGCATACATCTTCATCGGGCAGCAAAGAGTGCCCCCACTTTTCCCGAGGCTGATTGGCATGGTGGGAGGTGTAGACACGCCATTCCTGACGTCTCCCGAGAAAGTCTCATATTACTATACAACGCCCCGCAACGGCTTACGCATTTTGAATCGCTCGAGTGCTTCCTTTTCTTGAGTCTTCTTCCGCCCTTTTCGGCATCCGGAATCGTCTCGTCACGGCATTCGGACGGCATCAACACCAGTCAGACGCATCAGGAGGTTCCGGAACCAAGAAGGGTGTCTGCCGGGCGGCCACCAACGCTTGTCCGAGGACCCGGGTGGGTCTTAATGGGGGCGTCCAGGCCCTTGGACGCCCCCATTCTTTTAATTTATTTTAATTTTATTTTTCAAAACCCAAAACATAAATAAAAAATAATATATTAATGGAGGCATCCAGGCCCCTGGACGCCTCCATAAAAACAAATATAAAAAAAATGTATATGCCAGTTGGCATAAGAAGACAAAACAAAATAAAAAAAATGATATATTAATGGAGGCGTCCAGGCCCCTGGATGCCTCCATAAAAACAAAAATAAAACATATATATATAATGCCAGCTTTGGCATAAAAAAGACAAAAAAAAACAAAAACAATATATTTATGGAGGCGTCGAGGCCCCTGGATGCCTCCATCAACTCCCTCACGGGCGCCGCCCACCGAACGACGGTTTGTCGTGTATGAAAAAGCCAAATTATGGAGACGTCCAGGCAGCTGGACGCGCCCATTTCTGAATCACGAGGCGCCGCTCACAAAACCACGCGTTGTGTCAAACCGCGTACGGCCGCCGGTGGTGTTCGGTGGACCTTTTAGGGGCGTCCGGGGCCCTGGACGCCTCCACAAAAATATTTCGAAAAAATTAATAAAAATAGAATAAAATATTAGTTCGGCCCTGATGGAGGTGTCCAGGGTCCTGGACGCCTCCACCCTCCGGAGCCCTATAAATAGAGGCCCACCCCCTCAGTTCTGAGGGAGCTTCGAAGAGATCTGATAGGCTGCCGGAGCCCAGAGGCTACCGGAGTCATTTTCTAACCCGTGGGGTCTTTTGTAGGTGGAGGTTCTGCCGACTTCTCGGGTGCCCACGCTCGCGAGAGGAAGGTCGTCTTCATCCACCGCGCTTCCACGCCATCCCTACGCTGCCGGAGCTCCGCCGGATTTCACCATCGGGTACCCAAGGAAAGCCCTCTCCGTCGGCCGGCCGAAGGGGGAGGAAGAAGCAACCCGCCATCTCCCGCTCTTGAGGTAGGCGCGATCACTTTCTTTATTTTGGGGTCTTTCGGCCCCTGGCGATCACATCTTGTTCTCGAGGCCGCGGCGAGTCACTTCCCCAACGGCCGTTTAAATTCCCGTTCTTATACTCTCTTTATATTCTATTGTATTCTGCTCATATTCTCGAGGCCGCGGCGAGTCACTTCCCCAATGGCCGTTTAAATTCCCGCTCTTATATGTTATATTCCTATCTATTCATATTCTCGAGGCCGCGGCGAGTCTCTTCCCCAATGGCCGTTTAAATTTCCGTTCTTATATATTATATTCTTATCTATTCATGTTCTCGAGGCCGCGGTGAGTCACTTCCCCAATGGCCGTTTAAATTCCTGCTCTTTATATTCTCCTTATATTCTGTTATATTCTTATCTGCTCATATTCTCGAGGCCGCGGCGAGTCACTTCCCCAATGGCCGTTTCAATTCTTGTTATTTAATTTCTGCACCATTCCCGTCCCCCCGAGGTCGCGGCGAGTCACTTCCTGCTATGGCCGTTTAACCCCCATATCTTGCTATATTACATTTGTCCCGCTCGCCCCACCGGAGCAATCTCCCGTGGTGGCCCCTTCTCTTTTCTCTTATTTCTATGTTGCAGCAAACAAAAAGAAGGAGCCCGCACGCTCCGCGTCCTCTTCGCACCCCATACCGCGTGACGTCGCTCACAGATTGGCGATCACGGTGGGACCTCTACTGCTTCCTTTTGGCTACCCATGCAAGTTCGGCACCATCCGTGCCTCTCCACCTTGGCGCCCGCGCACGCCCCCGTTGTGCTCACGGCAGCACTGTCAATTTTGATTGGTTCTTTGTTTATTATATGTCTGTTATTTCTGTTGTTTTCCCACTCCATATCTCTATTAGCATTTCATTGCATGCATCCATCCCTCTTTTCTATCTTTTTTTCATTTTTTTTGAGGATCACCCTTTCCCGGTGAAGGAAGGACTCTCCGTTTGAGAATTCCTCTCAACGGAGTAGAATCTCCTCCACTGGGACCTTCGTAAGTCCCCGACATCGAAGAATCTCCTCTTCGTTCACTGGGCTGGTTGTACCATTGAAGTTCCCCGAAGTTAGTCATTTCATTCGTGGTGAGACGAGAGATCCTAGCTGACACGGCGGTGAAACAAAAATAAACTAGGGTCCCCATTTTGTGTGAACTTCGGATCTCGCTAAAAACACAAAAAAAATCATCAAATTCAAAACACAAAAAAAAAGACGTAAAGGCATCAACTTGTTCGATAATCTCTGCTACCTGCTTGCTAGTGTATGTTTTTGCGTTCTGGGAAAACTGTGAGCATGGCTCACGAGTCTTTTGAGGAGAACCACCCTAGTCGTGATTTGTCAGCCGACCCGCGAGTCTATGCTATGGACTCGGGTCCTTCTCATGAACACTCGCATGAGGTGCAGGTTATTACCGGGGACACATCCCCACCGCAGGATATCTCTTCCTTACTGGGCGTCCTCGCCAACACGGAGCTTACCTCTGAACAGCTCCGGGCCTTCCAGGCCATCCTAAAAGGGAAATCTGTTTCCCCCACGCCCCAGGAATCAACTCCGGCCATCGCACCCCTCCAAGAGTCCGTGCAGGCCATTCCATCTCCTTCATTGGCGCAAGCCATTCAGTCTCCCTCGCTTCAAGGACAAGCGAGCCAACAACCACCCTCATTCCAGTTCCCGTCACAATCTCAAACTCCCGTTGTTCCCCACACACTGCTTCAGCCAGGGCCAACTGTCGGCGGTCCGACAGCTCCCTCTCATTCCGGGTTCCCCCCTCAAGTCTCCGGGAGACAGTTTCTCCCCCAGTGGCAAGTGCCACCTTCACCTCCAGAGGAGCTCGCCCAATCACTCCTCAATAGGTTCAATCGCATGGACGAGCAGTTTCAAAATCTGAGAAGGATGGTGGACGTGAAAGCCACTCCGGAAGTTGCTTTGCCAATCCTTCCCGTCATTCATCTTCCTCCCTCCGAAATGCCCACGTACCGCATATACAATGGTACCGGCAACCCCTTCATTCACCTCAAGGATTTCATGTATGAATCCTCCTATTGGCAAAATGATCAGAGGTCCCTGGCATACCTCTTTCGGAGATCATTGGATGGTCCCGCGCTTGAGTGGTTCTATTCCTTGGAGCCCCGCGAGGCTGAGAATTTTGAAATAGTCCAGAGAAGGTTCTTGCAGAAATATAGGGATAGGGTCGGTCCCTCACTCTCCATTACCGACCTAGTGGCCGAAAAGATGAAGCCCGACGAGGATTTTGTTCGCTATGCTGATAGATTGAGGTCTCTGGCGGAAAGAATAAGGGATACCCTCTCCGAGCCCGAACAAGTGAAGATGATTGTGTCTAATGTAACCCCACAGTTCAGACACGTCATGGCCATGAATAAACTTACTACAATGGAGGAACTCTATGAAAGGGCCCGATACATCCAAACCCAGTTAAAAGACTCCCCCATTATGAACATGTTTGAGTTGCCGAAGCCCAAAGTAGTCAGAAAGACAGGCGCTGGTGTCCCGGGCGGAGCCACAGAAGGGGTCGTGACAAATGAGCAAGTGGGTGCGGTCAACAATGCCAACTATGCAGTCAACCCAAGGCCTCCACAAATGCCCTGACTTCCCCTCCAACCAGGTCCTTTCCCTCTTCGTCCTCCACCCCAAAATAATCCACCCCAGGATAATATGCCTCCATTACGCCAACCCCAGCAACAACAACCACAACCTCAGCAACAACAACCACCGCTTCAGTACAACCAAGTTCCACCCCCGGGGAACTATGGTCCCCAACAGCAACAAAGGAGGCTGCTCGGTCCCAAGAGAGCCTACTATCCACCATTGCCAGAAACCTTAGCAGACATTTTTAATGCCCTCATGGCATCAAACCAACTCACCCTACCCAGAGAAAGGCCCGTGTGGCCCCCAAATGTTGATACCTCCAAATACTGCGTCTACCACAGGCAGCCAGAACACACAGTAGATTACTGCTTCCATTTCAAAGATTACATCCACGATATGAATGATGAACATCAAATAGATTGGGATGAAATGAGACGATACGTCGCCGCTCTTAAGGCTAGGATACCTCCTCATAGGCCACAGCAGCAGTTACAACAGCAGCAGCAGCAGCCACCACAACAACAACAACAGCCTCAGCAGGCCCCACAACAATAGCCCGACATGGGCATAATCCAGAATCCATTACCGGAGCACCAACAGCCCAATCATCAGGTTAACCCCATCTCCTCCTTCCCGGAAGTCGGGAGAGAGCAGGTGTGGCACCAGGGAAGTACCTCTATTCTTTCTTCCTCCAACCCCATCGTCATGCAACCCCCTCGCCTTGCCCGGGTAGCACCTCTCTCTCATCAACCCGCGTTAGTATCGCCTTCACCATTTCCACTACCATTACGCCCTCTCATCCATACCCCGATCTCCTATCAACCGACACTCTCCACTATGCCTTCACACCCTCTCATCTTCTCTCACTCCCCCACTTTACCATCCACCTCTACCACATTTACCCCTACACCTTCTAAACCCCTTATCATCCGTCAACCATACATAACCCCGTCTTTCTCCACCGTATCACCACTAATGCCTTCAAAACCACTCATTACTCATCGCCCACCTCAAAATCATTGCCCACTTCAAGCCCTACCCACTTCTACTTCGTCTCCACCTCCACCTTCCAGACCCCTTACCCTTCATAATCCGCGCAATATCCCCTCTACCTCCACCATGCCTCCACCTAACAAACCCCTCATTAGAATCCCTGCTCCCGTCATCACCCCTGCTTCATCGACCATTCCTCCACCACTACCCCTCAAACCTCTATTAAAACCCACTGCTACCCCCACAGAGGTACAAAAGCCGCAGGCAATGGTGCTCCGGAGTGGAAGGATTTTCCATAGGGTTTTCCCGCACAACAGTCAGAATCTTGAGCAATCTCAGCTAGAGAAGGATGATGCAGAACAACCAGAAAGAGCTATCCCTAGAACACAGTATGATCTATTAAAACATTTGGACAAGACGCCTGCTCGGATCTCCATCCTGGAGCTTCTTCAAAGATCCACATCCCACCAGGCAGCCTTAATGGAGTACCTTCAAAGAGTCATGGTTAATGAAGACCTCCCCGTGGAGAAGATTTCGACCGTCCTGACCCCAACAGACACACAACCGGCCATCATGTTCCAGAACTACGAGCTCGCTCCCAAGGAAGCTCGGAAATATGCATTGTGCATTTCAATAAAAATCAATGGGGTATCCATAAACCCGTGTCTTGTGGACACGGGTACATCCATAAATGTGATCTCCATGAGCACTCTTCAGTTGTGTGGGATCGACGAGGAACAAATAAGACCTTCCTCGATCACGGTC
Organism: Amorphophallus konjac; assembly: GCA_022559845.1. NCBI lineage: Eukaryota > Viridiplantae > Streptophyta > Magnoliopsida > Alismatales > Araceae > Amorphophallus > Amorphophallus konjac. The sequence goes on along the minus strand of CM040122.1, from coordinate 85,566,015 downwards.
ACGGCCTATGACAATAGCAAAAGGCCGCCGCAGGGGATGATTATTCTGAAGGCAGAACTAGGCCCCATGTCAATTCCCACGGAATTCCATGTCCTCGACATGGACCCCACATTCAAGGCTATACTGGGTCGCCCTTACATTGAAGCCATGGACGCTGTGCCTTCCATCAACCATCAGTGCATGAAGTTTCCTTACAATGGGAGAATTATTAAAGTGGTCAGTACACCTGTCCTTCACACAGTGGATGCTATCAACACCTCTCTGCCCTCTGTTTGGCCGTCTCATCGGCCCATATTGTCACTATTGGATATACGTGATTCATCTCACGTTCCAATAGCACCAAAGGAGCCGGTCAGGACAACCGCAACATCATGTCTCCCTTTTCACTCCAAAGGTTGGGAGATTATGAGGAACATCGGCTATCAACAGGGTAAAGGTCTGGGCGCACAATTACAGGGTATGCTCAAACCGCCAAAGGAAATTAGGCCGAACCGTAGGTTTGGCCTAGGCTTCAAAGGACCGTTCAGGGCGGATTGGAAGCCCCTCACATGGACTCTATCAAACCACTTCAACAGAGGGCCCGTTGTTCAGATGGGATATTACCCACGAGAAGCATATGGCGGATCACATGCTGTATATTTGGCTAAAAAATGTCCGAGGATCACCAAAAGAGGCAAGATCAAAGATCCGGAATGTGAGTGGAACAAATGGTTCAACATACGGGACATTTCCGTTGCACTGGAAAGGATGTTCTCGTCTCCGCAACTTGAAGGACCGCCATTGATCTCCGGAATACCAGAGAATATTACCACTCTTGCCAAGGTTCCAAACTATCCTCGTCCTCGCTAGAAGGACTCTGTCATCGACGGATCTTCATCCGTCCTCAACATTGCCGTCGACGGCTCATTAGCCGCCATCTTCTCCATCCACTCGTCTCAGCCTTTGCTGATATCTTCTTCCTGGGCCAGACAATTGTCTGATGATCTTCCCAGATCCCCTTCTCTGTTTACATACCTACGCGAGCTTTTCAACCCGCGCCAGGTCTTCAACCATGATCTGCTCTATGAGCCTCACAATCCTCTAGCCATAACCACTTTTCTCTCTCCTCCAATCTCTTTTCACTGCTTTGTCATTAAAAATGAAAATGAAAAAAAACGTCAATTTTCAAACTCCCCAACAACACATCTTCGTTTAGGAAACCTCCTACATCTCCCACGGGTGCGTACCGCCTTGCGGACCACCCGTCCAAGGTCCGATGAGCGACCTTTTCTACCCCTCCTCTGAGGGGTCTTCTCCTGTACATTCTACACCATCCTCTTCGTCTTCCTCTTCTTCTGTAAATATTGTCAGTCAATCTAGGAATGATAGGCCAAGGGTAGTACCTAGGAAGAAATCCAAGGGTAGGCAGATCCCTCGTCGATTCCTTCTGGATTTAGCCGCCAGGTGTCAAGCCCTCCTTGCCATCCCCCAGTTGCTAGAAAATCCCATCCGGCTACCAGAAATAGAATGTGAGGGCAACTGTGCATTTGATGAAGGGTATGGAGTCTACGAGATCACGAATGAAGAATGTCCCACTGAAGATGAGGGTGAAGAATATGAGGATGCGGCGGGCGCATACGCAAGTGGAATGAGGAGATTCGACGAGCCGTCAACCGCCGTAGAAGAATCTACTAAAGAAGTCAACTTGGGAACTGAGGAAGACCCTATGATCATCCTCATAAGTGACAACCTACCACCCTCTGAAGAAGAGGTATTAATTGAGGTTCTCAAGGAATATAAGGACACGTTTGCATGGAGCTACGAGGATATGCCGGGTCTGGATTCAACCTTGGTCGAACACCGTTTAACCCTAAAACCAGGGTCTGTCTCGGTAAAACAAAGGTTAAGGCGTTTCCACCCTCAAATGGCTTTGAAAATGAAAGAAGAGGTCGATAAGCTCCACAAAGCCAGGTTCATTAGAGTCGTTCTTTATCCTCAATGGGTGGCGAACATTGTCCCGGTCATGAAGAAAGATGGGAAAGTCAGGATTTATATCGACTTCCGGGACCTTAACCGCGCGTGTCCAAAAGAAGATTTTCCCTTACCTCACATTGATGTGTTGATTAATAACACGGCAGGCTACGAAACCCTCTCATTCATGGATGGATTTTCAGGATACAATCAAATTCGTTTGGCAGAAGAGGATCAGGAAAAGTCATCATTCACTACCCCTTGGGGAACATATTGTTACGTGGTCATGCCGTTCGGATTAAAGAATGCTGGAGCTACTTACCAAAGAGCGATGATGGCCATATTTCATGACATGATGCACATATATCTGGAAGTGTATGTGGATGACTTATTGGTAAAATCAAGGACCAGGGAACATCCAGAAGTTTTGGCTAAGGTCTTGCAGAGGTCAAGGGAGTTCCAACTGAAAATGAACTCGAAGAAGTGTGTGTTTGGTGTGTCGTCAGGTAAATTGCTGGGGTTCATTATGAGCAAAAGAGGGATCGAGATAGATCCCGACAAAGCTAAGGCTATCAGGGATATGCCGCCTCCCAAAAATTTGAGGGAAGTCCGAGATTTAATCGGGAGGTTGCAGTTTATTCGTCGGTTTGTGTCTCAACATTCACAAAGGTGTAGACCTCTCTACGAGTTGACCAAGCCAGGAGTAGAATTCCACTGGAATTCTAAATGTCAGAAAGCTTTTGAAGGGTTGAAGGAATATCTGGCTAGTCCACCCGTTCTTATTCCACCCAAACCAGAAAAACCTCTGATCCTTTACGTCTCAGTCTTGGATGACTCCGTGGGATCTGTCCTCGCACAAGCTGATGAAGAAGGCAAGGAACGGGCAACCTATTACTTGTCCAAACTTCTCAATCCCTGTGAGCAGAAGTACACCGTCATGGAGAAAACCTGTGCTGCCCTCGTTTGGGTAGTGCAGAAATTGAAGCACTACTTCTTGGCTCATGAGGTCCACTTGATTGCTCGAATGAATCCTATCAAATTCCTTCTGGAGAAAGCCGTCCTTACGGAAAGGCTAGCACGCTGGCAAAGTTTTCTCTCTCAGTTCGACATCACCTACATCCAGCAAAAGGCGATTAAAGGCTATGTCATAGCCGAGCATCTCGCTCACCATCCTCTTCCCAAGTTCGATCTCATCCAATCAGAGTTTCCAGATGAGGAACTAATGTCCGTCAACCAATCAGATGAGCCAATGTGGACGCTATATTTTGATGGAGCTCTAAATTCTCAAGGAAGAGGAATCGGCGTCGCCCTCCTGTCGCCTGAACGCCGCACATTCCCATTGGCATACCAACTCAAATTTCCAGTTACCAACAATATAGCCGAATATGAAGCTCTTCTAGCTGGCCTAGAACTCGTTCATTCTTTTCGTATCACTGAGTTGTGAGTCGTAGGTGATAGTCAACTCATCCTTCGCCAGGTGCTCACTAAATATCGCACTCGCGATCCCAAACTCAAGCCATACCAAGAACTCATTGCTGCCTTTGCCAAACTGTTCACAAAACTGATCTTTGTTCATGTCCCTCGTCATCAGAATATTCTCGCCGATGCCCTCGCCTCGTTGGCATCATCCATAAGGTTCCCTCTAGGAAGATGGTTTAAGTCCATTTCCCTCTACAAACTTCACGCCCCTGCAATCGATGATGCTTCCTACGTAAATATCAAAGACAGGATAGCAAGAAAGATCCTGCAGGAAGATATCCTTGAGAAGAGAGAGATCATGTTGGCAGAGGTTGAAGAAGAACTGGCTGATGAAGAGAAACCATGGTTCTATGAAATTATCAAATACTGCCAAAATCAGTCTTATCCTGAAGGGGCCACCACAGAGGACAAGAAAGCCATAAGAAGGGTGGCTCAGAAATATACACTGGTTGGAGGTCTACTCTATAGGAAAAGCCTTACTGGTATTCTGTCAAGATGTCTTGGTGACAATGAGGTTTGGAAATGTGTAGAGGAGACGCACTCGGGTGTATGCGGTGGCCACGTGAATAGTTAGATGCTCGCCAAGAAGATCATTCGCCAAGGCTTTTATTGGCCCACTATGGAAGAAGATTGTGCTGTCTATGTCCGTAGGTGTGTCAAGTGTCAACTTCACGCCGATAAAATCCATTCACCATCTTCCTCACTTCATCCAATATCTTCCCCGTGGCCTTTCTCCATGTGGGCATTCGACATCATTGGTCCCCTAGGTGATCCCAATTCCCTCACCAAGTAGAAATCTTTCATCCTTACTGCGACGGAATACTTCACCAAATGGGCCGAACCTGAAGCTTACGCGGAAATCAAGGCGTCAATGTTGACACCCATTTTTAGCTTGCAAGTTGAGTCATTTCTCTTATTCATCATTTTGATGCCCCGAATTACCCATTATTTTGGACCCTTCCTTGGATGGATTTCGAGTCCATTTCATTATTCCATTCTATTTGAGCCTTGGAGATCATTATTTCATGGAGCCCTGGAGCCTATCTTGTCACCTTCCAACCTTCAAAGTCAACTTACGGCCCATTTAGGCCGGCTTCCCTCAAGCATTCATCCCCCTTTCGCTGCGCAGTTTTGAAAACTTTCCTTTTTCACCCCCTTCCTTTCCTCTTTTCAAAATGTGTCCTTCACAAAAGTTGTTCATCTTTCAAATCCCTACAATTCCTTCTTCTACGTCATTGGCCAGTTCTGCACCTATTTCAAGTTATTTACGTTTTTCCGGCAGACTGCACTATTCACCTATGTCTCGATATTTTCTCTCTCTGTTCTAGCCCCATTTTCTCTCTCTTCTAATCATTTTCTCATCTTACTTTCTTCATGAAAGTTGTTCATTTTTAAGTTATCTACAATTTCTTTGTTTACCACTTTTTCTAATTCTACACCGTTTTCAAGATACGCTTCAATTTCTAAAGTCGCGCGAGCCTGGCAGCTAAACGGTCAACAGTTGACCGTTCCTTGAGTTGAACGGTCACAAGTTGACCGTCCAACAGTAAAACGGTCAACAGTTGACCGCCTATGAACAGTAACTTTTTTAATTTTTTTTATTTTTTATTTTATTTTTATTATTTTTAAAATGTCATAAAACGGTCTTCTTAAGACCGCCTGACTCGAAAAACGGTCCGTGGATGACCGTTTATCTCTTTTTTGTGCGAAAAGTCTCCCAGTCGCCCCCAGGACTGGACGGTCTACAGCTAGACCGCCCAATGCAATGAACGGTCTATCGTGCGACCGTCCATCTACCAGAGAGTCCAAAAAGTCCTGAACTCCATCTTCTTCGCCGCCGAATTCTAAGGCCGAAACATGTGCAACGGGGCCTCCTTGTTAGGGCTCTATCTTCTAGAATACTCTACTAAATTGAGCCCCATTTGTTGCTGTGTCTTCCCCTTTGTATTATCTTGAATTTGGTATATGGAGCACGATTTTTATTTGACCATATCTCCTGAAATCTTGACCGCAATATCAGGTTTTTCTGCTTTTCGTGCAACAAAAACTCTTCCAGATTAGGCTCCGGGGCCACCTTACATGGACTCTATCTTCCAGATCCTTCCACCAAAAAGAGTCCCGTTTGTTCCTAACTCTTATCCTATCAATTATCTCGAGATTGATTCATAGATCTCGATATTTGGTGGACTCTATCCTCTGAAATCGCGACAAAAAAGTTTTGGTTTTCATTTTTTTTTCTATATAAACCTGCCCAGTTCGCCTGCACGACGGGGGGCTCTTCTTGGACTTGGGGCGAAGTCATGCCAAATCGTCATCTCAAACCTCCGACCCCAGGCTATTGAGGGAAGTATAGGCTTCATTTTGATACCTTATTTGCTGGATTTCATCTTCGTTTACCCTCCTAACTTCGCCCATACTTTTTGCAAATCATCACGAGCTCTTGAACCTATGCGACGGGGCGCCCTTCGTCGGCTCGGGGCTGAGTCATCCGGCATCCTTTTCGTCCTCCATTGGTCTCATCTTGAAGAGGGGAGTATCTTCTTCATTTTTCATCTCTCCGGGCTCTCTTTCTTCATACCTAGGCTTAGTTCTCTCCCTCTACTTTTCATAAATCGTCACAGTTTTACACTTAGTTTTTTTTTGCACTGTTTCGGCACGTTCATGCATTTTTCTCCATTTTGCACAATAGTTTTCTCTCTATTCTCTCCATCAAATTCTATGATTTTAAATCCTATGCATGCACAACACTCCCACCTTATTTTTGCACCCACTCATAGGGGTTAAAAACCCTCCCCCGGTGCGTTCTCCCCCTTTCTTTCATGCTACTTCATCATTTTGGGACATATGCTACACATGTTTCTAATGGGTTTTCTCTTGTGTTTGTGGCTTTATTTTGTAGAAGACTATTGATAGAACGTGAGGCCCTTGCTTCCTAGCCGGCTAGGAAGTGAGGAGGTGCACCCACATCGGGTCCCCGCATCCCATTTCAAGCGCGATCACACGTTGTAGCGGCTTCCCATTAAGCCGCGTCTTCCTCCATATTTTCCAAGGTACACGGCGCCATCTTCATCCTTTCTTCATCATTTTGGTGCTGTAATTCCTTGGTGGTGATCACAGTTGGTTCCTCTATTCATTGTCACCCCTTTCCATTTCATGCACTTTCACGCTTATATGCATGGTTATATTGTTTAGCTCGGGGCGGGATAGATTGAAACATTTATATCTACAGTTTTTTGGCGATCACGCTGGGACACCTAGTGCCCATCACGTTATATTTTTAGTCTCTTGCATGTTGGGTCGGTGTTCATGCATGTTTGAATAGTCTTCTCCACGTTTCTCTATCATTTTGTCCATTTTCGGGTCTGTCAGGGTTGCACGGTCTATCATAGGGCCGCCTAACACGTTAAACGGCCTCTCCAGGACCGCCCAAACCCTCTGGGGTGATAAACGGTCCTCCCTGGACCGTCCAACACTTGGGCGGTCATCCATTAGACCGCTCAAAGGGTATAAACGGTCATCCAGGGACCTTTTAATTGTTCTGGCCTGGCAGGATTTCTATTCACATGGCCTTATTCATTTGAGCATAACTTTGTCTCCCGATGTCGGATTGAGCTGATTCTTGTGGCATTGTGTTGTCCTTTGTATTGTTTTTCCATCCATAGGTCATTTACATCATTTAGACATCATTTGCATATTTAAAAGTTGCCTCTATTTTTGCATTTTGTGCATCTAGTCTTAGGCAGATTTGGGATAGATTCACAGGGGCCTTGTTCATTCGGGCATAACTTTGTCTCCCAATGTCGGATTGAGCTGATTTTTGTTGCATTGTGCTGTCCTTTGTATTGTCTTTCCATACATATAGAGTTTGCATCATTTAGACATCATTTGCATATTTAAAAGTTGCCTCTATTTTTGCATTTTATGCATCTAGTCTTAGGCATATTTTGGGCAAACACAAGGGTACATTTTCCTTTGATGATTTTCTTATCTTTTAGTGCCTAGTTGTCCCTATTTTAGGTCTTGCATCATTGTTATTCATATTGTTTTACATTTTTCATACATTTTTGTAATGTTAGCATGATTTCATGATTGTCTTGATTTGTTAGACTTAGGCTAGAAATTGCATGCACCCCGGTGCACATAGGATCATGCATATTGGCATATTGTAGTTGCATTCCCCCTCGATAAGTGATCCTCTCGCTCCCATATTCCTTGGGCTCGACTAGGTGATCTTATCCGGGACCTCCGTAAGTCCCCGCGAGCCGTGGATTCCCACACGGACACCGGGCCGGTTGTAACTTTCCATCCCTCAGGCTTGCATTTGCATACGTTGTGAAGGAATTAACCTTAGTCAAACCAAAGTTTGGACCTTATTCCCTATAAGACACCTATCTTGAGGGAATTAATCTCAATTCAAATCATTAAAAGGCCCACCCAAAACTTTGACAATAAAATACTTCGCATCATATTAACTTGTTTGACTTGGGTGAAATCCTTCATATTGTTTGTGTTGTGTGGGCTTGTCCAAGCCCACTTGTGTTATTTTGTGTTGCATCCCCCATCATCCATATAGGTTTTGTTGTTAGGCCCATTTAGGGTAGTCCATTCTGTGTGTCCATTTGTCTAGTCTCATTGTCCTAGGTTTCTTTTTCTTTTTCTTTGCATTATTGACTCAGCCCCCCCCTTTGAGCCCTTACTTCCCTCATTAGATTTCCCTGATTTTCCTGTATAAAGTCTCCATTTGCCCTCATGGAGCGTCATTTTTCTCCTATATATTACCTTTCTTCCTCCTCGTCTTCTCATCCCCGCGTGGATGCCTCTTCCCATGCGGGCCCATCTCCTTATTCCTCCATTGGACCCTATTCTTCTAACGGGCCTTCTTGTCCCGCCCGTGTTGCTGTTGGCCCAATCAATTCTCATTCCCACCTTCATAATTCTTCCAGACCCATGTATTCCTCAATTCTCGGAGTGGGCTTTCCTTCTTCTCAGGCCGGATCCCCTTATCCGGCCCATCAACATTATCCTGGTCTAAATTCATCATCTCTTGCTCAAGCTGGCCCATATCCTTCTCGGACTCTTCCTACCGAGGAGATGATCGCTCAGGCCCAACGCCAACTTGATGAATTGCAACGGCAAATCAGTCCTCAAACTTCTTTGGATATCCCATTTGCATTCCGAGGTCTTCAGCTTCCCCCACGTCAACAGATTCCGGCTTATCGTCGCTATGGTGGAGTCGGTGACCCCTACGTGCATTTGTAGGAGTTCTTATATGAGTCGGCCCAGTTCCAGCATGATCAACGCTTGATGACCTATTTGTTTGGCTTATCTTTAGAGGGTCTAGCCAAGGATTGGTTCTTCACGTTACCGCAAGAGCAGATGATGAATTTTCAAGCCGTTCAAGGAAGATTCATTCAGCAGTACCAGGATCAGGTTAGGCCCAGACATTCTTTGGTTGATCTGGCCCAAGAGAAGATGACGCCCGACGAGGAATTCTCCACGTTTGCCGACCGCTGGCGTCACCTAGCCACGCAAGTTCCGGGGCATATTCCGGAGGGCGAGCAGATCAAGATGGTTATTTATAACGCAACGCCCGAGCTTAGATGTATCTTAGCCCTGAACGATATCACATCCTGGCAACAGCTTTACAATCGAGCCTGCTTCGTTAGCCAACAACTCCTAGTTTCCTTTGACCATGAGTCTCCTCCACCGTCACCTTCTACATACACTTTCCCTCCGCCCTTCACCGTAAGTCAGCCCTCCACCTTATATCCCTCCACGAGTCGACCGTCCACTCCCACACACCCCTATACCTCCATGTGCTCCACCGCATACCAACCATCCACGAGTCGGCCCTCCGCTATTTTATCTCCTCACACCCCTCCACCTCCGGTCAAGGAAACACCACACCGCGAGTGGGTAGATGCCATCCATTACAATCCCACTCCCCCCACGCCGCCACATAATTCCAGCCCTCCGCCTTCGCCTACGCAATCCCCCTTACCTACGCAACCTCCGCTACCATCCCCACTACCTTCTCACACCCCTCGGCATCCGCCTTGCCCGAAGCGGGCTTCTCACTCTCCATTGCCGGAATCTCTTACAGACGTTTTCAGGGCTTTGATGGCCACCCATGCGTTGCAGCTCCCTCCGGTTGTGCCTTGCCGACCCACAGTCGGGAAATTGCTCCAGTTCTGTGAATTCCACCGTCAGCAGGGGCATTTGATTGAGGACTGTCCCGAGTTCCGGGAGTTTATTTGCAGCTTGGAAGACAAGAGGATGATTGATTGGGCTGTCATACGCCTAGTTATTTTGGATCTCAGTAGCAAGAAGCAGCAACAGCAAGCCGTGCCGCCTAGGCAACCGTCCCCACTTCAAGACCAGGGGCACCCTGGTGTTTCTTTAGTTAATAAGATACCTGCTCCGTTACCTACTTCTTCCTCCATCCCATCTCCTCCACAACCTTTACCTACCCCAGCCTCAGCTCGGGCAACCTCTCTTTCACCCTCCGTTTCCACCACCACACCTATCCCCAACGCCTCTCGACGAGTCGTGAAGATACGTCGAAGAGAGCAACCACCTACCTCTTCCCCCACCATGCCACTACCTTCCTCTCCTCCTTCTTCCCCACCCTTACCTTCACCTCCATCCCCTTCACCTTCACCGTCTTCATCAACCACATCACTCCCTTTGCCACCCTCATCACCTTTGCCACCGTCGCCACCACTTCCTTCACTCCCCCTTTCGCCATCATCCTCTGAGCCCGAGCAGGCCGAGCCCAAACCCACACCTCCACTTTTGCCTTTACCTCCACCCATGCCCGTCATCATCATTATTCCCACATCACTTGCACCATCGCCACCCGCGCCCTTCAAACCTCCTCCTTCTAAACTTCCTCTACCACTTCCCACTTCGCAGAGCAGGTACACGCTACCTTTGGTGCCCCTTGGGTCTGGTCCCCAGGGAGATAATGAGCCGAGCCAGGTTTCGATTGTGCATTTCAAGATTCAAGTTGTCATTTATCGCATGCCAATCTGGGTCCTGATCCCTGGCTATTTTCGGGATAATGAGCCTGCATTTTCAGAAATGGTTGCAAAGAAGAGTTTGCTCGCACTAGTGCCAGTTTCTTCACGAGCGAGGATGATGGCAATCTCATCGCTCACCGGGGGATTCACTATCGATGCTGTTATTTCTCCTCGCTCGATTGATGTTCAGTTCACTGGCCGAGAGGGGTTCTCTACTCGGATTATGCTAACCCATAAGGCCGCCCGGAGCCTGATGGATTCCCTATTCAAGGGGCAATTGGCTGCATCTTCTGCACTTTCTAAGGACATTCTGCATCTGTTATGCAATCTCCCTCGGTTTATTGGTATGTCGGCCACGTCAACGCCGCACATTACTCCCCCTCAGTTCTGTCCTGCTTTTCTGGTAAAGGAGTTATGCTTCGTGCCCAGTTACCGAGTAAAGTTACCGAATCTCCATGTTCTAGTGCCAAGAGATAAGACTCCATGGTTCCATGATACTCATCATCCTGAGGAGTCAGTTGCTCAAGAATGTCCACAGCATGTTAGCACCGTGAGTCTAGGGGCAACTGCCCCGATGAAGCTGCATATTCATAACCGGGCTAGGTCGTCTGCCAGGTGGGCCCGTTATTTAAGAAAGTATTGCAAGACAAGAAGCCCGAAGGCCCGAGTCCGCGCCAGGCGGAGTTGTTTCAAGAAGATTTCTACCAAGAAGAGGTGGCGACATAAGTATAAAGGCCGTTAGTTGTGCATTCGAGGGTCCACTTCCTCCTCTCCTTCCTCCGTCCATTCATCTTTTCTTTTGCTCAGTTCTTATCCTTGGGTGGTGTACCTTCCACCACCTGACTATATTTCTACCATCTTCTCCTGTCCTCACCATTCTAGGTCTCTGCCTATGTCCTCCTCTTCCCCTGATCCGGGGGCATCTTCTAGTTTTTCTCCCCGGAGACATCCGGATTCTGCTTCTCATCCTTTTCCCCCGACCCTATTGGGGATTCCTTGCGCTCGTTCCCCGACTTTGTTAGGTGGTTTTCATTTCTTCTCCCCAACCTGGTCGGGTGTTTATGCTTCTTCTTCCCCGCCTTTGGCAGGTGATCGCTACTCTTCTTCTCTGACCCTGTCGGATGATTCTTATTCTCCTCTTTCTTCTCACTCCTCTTCACCCTTTCAGGGTCACCACCCTTTTTCTTGCTGTTTTCGAGGCTTTAGCCCGCCTTGATCTTAGTTAATCACTGGTTATTATGTATTCAGTTCCTTGTTATCAGGGCCTCAGTGCCTTAACGAGGGAGTTCTAGACCTCATCTCTCTTCCTTTTTATCCCGTCTTCGTCCAGTATGATGTCTGCCACTCCTCTATATCGAGGAATCTAATCCATTGCTCTCCTTTCATCATTTATCCTGGCAAGCAAGGAAAGTGAAGCTCGCACTCCTCAAAGCTCGATGGTCAATATCACTCCACGGATCTGCAAAGGTATTTTTTATTTTGTGCAAGAAAATGTTATCATCGCTATTATCTCTACTACTCCTGCACATGCTTATAATGTTGGTTCCTCAACACGATTGAGTGGCTTTAGGAGTCTTTGTTTAATTAGATCTTAACTTTGTGTCAAATAAAAGGTTAGCTTCTGCAGCATCCTTAGGCTGGTGATAACTCCGCGCTGGGAATTTAGTTTCTTTCCCTGATTGTTGAGGGTGACCTTTTGTATGGGTTTTTCACACACTACACGGCAAGCCATAGTCGATCTCTCTGAGGCGTACCATTGCTGCTTTGGTCAAACTTTGGGTATGCACAAAGGTCTTTTCTCTTCTCTGCTCGGCCAAGTGCAGGGGCAAGAGATGGATGGATGAGATGACCAACCTAGGCGCTCCCTAATACAGGAGAGGTCTCAAATAGGGGCAGTCTTGACCCTCAAAAGTGAGCTTTCATGCTATATCTGGCCAATAAGGGCTACCAAAATGAGAAAATGAATCAATATGTAAAATTATGAATCAAAGGCATGACAAGAGTGGCAGTATAGTTCCCCGCGGGACGTTATGAGCCCGGTCGCATACGTGCCTGATAAATATGGGTTTAAAAATCAAAGACACAAAACCCCGGCGCAACAGACCTACTCTTTGAGGGGTAGTGCCCTTGAAGGAATTCGAGCCTTGATATCTCCCATCCTACACGAAGCTTATCTCCAATTTTTCTTCTGCTTCTCCCTCTTAGGCTGGGTTATATCCCGGGTATGGCCTTAGTAGGGGCACCGTTCTTTAGAAGCGGTTGGTTGTGGTAAGCCACCCTCACATGCACGCCCTGCTTAAGGGAAATCTTGGATGAGAGGGGTAGGACCGATGATCCCTAGCCGGTAGTTTGAGCCCGTCTTAGGTGCTGTAGATTGATATGTTAAAAATTTCAAAGAAATGAGATATTGTCAAAATCCAAAAAATGAGATATTGTCAAAATTCCAAAAAAAATGAGATATTGTCAAAATCCAAAAAATGAGATATTGTCAAAAATTCCAAAAAAAATGAGATATTGTCAAAATTCAAAAAAAATGAGATATTGTCAAAAATTCAAAAAAAATGAGATATTGTCAAAATTCAAAAAAATGAGATATTATTAAAAATCTAAAAAAATCAGGCATTATAAAAAAACAAATATTGTTAAAAATCTAAAATCTAAGAAAAAATAAAAAATGTCCAAAATCCAAAAATGTTTGTCTTCTATTCCTTTTTTTTTCTCTTTTTGTTTTAAGGATAGGTATGATATGTTTGCTAAGTGTGCAGGTCGCAGGTGTTCAAGCTTTCTGGCTCTATCTTTTGCTCTGCCTCCTGTTCATATTTTTCTGATATGCCCTCTCTTTCTTCTAACTTGTCCCTCGATCTATTCCGAAGCTCGTGTCCTTCTCATGCTTTGCGTCGCTCAACTTTTGATCATATCTTTATGAGAGAGGGCTCTTTGCCTCACTGTTGCGAACCTGGCAGTTCGACTTCGTCAGATCTTGGGATTGATTGAAGAACATATTTTGTCATTTTCCGTGTTGTCCCCCTGTGGTCGTCATACCAGGTGTCTTATCCCCTAGGGTCATCTCATGCATGTTCTAGTTCCAAGTGTTGTCTCGTTCCGCCATGTGTTGCATGTGTCCTGTTCCCACTTGTGATTATTTCATATGTGTTATGTCGTCTCCCCTATGTTTGTCTTAGATGTCCTCATCCTACGTATTTCTGTCCCATTGCATGGGGTTTCATTCTGCATGGTGTGATGTCCCGCCATATTTTGTCATGCCCCACCATGTTCTCCGCTCTCATGCTTGTTGTTTATTTATGTGGTGCTTTGCATGTGTTGCTTGCTCGTTCATTCTTTGTTATGTTATGTTGTTTCGTTCATTTAGTCGTTATGTTTTCATTTTGTTCATGCTTACTTATTCATGTTGTTGGTCGTCTAATTTTAAAAAAATTCATAAAAATCAGAAAATAGAAATTCAAAAAAAAATGCCATTTTCGCCTGCACAGGTAAGTCAGGTATGGCTCTCTATCCCTACTCATTGTTGCATTACTATAGGGTATCTATATTGTTATATTATCTCGAGAACCGGCTGGTCATTCACGTGTTCCAGGATCTGACGTTCCCCTTTAACAAAAACGATGATGATCTAGGTGCACATGTTTAATCATCGGATAGGCCGTTAGGTTGGAAAAATAGGGAACGATGGTTCTATCTTGCACACCGTGGTTGCGGATAGTGTCTTGACCCTGATTGTTCCAATCTAGCAATACTATTCTCGAGTACTTTCTATTTTATGTTTTCTTTGCATTCGTTTTAACGATTTCTTTATTTTAGCCCAGCATGTCATCTTTTGAGCATTCACGCCTCGTGATCCGTTCAAGGGTTTCTCCTCTGCAATGGTTAGTTGCACTTAAGTTCCTTGGATAAGAGATCTTTATTCCACTCTGAATTTGAACGATTTCTCTGATCTTTTCGCTTGGTCTGGTTGGCCAGTGTGATTCCTGTCTGGATTTTATCTCAGTTATATTTCTCTTGCTTTTTATGGTATGTTCCTTTTCGACCCCCTCATCGTCTGTGGATTGTGTCCCCGATGGGCCTGGTCGGGCTTCCTTTTTTCCTGTTAGTTTAGTTCTCCAGACATGTCTCATCCACGTCATCCAATCTTGGTAGTTAGTTCGGCGATTTCAGGAGGATTCCTATCGCTTGTTGGTTGTGATGGGTGTCTTTTTTTCCTTGATGCTTGCTTATCAAGTCTCTCCGCTTCATCTCTGCTTCATCTCCATTTCATGTCGCTGTCGCTTTTGCTCCATCTCCTTCCATTTCGCCTCCGCATCACTTTCGCTCATTCCCTTGCAAAGCAAACATCAAGGAGGGGCATCTGTTGACACCCATTTTTAGCTTGCAAGTTGAGTCATTTCTCTTATTCATCATTTTGATGCCCCGAATTACCCATTATTTTGGACCCTTCCTTGGATGGATTTCGAGTCCATTTCATTATTCCATTCTATTTGAGCCTTGGAGATCATTATTTCATGGAGCCCTGGAGCCTATCTTGTCACCTTCCGGCCTTCAAAGTCAACTTACGGCCCATTTAGGCCGGCTTCCCTCAAGTATTCAGCCCCCTTTCGCTGCGCAGTTTTGAAAACTTTCCTTTTTCACCGCCTTCCATTCCTCTTTTCAAAATGTGTCCTTCACAAAAGTTGTTCATCTTTCAAATCCCTACAATTCCTTCTTCTACGTCATTGGCCAGTTCTGCACCTATTTCAAGTTATTTACGTTTTTCCGGCAGACTGCACTATTCACCTATGTCTCGGTATTTTCTCTCTCTGTTCTAGCCCCATTTTCTCTCTCTTCTAATCATTTTCTCATCTTACTTTCTTCATGAAAGTTGTTCATTTTTAAGTTATCTACAATTTCGTTGTTTACCACTTTTTCTAATTCTACACCGTTTTCAAGATACGCTTCAATTTCTAAAGTCGCACGAGCCTGGCAGCTAAACGGTCAACAGTTGACCGTTCCTTGAGTTGAACGGTCACAAGTTGACCGTCCAACAGTAAAATGGTCAACAGTTGACCGCCCATGAACAATAACTTTTTTTATTTTTTATTTTATTTTTATTATTTTTAAAATGTCATAAAACGGTCTTCTTAAGACCGCCTGACTCGAAAAACGGTCCGTGGATGACCGTTTATCTCTTTTTGGTGCGAAAAATCCCCCGGTCGCCCCCAGGACTGGACGGTCTACAGCTAGACCGCCCAATGCAATGAATGGTCTATCGTGCGACCGTCCATCTACCAGAGAGTCCAAAAAGTCCTGAACTCCATCTTCTTCGCCGCCGAATTCTAAGGCCGAAACCTGTGCAACGGGGCCTCCTTGTTTGGGCTCTATCTTCTAGAATACTCTACTAAATTGAGCCCCGTTTGTTGCTGTGTCTTCCCCTTTGTATTATCTTGAATTTGGTATATGGAGCACGATTTTTAATTGACCATATCTCTTGAAATCTTAGACCGCAATATCAGGTTTTTCTACTTTTCGTGCAACAAAAACTCTTCCAGATTAGGCTCCGGGGCCACCTTACATGGACTCTATCTTCCAGATCCTTCCACCAAAAAGAGTCTCGTTTGTTACTAACTCTTATCCTATCTATTATCTTGAGATTGATTCATAGATATCGAGATTTGGTGGACTCTATCCTCTGAAATCGCAGCAGAAAGTTAGGGTTTTCACCTTTTTTTCTATATAAACCTGCCCAGTTCACCTGCGCGACAGGGGGCTCTTCTTGGACTTGGGGCGAAGCCATGCCAAATCGTCATCTCAAACCTCCGACCCCAGGCTATTGAGGGAAGTATAGGCTTCATTTTGATACCTTATTTGCTGGATTTCATCTTCGTTTACCCTCCTAACTTCGCCCATACTTTTTGCAAATCATCACGAGTTCTTGAACCTGTGCGACGGGGCGCCCTTCGTCGGCTCGGGGCGGAGTCATCCGGCATCCTCTTCATCCTCCATTGGTCTCATCTTGAAGAGGGGAGTATCTTCTTCATTTTTCATCTCTCCGGGCTCTCTTTCTTCATACCTAGGCTTAGTTCTCTCCCTCTACTTTTCATAAATCGTCACAGTTTTACACTTAGTTTTTTTTTGCACTGTTTCGGCACGTTCATGCATTTTTCTCCATTTTGCACAACGGTTTTCTCTCTATTCTCCCCATCAAATTCTATGATTTCAAATCCTATGCATGCACAACACTCCCACCTTGTTTTTGCACCCACTCATAGGGGTTAAAAACCCTCCCTCGGTGCGTTCTCCCCCTTTCTTTCATGCTACTTCATCATTTTGGGACATATGCTACACATGTTTCTAATGGGTTTTCTCTTATGTTTGTGGCTTTATTTTGCAGGAGACTATTGATAGAACGTGAGGCCCTTGCTTCCTAGCCGGCTAGGAAGTGAGGAGGTGCACCCACATCGGCTCCCCGCATCCCATTTCAAGCGCGATCACACGTTGTAGCGGCTTCCCGTTAGGCTGCGTCTTCCTCCATATTTTCCAAGGTACACGGCGCCATCTTCATCCTTTCTTCATCATTTTGGTGCTGTAATTCCTTGGTGGTGATCACAGTTGGTTCCTCTATTCATTGTCACCCCTTTCCATTTCATGCACTTTCACGCTTATATGCATGGTTATATTGTTTAGCTCGGGGCGGGATAGATTGAAACATTTATATCTACAGTCAACAGTCTGCAAATTCGTCATAAAGAATATCCTCGCCAGATTCGGCATCCCAAGCACGATCGTCACCGACAATGGGTCACAGTTCATTTCTCAGGACCTACAGGACCTCTGCAAAAGGTACGTAATTGCATTGCATCATTCATCGCCTCATTACCCACAAGGTAACAGCCAAGCGGAGGCCACCAATAAAATATTGCTCAAAATCATCAAAAAAACCTGCGAGTCTAGTAAGTTTTCAGACTGGCCAGAAAAGCTTATCGAAGCTCTATGGGCCTATCGCACTTCAATCCGTACCCCCACCGGGCAGACTCCATTTGCCCTTACTTATGGTATGGAAGTGGTAGTCCCGTACGAGACTCTGATCCCTTCTCTCAGGGTACAATTGGACGAGGAATTTCCCCTCGACGATCGTCGTAATTCACTCCTCGCCCAGTTGGAACTCTTGGATGAGAAACGGCTGGCCGCTGCCGAACACGCGTGTGTGTATCAAAATAGACTCGCTCGTTTTTACCAAAAGAAAGTCGTTGAGAGAAAATTCAAAGTGGGTGAGATGGTCGTAAAAAGAATTTTTGTCAAACCTGGAGGTCCGCGTTCTAAGCTCCAACCCAATTGGGAAGGACCATTTGTAATTCAAGCCGTGTACCCTGGCAACGCCTACAAGCTAGTCAACGCCGAAGGGACCGAGTTATCCCACCCTTGGAATGGGCTTTATCTTAAGAAATACTACCCTTAGCACAAACAAAAAAATGATGAAAAGATAAAAATATCAAAAACAAAGAAATACCGAAAACCACTAAAAATATGGAAAATTCAAAATGCCGATGCCTGGCAGTCACCATGTAGTTAAGTTCATGCATCTAACCTTCATGTTAGGATAGGGCCCATTAAGGCTTGGTAGTCACCGGGTCTTGGTTTGCCAGAACCGTGGAGATCCCTGTCCGGCCACGTCGGCCTATGCTCGCTCGAAGGAAGCTAACATGTGCTCACTTATGTATTTTATTCAAAAAAAGTCGGTAGCATCACCTACGGTGGAGCGTCACCCAGAAGATCTCCGGAAGCTGTAATCTTTATTCTTGTCTCTTCGACCAAATGAGACAGTCGGCGCCTTTAAAACGCTGAGCATGAGAAACCAAAACTCAAACCCCAAAGGCAAGAGTAGGATCCATTTCCTCGAGCATCGATCAGAGCACGAGAAGAGGACAGTGTCCCCGCAGGCATACAAAAAGGGAGCCCACAAACGTCAAACGACTATATCTCCCTCACAAAAAGAAATACAAAATCAAAATCAAGAGAAAAGCCTGGTCGTGACCGTGCCTGTTGCGATAAACGGAACCCCTCAAAGCAAAAGTCTAAATCCACAAAAGGGGCCGTGGAATGTAAATGCTCGAGATTTGGTCCGAAGTTGTCCGAAAGGAAAGAGTTAATGGGCCCTTATTCGCTCGCCGGGTTAACGGTTTTGCTGATCCTCTCAGGAGGTTTATCCCCCACGCTCTTCCTTCTTCCTCTAAAGATGAAGGTTCGATGGAGTTTCTGAAAGGTGAAAACTCCCCAGGGTCTACGACCTTATTTTAATATACACATTTGGTTGCCTACTTTGAAAAGCAAAAGCTATCGCTGTGAAGGAGTCTCCGTGTTTCTGGCTGGTCAAGATCCCTATTTACCACCTTGATGTCTTCTTGTTTAACCTCGGGCTTAGGCCAATGCAAGCGTGTCACCTATGGGTGCGACGGCGTCTGATTCCGGGTCAGCGTCGCGCGGTTGGTCGTTAGGGTTCCAGGGTGTTCCATCATATACCATCTAGAGTTGTGAGGAAACAAACCCGGGTCGGGCAAATCATTTTACCTCGAACACCTCCTTTTGGGTGAATCCCTGTGGTCGGAAGCGACTGGGAGCCTAAGCATGGCATGACGGTATTGTCATCAGGGTAAGTCTTAGCCGGCGGGATCATCATTCGAGGGGTCTAGAGGCCCAAATCAACCTAGATGTGCACTTAGGATACCTGGGAGGTTAGTAAGAAACCCCTGTCTCACGTAGGTTAGGTGCCATTTGGGTGCTTGCCAGGCGTTAGCAACAAAAAAATTGAAATGATAAAAGCAACAAAAAAATAGACAAGGAAAAATGTACATATTTGCAAACAAAAAAAAATCTTTTTATGATAAAATAAAAAATGCCAAATATAAAAAATAAAAAGAAAAAGAAAATAAATCAATTTTGCATGATTGCATTTGCGTGCAGCATCTCACTTTTAATACCGCTTGCATTCGTGTGCTTACCTGTCACATTTATCATCACCGCATCTTTACCTTGCCTTCGTTAAATAAAGGCTTGGCCCCTTGACCAGTTATCAAGGACAGTCACAGTGACCATTTGCTTATTGAGCAAGGGGCCAAGTCAGAACAGAAATTCTGATTTGTTTGTTTCAGTGATGTGTGCAGGGATTCAGGCAACAGAAGCAAAGGTGAAAACCAAACAAACCAAACCTTATATTTTATTCCAAAAACCAAAAAAATTACATCAAGTTCCGCCCTCTCTCTCCGCATTACTCGTCCCACTACTCTCCAGGCAAAATGCTCTCAAAGGTGCTACCCAACTATGAAAAGCGGTACTCCTACCGCTCTGTACTCCTCTTCCTATTCCCACATCCCGGCGTTGATCTACGGAAGCAGCAGAGAAGCTACCAACACGAAAGCCACGCTCTCGTGCTCTTCGGTAGCGCTCCTCACCATCTCTCAGCCACTGTTCAGCAAGACCAAGGCTGATTCGGAGTTCGAATAGTTGGGCCTCCATGGCCCTTCGTTCCTCCCTTTCAGTCAATCTGTTGGCTCTTTCTCTCTCTGCGTCTCTTTCTTTCTCTGCATGTTCTCTCTCGTGGTCTTCCCTCTCCAGCTGGAGAGTGATCCTTAATTCCACAGCATCCCTAGAGAAAGTCGTCATCAGGATGACGCCGCAGTTCCCTCTCCAGTTCTGCTATCCTAGCCTCCTTCTGCGCAGCTTGGCCAAGCGCTTCTTCCGTCTCCTTTTCCTGCCGAGTGTACCATCTCAGATACACGATAAGGCATAAATAAGGAGAACTCAACACTGAGACTCTTACCTGTATAGAGAGCATCCCTTCTGCCTCCGCAGCACGCTGCGTGGCGTGAGAAAGTTGCTCATGAAGCAAGTCAAGTTCTGAGGTGGGAATCCACAAGCTGGAAGAGGCACCACCTACTCTCATCGCTGGGGAAGCCGCGCCAATCTGGGCATGCTACGACCGCGTGAATTAGCAGCCAACATCTGGAATCTGGGGTTTTAATTAGGAACGTACTGTACACCTACCAAGGCGCTCGTAGCTCCGCGGGCATTACCCAACTGTTGTTCCATCTCTGCCAAGCGAGTTCGTAAATTCGCTATCATGGCATCCCGGACATCCTGCAGCCTTACGAGTCAGCATTTTTCACCAGAAAACCAAGAAAAGGAGAAAGAAGAAAAGAGAAAAAGGGGAAACCTACCTCCACAAGTCCCCGGGGTTGAAACCGCTCTGCGTACTTTGTTCTATATAGACGCAAGTAGTCCTCGCTATCCCGCACCTGTGATTCCACAATCGTGCCACCCCGTTGCCAGTCCTCATACTGTTCGGGGAATCGCACGCGCCAGTCAATGCAGGTCGCCAGTCCCCGCGTCTTTCTCCCGACACGAGGTGGCACAGCTGAATCCACCCATTCTTGAGCCAGTCCTAAAGTCCTCATAACTAATCGTAGCCGAAGCGGCAAGATTTCATTCAGGCAGTGCATCCACAGTTCCCGTCCGAATCGGGCACGACTTGCTAGAACCCACGGCTGGTCGGCATCGACCATGTCTGAGTAGGGTCTCCAGTTTACCATCGCTGCAGGGAACTCCTGTAGCTCCCGCCTTAGCACCATCAGTTGGTAGGTTAGGGGTGCCGCACTCATGATGGGTTCCCACCGCCTGGCTAGCGGCACCATCGCGGGTCGCCAATGCCGAGCTCTCCCC
Organism: Amorphophallus konjac; assembly: GCA_022559845.1. NCBI lineage: Eukaryota > Viridiplantae > Streptophyta > Magnoliopsida > Alismatales > Araceae > Amorphophallus > Amorphophallus konjac. Next base: position 85,544,860 of record CM040122.1, on the reverse strand, counting down.
ATAGGGAGGTAATAATAGCTCCACAGCTGCTCGGCGCAGGTCATCAGAACCTTGCAAAAACATAAAAAAAATACAAAACAAGCAAAACCAAAAAATACCTGGATGAATGGTGTGAAACCACTCACAGTCATCTCACGATCCGTTTCTTGGAATAGGCCTGCAAACAAGTGTGCCAGCATGGCGGCTCCCCAGGCATAATACCCTACTCTTTCAAGGTCTGACAGCAGCTCCAGGAAGCGACATTGGATACCGTCCCCTTTCGAGCTCAGTACCAATCTTCCCAAAAGGAAGAGGAGAAATCTCTTCAAATCTATGTTGCATCTTTCCCAGTCGCCGAAATCTGTGCAGTACACGGCACGGCATCCTATTTCCATCCTTTCCATGAACTCTTCTGAGGATTCATCGTCCCGTCGACGAGTGTCGGTGAGCCCTAATGCATCCATGAGGGACGCCCTAGCTACCGACCTATTTTTCCGACCATCTAGGTCTAAACCCAGTAACTTCTGGGCACCATCTCTGTAGTCCGCGTAAGTGACTCCGGTCACTGCCTCGCCCTCCACCTTCAGGCTTGTGATCCGGACCACATCCTCCAAGCTGGGCACCATGTGCCCCCAGGGCATCAGGAATGCCCGACTCACTGGGTCCCATCTCTCACACAAGGCTTGGATCAGGACCAGGTCGAGCTGGATCGGCTCGATCCGAAGGAAGGTGCCAAAACCCATCACGTCTAGCCTGACCTTCTGAAAATCTGGGAGACCTCGGTATGCTGCCACTACCAACTCCCATGAGATCTGTGATTTCATCACACTCTACGCATGCAGGGAATGGAGAGGAGGTTTGGTCAGAAAGAAAGGAAGAAAAAAGAATGGGAAAAAGGGCAAGAAAACTTGGCTTACGAGTTGTGATTGGGCCCTTTCGCTAAAGTGTCCTTCGAGGTCCGAAAGCCTCCTGGAACTACTACCACTAGACCTACTTCTCTTCGAGGAGTGGGAAGATTCGCCCTCCATCCAACTCTCGAAATTTTGAACTCCTCCTCTCCCGTGAAAACTTGTGCTCCTCGAGTTAGCTCTCGATATACCTGGGAAGATAAAAGGGACAAGAATTTATAGAAATGGAAGGAGTGCGGGCCAAGATTGCCTCCATCACCTGTTAATGATAGCCCTCGCAATGAGGAACCTGCCATGCGGTCCCGTGTGTCACTTCACCGCTCGCACAGGGTGATTGATTGGACGAAGAATATGATGACTAGCCCCCTATGTTGTCTAGGAAAACCCTTTCATGTTTTAAAGGACGTCCGTAAAATTTGACACAACATCTGGGAAAAGGGGCTAGGGCTGTCATTATTGACTTCGACGGCAGATTCCCATGGGAAATGGTCACAACAAGACGCGATTCTCTGCTTGGGGTGGAGTCTCGGCAGACCCATCACATGGGAACAGTGCAAAGGAGAGGAAGTGTAGGGAAGAAGGAATGCACAAGAGAACAAACGAGCAGCAGAAAATCAAATCACTCCATTCATAATTCTACATAAGCTGTCATAAACACTACAATCATAAGGAGGAGGCGAGTCCACCAGCTCGCCGATCCTCACCATCACTCATCTCTCTGGGCGCTCCCCTCCTCTCCCCTGAGGTGCGGGTCCCTCAGAAGCCTCCGGGATCCTCGTGCAGAGCACCTGCCTCGCCTCTTGGCGCCTACTCCGTAGCAGTGACTCGCTGCTCCTCTCCTGGCGTGGCAAAGAAGCCACTAGCGGCAAAGCGACCAGACTGGCGTAGTCGCTCCCCGAACTCTCGCGCTCTCTCGTAGCGCGTCTCCATCCCTCCTAGCCTCTGCACGATGGCCTGAAGGCCCAGCTGGAGCTCCCTCACTTGGGCCTCCAAGGCCCTCCTCTCGGTCTGATCCCGCTGTCGCTCGGACCTTCTCTCGGCTTTCTCTCTCTCTGCCTCCCTCCTCATCATCTGCAGAAGAACCCTTAACTCCAGGATGTCTGGAGAAGGCCTCTCCTCACCACGATGCCGCAGCTCCGTTATAGTCGCCACCCAGGCATCACGCTCCTCTTCCGCCCGGGTCGCCCGAGCCACCGCACCGGCAAGTTGCTCCCGGAGGGAGGCAATCTCGAGAAAAGGGGCCGAGGAACTAGAAGATGCGCCACCAATCATCCCCGCCGTCGCTGTCTGCTGGGCACGCTGGAACAAAATAAACAACGGCCGTCAGTGAAACTCCAAATCTGAAGATAAAGTGCGGCACGTAACTTACCAGGAGCGACAGCTCATGTTGAGCGACGGCCAGCTGCCGCCTAGCCTCTGACAGTTGGGCGCGCGAGCCGCCGACCCCACGCGTGTCCCCAGCTTGGGGAAGCCCCGCATAACTCTCTCTCTGCCGCCGCAGGAAGTCGGCGCTGTCCTGCACCAATACACTCCCTTGCTGTCCAGGGAGACGTACGTGCCAGTCCTCGAGCCTCGCCTTGCCGCGACTCTCCCTCCTGACGCGGCTCGGCTCGTCGCACTCGCCCACTCATCGGCCAGGCCCAGGGTCCTCGCCATGTCCTGCACCAAGAAAAGGGTCCCACATCAGTCAAAAAGAACGCGTCCCCTGTCTAGGACGCATCCATCATTTAAGTACAACACTCGCCGAACCCTTTCCCCCCTCGCACGGCTTGCTTCAAAACTCAAAATGGATCAAAGAGGGGGAAAACCAAGCACCTACCAGACCGTGTTCACCTCCCTCCGCGACATCGGGCCCCTCGGGTCCCTCGGGGGCCCGAAGCGGCCCTTCCTCCTCCATAGACGCCGTTCCGTGCTCTGGCGCGTCCCTCCTTGGGCGAGGGGTCCCGCGTCCCTCTCCACCTTCGCCGTGGTCCAGACCGCCGAACTCCATCGATCGAGGGGAAGAAGACAAAGACGGGCGAGCAAGTTTCGGCGGAAGGCGGGCTCGTTTGCGGGTAAGGCACGGAGAAGGAAGGCCACCCGTCGCTTTAAATTTGAATTTGAGGATTAAGACGCGTCCTCGCGCTTGGACGCGCCCAAAAGAAAGCGAAAAAAAAGGGGAACAAAAAAAAACCTCCATGCAAAGTAGTTCCCTCCTGTCCAGGGCAAAGTCCCGTGAAGCGTGAACAACGTGGTGTGAAAGAAAGTGCAGGAAGGAAAAGGGCACACGACAAAAGGAACCACACGAAATCCATTTCATACAAACAGTCAAAAGTACATCATACAGTGAGGACGGTGGGGTGTACAAACAACTCTCTAACTCTCACCACCACCCTCCTGGTCATCTCTCTCCTCCCTCCTCTGACGGGGATCCCTAGGGGGCCTCTGCGACCTCTGCGAGCCCTGAGAAGCCGTGCTCGCCTCTCCAGGTGGCACCATGCCAGCCTCCAAGGTGCGACGACGCTGCTCGACCGAAGAAACTAGAAAGCTGCCCACAGAAAAGGAACCGGACTGACGAAGTCGCGCCCCGCGCTCCTTCGCCCTCTGATACCGCTCCTCACTCTCCCGGAGTCTCCCCTCCGCCGTGCCAAGACTCAACCGGAGCTCCGACACCTGGGCCACCAGAGCTCTCCTCTCGTCCCAATCTCGATATCGCTCTGCCATCCTGTACTCCCTTTCTTTCTCTATGATCTCCCTATCCCTCTCCCTCTCTAGGGTCTCCCTATCCCTCTCCCTCTCTCTCTCCACGCTCTCCCTATCTCTCTCCCTCTCCTCTCTCTCCCTCATCGCCTCTCTCCTCGACAGCTCGAGGGCGATCCGCAGATCCACTACGTCGCGAGGAAGCTCCTCAGCCTCCTGCCGCCGCTCCTCCTCTAGCTCCGCAATCCGGGCGTCACGCTCTGCCACCCAGGCATCGCGCTCCTGCTCAGCACGAACAGCACGGGCCAGGGCCTCCCGAATATCGGCCACCTGTCAAAGCACGCATGCACCGTAAGAGAGCAGTGATAGAAGGAAAGCAGCTAGAAGAGGGTCAGGGCTAAGCAAGCACTCACTCGAGCCTCGCGGTCACGCTCAGCCTCCTCAGCCCGAGCCACCGCATACGCCAGCTGCTCCTGGAGGGCAGAAACCTCCGGAGGAGGGCCCCGCGAACTGGAACCCGCTCCACCAGCCGTCCCGGCTGCCGCTGTCTGGTGGGCCCGCTGAAACATGGGGCAAACGTCAGTCAAAGGCTAAGCATCAAAAATCTAGGTCACAAAAAAATGCATTGCATAGACTCACCAGGATCTCCAACTCCTATCGGATGGCCACTAACTGCCGCCTAGCGTCTGCCAGCTAGGCTAGCAGGTCGGCAATCATGTTGTCACGAGCATCCTGCATTGCACATAAGTTACTGCCACATGCATATACATATAGAAGGGTGAAGCAGTTTCATTTCACTTACCCCTGCCATACCACCCAAGGAGAGGCGGTCCCCGTACGTAGCTCGATATCGTCTCATGTAATCTGTGCTGTCCTGTACATGGGATACCACTGGGACACCGCCCTGCTACCAGTCCTGGTACTGTGCTGGGAAGCGCGTACGCCAGTCCACAATCTTCACCTTCCCCTTGGTCTTCCGCCCGATGCGGGCCGGCTCTTCTACATCAACCCACTCCTGGGCTAGCCCCAACGTCCTCATAACTAGCCTCAGCCAAAGCGGCTCGATCTCGTTCAGGCAATGGACCCACACGTCCCACCTGAAACGAGGAAGACCCGCTACAACCCAAGGCTGGCCAGCGTCGCCCATGCCCAGGTAGGGTCTCCACACCACCTACATCATCATACATACATCATATTAGTTGCCATTCAGTCACATAAGAAAACACAAAAAACCATACGCATCATACCATGGCCTCGGGATACTCGCTCAGCTCTCGACGAAGTGACGCCAGCTGCTAGCCGTGGGGTGCTGCAACCACGACCGGCCTCCACCGCCGCGCCAGAGGCACGGCCCTCCTGTTCCCATGCCTAGCCCTCCCCATCGGGAAATAGTAATAGCTCCACACCTGCATCCATCATACATCATTACTACAATAATTGCATATTTAACTATGGGAATGCATAAATAAAATGTTTACATAGAGAAAAGGTGCGAAGTCACTGACTGTCGTCTCCTTCTCCGAAGTCTGGGAGAGATCAGCAATCAAATGGGCAAGCAGAGCCGCCCCCCACGCGTAGTGCCCCACTCTGTCAAGGTCCGCCAGAATCCTGAGGAAGCGGCAGTGGATGCCATCCCCCTTCGTCCCCAGCAGAAGGCGGCCCAGGAAGAAGAAAAGAAACCTCCGGAGGTCTAGATCCACCAGCTCCCGCTCGCTCGGGTCCTGGGTGAAAGCTGCACGGGCATCTCCCTCCAGTCGTGCCAGAAACTCCGCTCCAGTCTCGCTGACCCGCTGGCGCGGGTCGACAAATCCGAGCGCCTCCATGATCTCCACTCGGCCGACTACCCTGCTGTCTCTGTCAGTCACGCTCGTCTCTAACCACAGCAGGTCCAGGGCACTCTCTCGGTAGTCGGGGTAGGTGACCCCGCTGACCGCCTCTCCGTTAACTCGTAAACCAGTGATCCGAGCCACGTCCTCTAGTGTCGGCACCATGTGCCCCCAGGGCATCAAAAACGCCCGGCTCGGCGCGTGCCACCGCTCCCTCAATGCCTGGATAAGAGGAAGGTCGAGCCGGAAGGGCTCGATCCTAAGGAAAGCTCCAAAGCCCATGGCGTCCACACGCGCCCTCTGGAAGTCCGGCAGCCCACGGTATGCTGCCACCACTAGGGACCAGCTGATCCATCCTTTCATCACACCCTGCACACCACAAAACCAATAAAAAATACATCAGCATCATGAATAATATTAAGCAATAACACTATATATTCTACTTATTTATTTTATGTTATCTTATCTTTAAAACATTTTAGGATTTTTATGGAGGCGTCCAGTACATTGGACGCCTCCTCTCTATTTTCCTTATTTTCTTTATAGAAAAACCCAAAATAAAAAAATATATTAATAATATATATATTATTATGGAGGCGTCCCAGGTCCTGGACGCCTCCTTATTTTTAATCCTATTTTATTATTTACGTAAATAAACAAATAAACAAAAAGAAAAAGAAAATGTGGAGGCGTCCAGGGCCCTGGACGCCTCCTTTCCCTCACTCCCCGGCCTTCTCTCACAGCCTCTCGCCCGTCCGTTTAGCCTATTGAACCACAGAGTGAGAGTTCCGAAGGGCTTACCAGGTCGTGATCGTCCTCTCCCACGTCGCCAACGCCCGCAGCGGCCTCCGCGGCCAGAAGAGGCACCTCCATCCCCTCCTCCGCAGCAATCTCCTCTGCTGCGGCCTCCTCGGCATCATCCCTCAGCCTCCTCGGACGACGAGCCCGTCGTTTCCGCTTCTCTGGACCCTGGCTCGATCCTCCTCGCTCCATCGGGACTAAGAATGGGTCGTCTGGGGTGACGGGGTCGTCAGAATGAACAGTACAAGTGAGCAGGGGGTGAGGCCCCCCATATATATAGAAACCACTCTGATTGGGGCGTCCAGGCGCCTGGACGCCCCCACCTTTTTTTATTTTTTTTCAAAATTCAAAAATTAGGGGCGTCCAGGCGCCTGGACGCCCCCAAAACAAAAAAACCAAAAAAAATAATAAATAAAAATTTGGGGAGTCCAGGACCCTGGACGCCCCCAAAACAAAAACCAAAAAAATTATAAATAAAAAATTAGGGGCGTCCAGGCCCCTGGACGCCCCCAAAACAAAAAACTTAAAAAATCAAAAATAAATAAATTAGGGGCGTCCACTCCCCTGGACGCCCCCATAATAAAAATTTCAAAAAATTTCAAATATATAATAAAAGTAAAAAAGATAAGAGTATGTATATAATCCAAACAAAAGAAAAAATATAAAGAAAAAGAAAAATCACAAACAAAGATAATAATAATTAAGGGAACTGGTCCAAAACTGCCAAATGCCAGATTTTATTCCATCAGAAAAGCAGAATGAACTACATCAGGGGCTTAGGCGCCTTAGGCCTTAACTTCCCCAGTTCGGTTACATAAGCCCTCCACAGCTCACATTCTTCCCCCACGTGCGCTAAGGCCTTTCCCGCGACACTTGTCTTCCAGGGTGCTTTGACGGCCTTCGCTTCCTTCGCATCCGCTTCAGTACCCAACTCTCTCTTCTTAAAAGGAACGATGCCAGTCGATAGTGGGAACGAATGGCGTGGAATGCCGACCTGGAGGCAGCATCGATGCGCGTTATAAAGGACAAACTCGGTCGCGCCGATCAATTGAAGATCAACTTCAGGGGAAGGCCTCATAAGGAGATCAAGCGAAAGCAAATATGCCGGTGCGCAAGTAAAGAAGCCTTGTGTCACGGTGCGGAAGTGAGACCGCCAGTCTTCACGTTTCTTCAGCCACGGAACGCGGTTCACTACAGTACCACCGAACCCTAACACGTCGGCTATGTGATGAAGAGGGCTTTGTTGGAAGAGCTTCGAAGCGATTGGCATTCCCTCACGGTGATCAAACTTGAAATGCAAATCCATCCAGCAACTCAGGACAAGTGCGCAACCAAAAGGAGGCTTACCCATGCTCGAGGTAGTAAGGCCACTATACAGGTAGGCGAGGACAGCGGGTCCCACCCTCTTTCCACGCCAGATCCCGCAGATAGCACTCAGTTGGTCTTCCTCCACCATGTTGTCGGTATAAGGAAACAAGAGAGCACCCGCCAGACAAATGGTGAACCCCTTCATGATTCCCTCCAAATAGTCATCGTCTGGTGACCCTCTCAGGGCGTCCATGACCCACTCCGCAAGCTTTTGGAGATCGATCCCTTTTTGAGTACGGACCTTTCTGGCTGCGTCGGGCGGCATGAAGCTTCCAAGGACGCTTTCGGAAGTCCCCCGTGTCAGCATCCGCATAGCCTTCACCTTCCCGTCACTCTTGAATTTCTTCAATCCGAGCAGAAGTTCCACCTCCTCGAGGAGGATGGTCACCTCGAAGGTCGGGAAGATAAAAGTATGGGTCTGGGGATGCCAGATCTCCACTAGTGCGCCCATAGCCGCCCAGTCCATATGAATCTTCTCATAGTGTTTGGCGTGAATAAGGAGCCCCTGCAGATGCCACTTCGAGAGTATGGCCCTCATGCCGATGGAGATGTTGGAAGTTAGCTTTGAAAGCCATGACAGTTTGGAAAACTTCCTCGGGCCTGGGAAGAGCGGATATGGCTGGAAGAGAAAAGAAAGAAGAAGAAAGGAAGGTAGTAAGAAGAAGGTTCACGTGGAGAAATTTGAAATAAATCAGCTTACCATATGCGACATGATCGTCCCACTCAAATGACCCTCGAGGTCGGAGAGTCGCCTGATCTCGCTGCTAGGCCTGCTCCTCTTCATAACGCGGGAAGACTCACCTTCCATCCTGAAAATCTCTAGATTCTCCTCTCTTTCCTCTCCTGAGCTTCCAAAACCCACCTTGGTGCATTTGAATGAACTAGCCTAAGGGGAGTTCTTATAGGAAGAGAAGATCGCTACAGGACGGAACATGTCACATCAGTGGTCATTGTCAAGATTTTGTCTGGATCTCCTTTGTACTGTGGTGCGATTCTGCTGTGATTCTGCTACTTTCTGATGTTGCTAACCTTTGCTAGTCTGTGCAGGTTTTACTAACGGACGTCTTTGTCCTGTCTCCTATCCCACCTTTCAATGGTTGGTCCCACCATGTCATGCATCATAGTATACGATACCTACGCTACTAGAACATGTCAAGGACCTTGCGACCCGAACAAATCTGGGATTTGAGTTCCCCTTCAACAAAAACAGTGATGATCCCGGAAGAATTTGGGTTGTACGGATAGGCCGTTAACTTGTGGTAGCATGGGGACGACGGTTCCATTCAGTGAGTTGGTGCTGCGGATAAACGGGCCCCAGCCCAGTGTCGGCTCACTGGATCGGTATCCTGACCCGTTCTTAACAAGTTGACAATATTATCCTTGGCTATTTTCTATTTTAGTTTGTTTTAAATTTTTATTTTAACCCAGCATGCATTCATATAGGATTTTGATTTATTGCGGAAGATCATTCAAGTGATTCGATTGCGAAGGCCGTTGTGCTTCAATTCCTACAAATATGAGATATTCCACTCCGAATGAAATACTGAGTTTCCTTGAAACGGCCCTACGTTGCTCTTCCAAAAGGAGACCCTTGTTTGGACAGACCCTCAGATATTCCTTTTTACCTTGTTTGACCCACCTTGGCTGCAGCACTTCCACATTGGCTGGTAACCGCTCCCAAAGGTGAAACCTGCAGGTTTATGACCCAGGTACTTCCACACCGAGAAGTTGGTCTCCTTTATTTTTCGTGCCTGAGTGCACATTTCACCCTCCTTTATTTGATCTCGTCCAAGCAACCGTCAAGACTTGAAAGACCTCCTTCAAGGTCGCCTCATTGAAACTTCAGGCAAAATTCCAAATAGTACGTCAGAAGCGTGTCTCATCACACCTTGGCATCAACTTATCACTCCGCTCCCACTTCATTTCACTCCACTTCGATACCATTCCACTACGTGTCGCTCCCTTGCAAAGCAGACGCCAAGGCGGGGCAGCTGTAGACACGCCATTCCTGACATCTCCCGAGAAAGTCTCATATTACTATACAACGCCCCGCAACGGCTTACGCATTTTGAATCGCTCGAGTGCTTCCTTTTCTTGAGTCTTCTTCCGCCCTTTTCGGCATCCGGAATCGTCTCGTCACGGCATTCGGACGGCATCAACACCAGTCAGACGCATCAGGAGGTTCCGGAACCAAGAAGGGTGTCTGCCGGGCGGCCACCAACGCTTGTCCGAGGACCCGGGTGGGTCTTAATGGGGGCCTCCAGTCCCCTGGACGCCCCCATTCTTTTAATTTATTTTAATTTTATTTTTCAAAACTCAAAACCCAAATAAAAAATAATATATTAATGGAGGCGTCCAGGCCCCTGGACGCCTCCATAAAAATAAATATAAAAAAATGTATATGCCAGTTGGCATAAGAAGACAAAACAAAATGAAAAAAAATGATATATTAATGGAGGCGTCCAGGCCCCTGGACGCCTCCATAAAAACAAAAATAAAAAATATATATATAATGCCAGTTTTGGCATAAAAAAGACAAAACAAAAACAAAAATAATATATTTATGGAGGCGTCCAGGCCCCTGGACGCCTTCATCAACTCCCTCACGGGCGCCGCCCACCGAACGACGGTTTGTCGTGTATGAAAAAGCTAAATTATGTAGACGTCCAGGCAGCTGGACGCGCCCATTTCTGAATCACGAGGCGCCGCTTACAAAACCACGCGTTGTGTCAAACCGCGTGCGGCCGCCGGTGGTGTTCGGTGGACCTTTTAGGGGCGTCCGGGGCCCTGGACGCCTCCATAAAAATATTCCAAAAAAATTAATAAAAATAAAATAAAATATTAGTTCGGCCCTGATGGAGGTGTCCAGGGTCTGTTGACAGCTAAAATATGAACAAAGATAAAGATGGGACCAGACCAGCAACGAAGACTGGAAGATGCCTGCAAAGTCAGGATTGAGGGAGGATCCTCACCACCAACCAATTGCCCGGCTAGGACCATCTCAGGCCTGGCTAATGTCCGGTGTTATCGTCATCATTCAGATGGCAATACTGATAAAGCCCCAGTTTGTTCACCGATGGAACCTTGAGTTGATCTCGATACAAGCCGTGTCACCAATGGAAGACCCTTTTGGGTGATGATGCCCTTGAAAGACCCAAATGGGCCTGTGAAAGTGGCTAAAATCCTTTAATTGGGCCTGCAAAAGTTGGCGCCGAAAGTCAATTGCTGAAGCCCAAAAGTTGGCGCCGAGAGTCACTGGCCGAAGCCAAAAAAGTTGGCGCCGAGAGGCTGAAGGCAAGCAGCCGGGAAACCTCGAATGAGCGCGTCGGGAACCAATGTTGCAGGCACGCCGAGTGCCACTGCTGTGAACGGGGCTCTATATAAACCCCTTTCTCTCCAACAGCAAAAGGGGATCAGCGGCCAAAGAAAAAAAAAGGGGCTGAACAGAAGAGGAGAGAAATCAGAAGAAAAAAAAGAAGGAAAAGGGAGATATCCAGAGGATAGCCAGAAACCCAAAAAAGAGAAAGAGAGAGCCCGAGGAAAAGGCAATCGAAGAAGCAAAGAGAAGATCTGAAGAGAAAGAAGAAGGAAAGGCTCCAGGTGGGCTGCTCCGGGGAGGGAGAGGAGTCAATGCTCCGCCCTCCCCATATTTTCTTTCCTTTTCTTTGATGTAATATATTCTCGATTTATCAGATGTAGCCGGACAATCCCGGTTCTACTTTGTATCTCTCTGCTTCTTATATTCCCTTTCATGGTTGATGTAAGTGTGAGACGATGCAATGAAATGGACTGCTGCAATTGCAGTGATGAATACCGGGCAATCGAAGTTCTTCCCCTTTGCATCCTGTGGATGTATCTTCTATTTTGAAATGCATAATAGTTTATACAGTACTGGTTTCAGAATTCTCGTTGGTTCTCTGAAGAGGGATGAGGATAGGGCCCCCACCCCCATCTAATGGGTGATTGGGCTCCATCCCCTTCTCATTTCCTGTCTCAATGACAGATTCTCTGCATATGTTCCGAGTGTTTCCCCTCGAACCCTTCATGTTGTTCAGGAACCCGAGATACCAATCTCTTGGTTCTCTGAACTGCCAGGCTTTGGTGAATGATGATTTCGATCACTGGGTCCTCCATTCTAAGCCTTGAATGCTTAGGGCCTGGAGTTTCGATGCCAGAAGCCCATCCATCGCCAGTTTTTGACGCCATTAGGTTCATCCAGGGGATCAGAGACAGTCATCTCTTGATCCCCCAGACGGCTGACGGCGAACGGAGAAAGCTTCTCAGGGTTCAGATGATGATCTTTCTTTTCCTCTGGCTAATTTGATCTCCCAGCTCCCTTGGCATCCTCCTAACAGAAGCCCCCATGAAAGCCCCCTTTTCTGTGCTCCAGATCTTGCCTTAACCTGAGCCAGAAATCTCAAGAAACCCCGAACAGAGTATCATTTTGAGCTCTGAAACCCTCACCTACTCACCGTCTCGGCGTGCTAATTTCCACGCCGAGAGCCGAACTACCGAGAGGCCTTCCTCTCTTGCTAAACGACAAAAAAAACCCCTTTCAGACCCTTCCACGTGAGACTACCGGCACCAAGCTCCCGGCGCCAGGCTCCCGGCGCACCCCGGAGCGCGCCGGGAAGCCTTGCGCCGAGAGCCCACCTCCTTCTGCCACTTAGACCCGGGCCGAGAAGCCCCCCCTTTGGCCACTTCATAGCGCGCCGAGAAGCCCCCCTATAGCCCACGCCGAGAAGGCCACAAACCCCATGCCGAGAGCCTCTCCCGGCCACTTCATTGGCGCGCCGAGAAGCCCCCTAGTATAGCCCACGCCGAGAAGCTCCCTTCAGCCAGGGAATAGCGCGCCGAGAAGCCCCTCGCGCCGGGAGCTTTCTGCCGTCTTCCCTCTGCGCCGAGAACCTCGCGCCGGGAACCCCTTTGCCTTCGTGCAGGGAGCCTCCTTTCCCACTTTGCTGTGCCGAGAGCCTGCTCCGCTGCCCAATTGACCTCCCCTACAGGTCCCTAACTGGATTCACATGTAACCCCGCAGGTTCGGCGGACCTTGTCTTCACAAGGGTTTCGTCGACCTCCGAGACGGGGAATAGTGATCGATGATAGAGACATGTACAGTCTCCTTGAGCCTTAGTGCTCCCCCGCTTTTCGGCTTTCATCCCGGCATTCCGTCGATGTCAGCCTATATCATCCCTTGGCAGATGCTAAGTCTAGGGGAGGTGCTGCCAAAATTCCCCCAGGATGATGAAAGCCAATATTAAGCTGCCCCCGGGAACCTATGCACGCTTGAACTGCATTGATAACCTACTCAAATGTTGTTACTGAATCTTAAATCCGAATTTTGTTCCGGGGGCTCCGCGTGCGAGGGCGCAACATTGAGCGTTCGCTCACCTTCCGTCGTCCCGCATCAGGTTCATGAATAACCCCTTTAGCTCGGGAGGGCTCTGCCATTGCACGAGTTCCGCCGGCTTCTATAGGGAATATCAAGCATTGCCCCATGGCAGATACGCGATTCGGGAAGTTCAACACTTCTCTCTCTTTTGGCTTTCATCCCGGCACTCCGTGGGTGGTAGCCTATTTCTCCCTGGGCATAACCCAGATAAAGGGAAGATGCTGTCGAAATACTGATCGATGTTTTAAACCTCATCGCGGTCACGGCTCAGGCTACCTGTGATTGAGATCCTCCTTCCCCCCTTAACCCCGGGCTTTGAACCGCTGACTTAACGATATCATCTGTTCCTACGGGTGGTGTCATTATCTTGCCCGCCTTTCTGGCTTCGGTATGAAGTTCCATTTCCGCACATGAATATACGTTAGCCTCTCGAGGCCTCCTACTTTAGCGTTTAATCAAGGGTTGTCTTCCTTAGGGAGGACGTAATTAACGTCATAGCGTTCAGGGTATGACGGACTTCTGGTCCCGACTCGGACTTCACAATCGACTGACCATGTCAGATCGAGTGCATAATAAAATTGTCACTTCGGTGACTGGCACGCCAATAAATAAATAATAAAATAAATAAATAAACAAATAAAATAAACTAAATAAAATAAATGCGTCAAACAGGGTCCTGGACGCCTCCACCCTCTGGAGCCCTATAAATAGAGGCCCACCCCCTCAGTTCTGAGGGAGCTTCGAAGTGATCCGATAGGCTGCCGGAGCCCAGAGGCTACCGGAGTCATTTTCTAACCCGTGGGGTCTTTTGTAGGTGGAGGTTCTGCCGGCTTCTCAGGTGCCCACGCTCGCGAGAGGAAGGTCGTCTTCATCCACCGCGCTTCCACGCCATCCCTACGCTGCCGGAGCTCCGTCGGATTTCACCATCGGGTACCCAAGGAAAGCCCTCTCCATCGGTCGGCCGAAGGGGGAGGAAGAAGCAACCCGCCATCTCCCGCTCTTGAGGTAGGCGCGATCACTTTCTTTATTTTGGGGTCTTTCGGCCCCTGGCGATCACATCTTGTTCTCGAGGCCGCGGCGAGTCACTTCCCCAATGGCCATTTAAATTCCCGTTCTTATACTCTCTTTATATTCTATTGTATTCTGCTCATATTCTCGAGGCCGCGGCGAGTCACTTCCTCAATGGCCGTTTAAATTCCCGTTCTTATATGTTATATTCCTATCTATTCATATTCTCGAGGCCGCGGCGAGTCACTTCCCCAATGGCTGTTTAAATTCCCGTTCTTATATATTATATTCTTATCTATTCATGTTCTCGAGGCCGCGGCGAGTCACTTCCCCAATGGCCGTTTAAATTCCCGCTCTTTATATTCTCCTTATATTCTGTTATATTCTTATCTACTCATATTCTCGAGGCCGCGGCGAGTCACTTCCCCAATGGCCGTTTCAATTCTTGTTATTTAATTTCTGCACCATTCCCGTCCCCCCGAGGTCGCGGCGAGTCACTTCCCGCTATGGCCGTTTAACCCCCATATCTTGCTATATTACATTTGTCCCGCTCGCCCCACCGGAGCAATCTCCCGTGGTGGCCCCTTCTCTTTTCTCTTATTTCTGTGTTGCAGCAAACAAAAAGAAGGAGCCCGCGCGCTCCGCGTCCTCTTCGCACCCCGAACCGCGTGACGTCGCTCACAGGAGGTAGAAACTTCGGTTTGATCCGCCTTTGTCGGCACGAAGCATATTTCTTCATCTTCTTCTTCACCAGTTTGGCTCGCGCCAGACAAGGCCGACAGTGTATTGCAAGAGAGGGCAATGCCTCCTCTTCTACTTTTAACTTCTTCTTCTTCTTCTTCCCATCTGTGGCCGGCATCTGCCTCCATAGTGGGTCATCTAGTGCTCTTGACACTCCTGATTTTCTTTCTGCATCTTGTATCAAGTCCGGGGATTCGAAGTGCTCCCGTGGGACACATTCGTAGGTGTACGCTTCAGACACCTCTTCGGGCAACTACCTGTGTATGGATATCATGTTGACAGCTCTTTTGAGATCGGGCAGCTCGTGAGGGCGCGGAGGATCCACCTTGCATTCGCCCATCTGGAGCACTCCCTTCTTGATCATACCTTCGATAATATCTTTAAATACATAGCAATCTTCAATGGAGTGCCCAAGCATTCGATGATATGGGCAAAAGCGGGGGTCATCTTTTATTCTAGCATCACTTGGCCTCTTTGGCTCTGGAAGGGTGACCTTATTATATCTGGTGGCCCATTCAAACAAAAGCCCGGTCTTATCCTTAGGGAAGGAGTAGGACTTCATCATTTTGGCTCGCAAAGGAGGCCCTTCTTGTTGTTCAACAGGCTTGGCTGGAGGAGGGTCGGCAACCCTTTATCTTTATCTTTTTGCCGCTCGAATGCCTTGAAGTCGACTGTGTGAACTTCCAGAGGGAAGGCCGCTCGAATGCCTTTACGAGATACTATACCAAACACGTGAAATTTACGTCGAGAGGGAAGGCCGCGAATTCTCGATCGCCAAATTGGCGTCCGGGATGGTGGTCGCGAATTGTTGGACCCCAAGGGGAATTCACATCCATGACCTTGACGCTAATTAAAAATGGCATCCACGCGAAGGGTCGCCAATTCATATGATTAAGATCCAATAAACTTCAGGAAAATCCAATAATATCAGGAATTCGCGTCACTTAGAGAAGGCTCCAGTTCATGAATCTGTGTCTGCCATAAAGGGCACCAATTTCTGTGGGTTGACCTTTGGAAGGCTGCGATGACCTAAGGAAATTAGCGTCACTTCACGGGACGCCAATTAAAGAATTGGCATCTGTGTGAAGGGATGCTAATTTTCTTTTTTTTTCTTTTGTTTTTAGCGCCAACAGCAGACTGGGTAACTAGTCCACCTAAACCCTCCCTCAAGGGGGTTTACGCGAGTAGGGTGACCACGGGCTGGGTGACTAGGTCACCCTACCCTGCGTCAACCCCCCCGGGGGGTTTAGGTGGGGCTGATAGAGAGAGAAGGAGGGAAAATGTATTTAAACCCCCTGGGCCCCTCTTGAGACCCCACGTGTGCTGGTTTTGGACTGGTTTGACACTTGGAAGGCTAGTTTGGACTGGTTTGGACACATGGAAGGCACTGGTTGGCTGGGTTGCTTGCCGTGTGCTTCATCTTGGATGATCCTCAGACGCTCCTCATGGTGAGTTTAACCTTCTTGGACTTGGATTAAACTAGGTAGCATGCTAGAACGGGTTTGGAGAGCGCGCTCTGGGGCCTGAGGTGATCCCGGTGTTGGGTGCACCCCTGGCCAAGGGCCGTTGCGGGGTTGCCCCGAGGTTTACCCCCTTGTCTTTTCCCCTTTTTTATTTTCTGGTAGATGACTGGATCACATGCCCCGTAGTTTGTGCCTTGACACGAGCTTCAAGGTGGGGTCAAAGTGTGGTCACCTTCAAGGTGTTTGGGGTAATTCCCCATCCTTGTCGATGCGCCATATGGCGTGGCTAGTGACCCAAGTGGCCCACTAAAACTTGATATCCACACTTGGCGATGCTTGGATAGCGAGAGAAAAGGCATTGTAGGCATGGAAGCATGGCCTTAATGAGGGTATGTCGTGCTACACGGTGAGCTGGTATGTAGCCTCAGGTTGGCTCGATGGCTATAAAGAAGACAGCTCATCGCCGCATGTCTGGGAGTCGAGGGCGGTCCCCCTCCTTTGTAGTGTAGCCGCATAGCCATGGGTTGACCCCGGATCATAGTGACATGGCTGAAAATATGAGCACCTGCAAGGTTTTCAAGTCAATTCCTGACTTTTATTTACGGCTGTATGAGCTGGCTAATGACCCCCAGGGCCCAAACTTGGGTGGGATACCGAGTCCACTAGCATTGGCTAGCTGGAAGGAGACATTCTGATGGTGATCCTTGGTCTCATGGGTAAGTGCTACACATCGCGACGTGTTTTAATGAGTCCCAAAGTCGGCCCGGGTAACTTAGTTGTGGGCGGGCCAATGCCACTTACCGGGAGGTTGAGGGTGATCCCCACTTTATGTAGAGTCGCTGCAAGGTGCGGCAAGTAATCCAGGGCCTACGGTCGACTCTACATTAATGTAGGATGGCTGGAAATAGAGTGCGTTAAAGGTGTTCGGGGTAATTTCCCACCCTTTATTAGGAGCTATATATGCTGGCTAATGATCTCCAAAGCTTGAATTTGACTCTAGTTTTGAGACCATCGATGCCGAGTTGCTGGGAAGAGGCGTATTGGGGTGGTCCCAAGCCAGAAGAGGCTACTGGAGTCAATGATTTTTCTAGGTCGGGACAGCTTGAGAGGCACCTGCTCATTCACCTATACCAGCTTCTCCGAGGACTTTTGGAGGTAGAAGTAGTTTCCCAGTGCAGAATGCCTAGGCTTCTTTAGCAGGGCAGCAGAGTTCGGGGTCAGAGAGGCAGCGCTAAGTCTGGCCACCTGGGACCTCCACGGCCACTACCGAGCCGATTCTAGCATAGTGGAGGGATTGATTTTGGAGCCATCTGGGCTAGCCTATGTAGAGCATAGTTATGACCAGTGGTGCATCCTAGATGGCATTCTGAGGCAGACGATACCAAGCTGGTATTGGAGCTAGGTCATGGCAACATCACACTACTACCGTCAGGGAGCCACTGAATGGCTCATGGGGGTGATCCACCATTACAAAGTACCATTGGAGAAGGCTGGGATACACCATGTAGTTATAGTGGCATTATATGGATACCCCTTCTATGCTGGTTTGCTATAGGCACTGGCTGAGAGGTTCAACTGCAAGTGGAACACATTCTCTATAGTTGAGGGAGAGACTTCCCTGGATTTATGGTCCCTCCCCCGTATTTTAGGCTTGTCGTGTCATGCCCCGAGCGTGGAAGGAACCCGGGAGATGCGCTACGAGTTTATATCAATCATGTCAATCAGAGCATAAGGTAATTCGACACATAAGACACAATGCGCCTAGCAAGATAATACCAAGTCCAACTTATTTATTAATAATTCCAAATACCTTTATTACATAACTTTCAAAAGAAAAAGTACTTAAGATACTCTCGACTCAATAAAAAGAAAAGTATAATAATGACTCAAGAAATAGAAAAGACTCGATGTAGATATTTGGAACATCCGTTATAGCTCTACGCTCAACTCTCATGGTCATCCCCGTCCGATTGAGTCTCGCTATCGAAATTACCTGAAAATAGGGGAAAACACTAGGGGAGCTAACACTCAGTAGGGATTACATCTCAAGAACAAACTTGCTTTAAGTAAATTACATGTTACATGAAATGCAAGTATAGCTAAGCATGAATAATGTCGAGAGTGAAATAACAAGAAGTAATGAGAAAGAACTAGTAAGTTTCCAAGATGAATCATGTAAAGTTGTCAAGGAATACCAAGCATGTAATTATCAAGTCATGTCATGAGAATTGGCTATTCAAGCAACTAAATACCCATTCCGGGTCACGCAAGTCACATCATGTAAATATCATGTCAAGTCAAGCATGAGATCATGGAATGTCATAATCTAGAAAGTCATGCACTCCGGTGCAATGCCACAACGTGGTCAATATAGCTCCCATGGGCACATGTACTTTCAGGTGCTCCTCCCAAGACTAGACCGGGCCCCATTAATGCCAGGCATTAAGTTATGTAAATATTTTGACATCCACAATAGTTTATAGTCAATAGAATTCCAAAGGAATAAGCCGTTGTAGGATAATAAGGTAGATTCATGGAATAGAGATTTCAAGGATAGAACTTGAGTAATGATGACATAGTGATAAATCTCATAAAGCCAAGACATTCATGAAACTGGGTAATTAGCGTCCACTCAGACTGCCGTCAATTACATAATCTGCGCCCACTGTGGTGGTCTCCAATTCTATGAACAGTATAGGCACGAAGAAATAGCGTCCACTATGACTGCCGCTAATTTAGTTTTGGCGTCCACTGTCTGGTCACCAATTTCAGACAGAGACAGACTCTCACAGAACACCACAAACAACGCTCCATGATGGCTAGGGTATCATGTTTCTTCTGAGTGACATGACCATTAGGGTTCCAGGGTTTTGAGGGTACAACTCGCTCGGCTACCTTGAGGGAATCCAAGGCTAGCGGAGGCTTACGAAGGCCTTAGTGAAAGAAATTCCAGTTCGACAGAAGGAATATGCGACAGAGGGTCTTTCAATCTCCAAGAATTGAGGTGTAACATGAAACAGCGTGAAACATGGACTCTATCTTCGGACTTGAGATAGAAGTGCCATAAGACCCGCGGTATGGATCAAAACCCGATAAAACATGAGAGATAGGAAATAGCGTCTAATAGAAAGGTGTTATTTAATGAATTAGTGTCATAATGAACATGCGTTATATTAAAAAGTAGCGTCTGTTTAGAGAGCCGCCAAATCAATAATTTACTGGATTTTAATAATATTACAATAAATTGGTGACCTATTGAGAAAGTGCCATATCTTTAATTAGCGTCCAAGTTATGGACATCAATTCATGATTTTCAGAATTATTGCTTTTTTAACTAATTAACAGGAGTCTGCGTCTCTTTACAGAGGCTCTATTTTTATAGGCCGAGTCTATTTACACGGTCGCTAATTCTTTTCTGTGTACAAAGCGTGAGGCATCAGGCAGATACGTTTCTAGGCACAAAACACTGTTCATTTCTTTCAATTTATCATGAATAGTAGCATATTGATGTGTATAGGGAATTTCAGGAAACTAAAGACATGGAAAGGTAGGGAAAAATATGAGGAATCTAAAAACATCCTTATGCAGAAATATTAACGTGAGGGTTCACAGTTATTAAATTTTAAACATGTGTTATTTATTAAATACGCTATAGGAAATAGCGTAAGGGTGATGGTGGCTCATTAATTAGCGTCCAAGAGAACGTCGCCATTTCATGAATCAAGGCCTCTCTACATGGCCGCTCATTAATCAGCGACCATTGCTCTGGCCGCTATTTTCACATGCAACAGTAGGGTATATTTCTATGTAAAATGGAGAACAACGATCATGCAATCATAGTATGAAGACAGTAAAAAGGGGATTTTATGCATGCAAGGCTATTTACTAACTTCTTGTGCTTCGATTCTTGAGATAACCTACCTTATGGGTATGTGTCTGGACAGACAGAAGAGGAAGACGATGATGAGCAGAAGAAGCCACGCGCTTCTTCTTAGTTTTGTGCAAACGGTAGCAGTAATCAGCAATAGCCACAGTAGCACAGGAATTGCAACGAAGGAAGAAGAATAGAAGAGGAAGTCATCCGCTTCAATCGGCCGCAGCAGTAACAGGAAGAAGAGGAAGTAGGGCAGTCTCGTCTCGCACGGTAGTAGGAGGAAGCAGAGGACGTCGATGCACAAACAACAGTAGCAACAACGGGTGATGTTGATCGTAGGGTCTATATTTATAAGGTCTTGGCTTCGACTAGCTCATGGCATCCTAATCAGGTTTAAATTCCCACGTAAGAATCCTAAAAGGTTTTAAACTTTCCATTCTAATCTTCCTCTTGCCATATCCACAGCCGTTTTCTTTATTTGATCAAAACCCTAAGTCTCATGCAGGCATCCGTCGAACATGATAAAGGTTGGATTTATGAAATAGCCCCTCTAATAATACACATATATATATCCCATGCATCCTTTCGACGTGGGATGGGTTATGGGCTATTTTAAAAAGGCCCATTTGCTATTGGGTTGGTTATTGGCTAAAGCCCTTTATTTTGTCAAAGGCCTTTTGCTATTGGGCTTTTAGTCTGGGTTTGATTATTTCAATTTATTTACAGTCTATTAAATATTATATATATATATATATATGTATATTTTATTTAGGGTGCTACACCCTCCCCCACTTAAAAGAATTTGGTCCCCAAATTCAATTGCATAGATAGATAGAGGGTGTAGATTACTTATAATTAGAACAATTCGGGAAATCTCTTTCGCATAGACTCTTCGGTCTCCCATGTCGCCTCATGTTCGAAGTTGTTGTTCCATTGAACCTTCACCATGGGAATAGTCTTGTTCTGTAATACATGAACTTCACGATCAAGGATCTTTAAAGGCTTTTGTTCATATGTGAGATCCTTTTGTAAAACTAGGTTGTCATGTTCTATGATGTGGAATGGATCGTGAACATACTTTTTGACCATGTAGACATGAAATACATTGTGTACTTCAGATAATTGTGGTGGCAAGGCGATCCGGTAGGCAACCTTGCCAACTCTTTCTAGAATTTCAAAGGGACCGATATATCTTGGTGTAAGTTTACCCTTCACACCAAATCTTCTAATATCTCATCCTGGGGAAACCTTAAGGAATACATGGTCTCCAACTTGAAACTCGAGGTCTCTTCTTCTAATATCGGCATAAGTCTTTTGTCTTGACTGAGCCGTCTGAAGTCTTTCTCTAATGATCTGAACCTTCTCGGTTGTATCTCTTACCATCTCTTGGCCTAGAAGCTGTCTTTCTCCAACTTCATCCCAGCATAGGGGTGAGCAGAAACTCCTTCCGTATAGTGCCTCGAATGGTGCCATTTGAATGCTTGCATGATAGCTATTATTGTAGGCAAATTCACTAGAGGCAGATGATCGTGTCAGCTCCCACCAAAATCAATAATGCAGGCCTTGAGCATGTCTTCCACGATCTGATTTGTTCTCTTAGTCTGACCATCAGTTTGGGGATGAAATGTAGTGCTGAAGTTGAGTCTCGTCCCCAAGGAGTGTTGTAGACCCTTCCAAAAGTGTGATGTAAAGCTAGAGTCTCGGTTAGACATGATTGAGACAGGAACTCCATGTAACCTGACAATCTCTTTGATATACAAAGCTGCTAGCACATCAACCGACCATTTACTATTGATAGGCAGAAAATGTGTAGACTTGGTCAACCAATCTACAATCACCCATATTCCGTCATGTCTGCCCTTGGTTTTAGGCAAACCCATGATAAAGTCCATCCCTATGTTCTTTCACTTGCACTTAGGAATGTCTAAGGGATGTAATTTACCAGTGGGTTTTTGATGTTCTGCCTTGATCCTTTGACAAGTAAGGCAGTGAGAAACAAATTCCGCTACCTCCCTCTTCATGTTGGTCCACCAAAAATTTCTCTTCAAGTCTTGGTACATCTTGGTGGCACCAGGGTGAATAGTATATTTTGATCGGTGTGCTTCTTCTAGGAACTTGTTCTTTAACTCTGGGCAATCCGGTATGCAAGTCCTTTCATGGAATAATAACCTTCCATCAGATGCTAGCTTGAAGTCGGGTTGCTCATTCAGCTTGCCTTTTATTTCTACTAGCATCGGGTCATCATCTTGTAGTACCTTAATCTTGGAGAGTAGATCCAGATGCAAACTCATGTGTGACAGAGTAATACACCCTTTTTCCCCATCTATGTTTATGTTCAACTTGGAAAATTGTTCTAGCATTCTCCACTATTGAATCATGCAGCTAGCTAACAATGCTCTTGGCTTTCGACTAAGGGTATCAGCTATGGAATTTCCCTTTCTTGGATGATATTGTATGGTGAAGTCGATGTCCTTGAGGTACTCTAGGTAGCGCCTTTGTCTCATATTCAATTCCTTTTGGGAGAATAAATACTTGAGACTTTTATGATCGGAGTGATGTGTGGTGATAGGCAGATCTAGAGGGGAGGGGTGAATAGATCAGCCCCTTTTTGCCCTTCTTTGTGTAAATAAAAATTAGATACAAAACTAAGACTAGTCATGCAAGAGATAGTTGATAGCCAATAGGCTAGATGCACGGATGATGATCAGAAACATTCCTACCAAGCATCTAGCATCAGTACCCAATGGAAGACTAACCACAAGACACAAGTTTTAAGGTGGTTCGGTCTCTATCCAGAGACCTACGTCCACCCCTCACACAACTCGGTGAGGCTTCACTAATGCCAATGCACTACCCCTGATTCACAGCTTCCAACAGAGAGATACACTCTCTCAACTCCGCTGCCAAACAGCTTGAGGGTACACAGCCGTAAAACCCACAGATCGATGAACACACCGTCTGTCATCCTACTCACAGGTAGGAAACAAAGTAAGAGTATTTTTTTTCAAGGAAAAACAAAGCTGTAAAAAGAACAACTAGACAGAGTATGACAAAGAAACTCTATAGGAGAAGAGAACTCCTGTTTGGAGAGGAATGGACGAAGCCTGGCTTCTCTTCGTCTTTCTCAAGGGTCTTCACCGTGAGCGCAAGGGGAACGGTGGATAAGCTCCTTAGCTTTCACTCCCACTAGATGAAGCTGTAGATAGATGCTGTCTCCCTTGCTTTGAGAGCTCCTGAGGTGGAAGAAGAAGATCTGCTTCGTCGCCCTTGCTTCAGCAACACCAGGAAGGAGAGATCTCTCTTGGTTTGTCTTCAGACTGCTCTTCACCTTCTTTTTTTTCTCTGTGTTCAGCTACTCTTCTGACTGGAGCTCCTTCTCCTGCTATATCAGTGGCTCACGGCATCTCTTACGTTGTCCACTGCAGACGCCACACCTAGAATGTCACATCCCCATTATTTGATTAGCTTCTCTAGCATAGTTGACTTTTCCCTGTCGGCATGCTAGTACATGGGTAGGTAGGGAACCAAAATTGTAACGGTACCAGCAACTCAGAGGATGCCTCTGCTAGACAATAAATTCTTCTGACAAAGTGAGCTTCCTGATGGCTTTTCAAGTGCGAGCGGATCCTCCAAGACCGGTTACGGATCTTGGAAAGTGGACGCTTCCGATTTCAGATCCGTTCTGGGCGATCATGAACGTGTCGACACTTTACACATAGGGTGTCGACACATCCCATTACGATCTTAAAGAACATTGGCTTCCAAGCAAAACATGTCAACACTTTGACGGACAAGTGCCGACACGCGCGCCATACTCACGTGCATATCATGCCGCCGTGCCGAGACTTCACTAGGCGGTGTCGGGACATATGCACTAATAAGAGATGAAGCTCGTTGCGCTGGAGCCAAGGTGTTGACACTTTTTCCATAGGGTGTCGACAGTTTGTGTAAAACAGAAGCTAGCCAGAGACGGTTGAACAACACTTTTCTTCTACGCGTATCGACACATTGTTGGAAGTGTCGACACCTTGCTCACTCCAGAGCTCAACCCGAACTGGTTCTAGCTTGGTTTCTTCATGAAGTGTCGGCACGCCGAGATGACAGGTCGACATTTGAGTGTCCTTCACTTGAGCTGTCCAAAACATTACTTAAGCAAAAACATTAATCACACCACAACATTCGATAATGAACTATGGTTTGTTATCATCAAAATTAGGGGACACAACATTCTCCCCCTTTTTGATGATGACAACCATGGTTCATTATTTACAAGCATTCATAAGCATTTCCAAAGCAAACTTTTCATTCCCAAAAAAAGTTTCATACAAGGTCATGAATTAGGCAAAATGTTTTCCATTGATATACAAAAAGGATTTCATATACATCCTTGAGGACTATGCATGACCTAACTAGATGCCTTAATCTAGATGCTTGTAATAGACTTGACTTGTCTCCCCCTTTGGCATCAGCAAGGAGGGGGTGAAAGAGGTGGTTGCTGTGGTGGAGGCAATGTGCTGGAGCTGGTGCTGCCTGGATACTAAAGTTTCTTGGCTTTAGAGAACGGATGTTGCAGTTGCATAACTGTGGCAACAAGAGAGTCAACTTTCTGAGTAAGTACCTCATCTCTGTGTTTAACAAACCTGTGAAGGGTCTTGATATTCTCATTGATGTCAAGCAGCCAGGTGTGTAACATGTCACATATGTACTCTGTCTGTGCTCTCTGTTGGGTTCCTTGCGGTGAGCGACGAGAGGATGTTGCTTCTGTCTGAGAAGGAGGACACCATTCATCACCTGTGTCTACCAAGGTTGGTTGGAGTTGGGCTTTATGTAGACGAATCAGTTCCAGAATTTCATTACCAACCATATCAAGTTTGTTGTACATAACATTCATTTTGGCTTCAGCTTTGGTGGTGTTATTCACTATGATTGTTGTATCAGTATGTACTTTTTCTACAAGCTTTGAGGAGGCATCAAGGAGCTTGTTGGAGTCAGCATACACCTTTCCTTTCATCCGGTTGGATGCATCAAGTAGCCGTGTAGTATTGGCATGAACTGTCCCTTCCAGATTAGCTGTGGCATTGACAAGTTGAGTGGTCCCTGTGGCCACTTGTTCTCTGATTGATAAGGTCCCTGCTGCCACTTGTTCTGCGAGGTGAGTTGAGGTGTCAATCAGCCTTGCATACTTAATGTTTAGATTGATTTGATCTTCATGGATGTCATAAGCATGCATGGCCATTTCACTTGTTTTTTCTTGGGTTTCAGCATGAATTTCTCATTGTATTTTCATGACTCGCCCTGCTCTTTCACACACATTTATCAGGGAGTGCATAAATGCAGATAGTTTACCATCTGACTTGTGTTTGTCTGCCACAAATTTCTCCCATCTGCTGGTCTGGACTTGCTCATAGTGAATCTATCTTACTCCCATCCTTTCCACTTGCAGACTGAGCTATAAAAAGGATGAGTTCATGCTACCAAATTATGCAGTCAGAAATTTGATTAAAGTTGGGTGAATGCCCATTGGACCTTCTGTGGCAGCAGATGGAGGCCCTCTTGATGATGAGGCTTCAGTGTGGAATGGAGGAGGAGCCTCTTCTTCATTATGAACTATAGGGTCAGATGGAGGAGTTCGAGGGGGAAGTGTCCAAAATGGTATGATGGGACCAACATATGTGTCCGGAGGTACATCCTGCTGCTGCTGCTGTTGTTCCTGGTCAAAGTGAGCATCTTCATGGAATTATTCGTCATGTTGTTCTAGATGCTCATCTAAAGCTGGCTGGTCCAACTGATCTTGTGCAGGTTGTTCCTGTTGAACTGGCTGTACTGGTGGTTTAGGTAAATGCCCGGGCAGATTTCTGATAATTTTGTCACCTTCTTTCTTAAAGTGCATGTAATTCTCAATGAATCTCATGCAATAGACATTGCTCCTGGCGATTTCCTTTGACTTTTCATTCTCCATAGTGTTGATATGTTCTTCTACTATCTTTCTCTTCAATATCGGCTCAAAAGATCTCTTCTATCCCTTCTACTAAATCGAGATATGAAATGAATGTGAACAGTAGAAGGAGAACATAAGGGTGTAAATAAGTGATCCCCACCAAGATGCTGAACGTGATGAACACGCCGTACCTTGAAAAGAGGGAGAGGTACTCGCCTGTTGTGCGGCACTGTAAAGATATACGGCTCAGGAAGAACCGCCTGTAAGATGCACGGTCTCACGACAGACCGTCTAAGAATGCTGCAGAGGACGCGGGATGAAGCACTCATGGCAGTTGAGCGGCTCTATCACGACCGCAGGAAGAAGAAGGACGGTCAAGGTCGAACCGCACGTCTCCTTGAACAGATGGCATAGAACCGCGCAAGACCACCACGCCAGAAGTTACAAAGGGTCCAACCTCTACCCTCTCCGGCCGGCCATAGGGGATGGGCCTCGTGCAAGGGATTGCTGACCTGCAAAAATGATGTGAAGAAGACAGAAGAAACCCAATATTAGAACTGAAAAGTGTAGTAAATGTCAAAATAAGAAGAAATGAACATGAATAAGTGGAAAGGGGGATACCTTGGGGATTTTAAACCCCTAGGGTGTCACAAACGTGGGTGGGTGTGTGCATGGCAATGAAGGTGAAGAAAACCGTGGGGAGAAAGTGAGAAGAGTGATGCATGCAATGAAAAAAATGGACAAAACCTATCAAACACACAAGACTTAAAAACTAGACTACTCCCTGAATCGGAGGCTCATATGGATGTGGAAAGCCTCTCTCCTTAGTGCTAGGTCGCTCAAAAATCTCCCCCCCTTTCAAACCCGGCCTCTAGGGTCTATTTATAGAACACCTAAAGTCCTAGCTCAGAATTAGGGTTTAGAAGTATTTTCAGGTCAAGATTATCAAACAAAAGATGAAGATAATTCAATTATCTTTCATCTGGAAGAAACGACACTCGAAATGGTTGAGGATTCGCGGAGAAATGGCTGGATAAAGTGGGGATAAATCTACGAGGAGAGAGAGAAAATCTGTTGAATCTTCAGCAATCGAGCAGATGAACGGTCTAACGATAGACCACCATCTATATGGGCGGCCCATTCTGGGCCGTCCAACCTCGTCGGTGGAAATTTAAATAAATATCAAATATTATCCAAATGTCCATCGAACTTACCGAATAGTTCGCCGCTAGACTCTCATAAATGAACGATTGATAGTAGACCTTTCAAAGGTAGAGCGGCCAAAAGGAAACCGTTCTAGCCTTGTCAGTGATAAATAGATGAATTGGATAATTATGTGAGAAAATCACCAAGCGCATGACTCTGAGAGACGAGTGGTTACCACCCGTCCGTCCATTGTGTTGAACGGCTAGGGGAAGACCGTATAAATGCTTGTCGGTGGAAATTCAGAAAAATAACCAAAATATTCCAAAATATATGGACGGCCTACTATAAACCGCACATTTATTGAGTGGCCAGGGATGAACCGTACATGGACATGGGCGCTTGAGACTCATAGAAAACCTCAATCAACCATAACCAAGGCCCATTAAGCCCAGAATTGAAACAAACTTAAGTAGGGAGGGAGGCTACCCATAAAACTGGCCCAAAACGTGCCTGAAAATAGCCCCAACGAGTGATGGACAACTCGAGGCATCAACAAATGGGAGTAAGAGGAACGACTCAACTTATCGACAAAAAACGGGTGTCAACTGAAGCCCCTCCTTAACGTCCTCTTTGCAGGGGAGCGGGCGGAGGTGAAGCGAAAGTGACATGGTACATGGAGATGAAGTGGAAATACAGCGGAGTGGACCGGAAAGCGGGCGTTAAGGTAAAACGACACCCATTTTTTTACCAACAAGCGACAGGAATCTTCCGAAAAACTCTGAACCAAATGCAAGGAATGATAAAACCAAAAGTGACACCAGTCTGGAGGAACTAAGCTAAACGAAATGAAACAGATCGATAAGACCAACCTTATGGGGGACACAATCCCACGGTCCAATGAGGAGGCCAAAAGTAGGCAGCAAAAGTAAAAGAAATAGGCTAAAGCTCCAGACGAGGACCTCTTAATCAACCAAACCAAGCGAATTGACTAAAGAGAACCTTCTAACTCAGAGTGGAACTAGTTCCTCTTACTCAAACACTGAGCGCACAGCTAACCATCACTGGTGGGACATTCTGCAGGTAAACCATGGGGCATGAATGCTCAAAAATATGCGTATGATGCATGCTGGGCTAAAATAAAAGAAATCGTTAAAACAAATGTAAAGAAAGATTAAAATATAAAATACTCGAGAATAATATTGTTAAGCTGGGAAAATCAGAGTCAAGATACCATCCGCAACCACAGCGTGCAGGATAGAACCATCCTCCCTAGGCTTTCCCAACCTAACGGCCTATCCGAAGATTAAACGCGTGAACCTGGATCATCATCATTTTTGTTAAAGGGGAACATCAGATCCTGGAACACGCGAGTAACCAACTGGTTCTCGAGATAATATAACACAATACCATATAGTAATACAATAAGGGTGATAAGGTTAGAAGGCCATACCTGACTTGCCTGTGCAGGTGAAACGACGCTTTTTTTGGATTTTTATTTTCTGATTTTTATGGATTTTCATGAATAGGACAAACAAGTAAAAACATAGCAAAAGATAACACAGCGATTAACTGAACGATAAACAACATGACATGACATGATGAACAAATGAAGCGGGAGACAATGCACATACGCAAGGGCATGAACCAACAACATGCATGCATGAACACGGTGTGACAAGACAATAATGCGATGGGACAACACATGGTCAGGACAAGAACATGACGGGTGACAACGTGGTTGGGGCAACATAGGAAACGTAGAGGGGCAAATATCAACATCTGTAAAACAACTAACAACATGTGGTGAGGGATAAAACAACATGTGTGATACGACACGGTGGGACATAGACACGAGGCAAGGACACGGCGGGACAAAAGACATGAACAAAATACGTACTTTAATCAAAACCCAAGATCAGAATGAAGCAAAATCGCCAGGTTCATAATCATGAGGCAAAGCCCTCTCATAAAGATATAATCGTTACAAACACAAGTTGAGGAGGACACAAGTTTCAGAACAGATCGAGAGATAAGATTGAAGAAGAGAACAGATCAAAAGATGTGGACAGGAGACATAGTAAAGAGATATAACAAGGAATACCTAAGTACTTGCAACCTGCACACTTAGCAAACATATTACGTATCTATTCTCAAGATAAAAAAATGCATAAAAATAAAAGACATATTTTTGGATTCTTGTAATTTTATGATTTTTTTAGATTTTGACATACTTGATTTTTTTTGGAACAATATTTCATTTTTTTAGAATCTCATTTTTTTGGATTTTGAACAATATCTCAATTTTTTTGGATTTTTGACAATATCTCATTTTTTTTTGATATTTTGAAATAGCAATCCATAGCACCCAAAGACAGGCTCGAACTACCGGCCAGGGATCGCCGTCCCTCCCCTCTCATTAAAGACTTCCCTTGAGCAGGGTGTGCATGTGAGGGTGGCTTACCACAATCAACTGTCTCTAAAGAACGGTGCCCCTACTAAGGCCATACCCAGGATACAACCCAGCCTAAGAGGGAGAAGCAGAAGAAAAATTGGAGACAAGCTCTATGCAGGATGGGAGACATCAGAACTTGACTTCCTTTCAGGGCACTACCCTTCAAAGAGTAGGTCTGTTGCGTCGAGGCTTTATGTCTTTGAGTTTTAGATGCATACTTATCAGGCACGCATGCGACCGGGCTCATGACGTCCCGCGGGGAACTGTACTGCCACTCTTGCCATGCCTTTGATTCATAATTTTTCGTTGATTCATTTTCTCATTTTGGTAGCCCTTATTCGCCAGATATAGCATGAATGCTCACTTTTGAGGGTCAAGACTGCCCCTATTTGAGACCTCTCCCGTATTAGGGAGCACCTAGGTTGGTCATCTCATCCATCCATCTCTTGCCCCTGCACTTGGCCGAGCAGAGAAGAGAAAAGGCCTTTGTACATACCCAAAGTATGGCCAAAGCAGCAACGGTGTTGCACTAGAGAGATCGGCTATGGCTCGCCGTGAAGTGTGTGAAAACCCATACTCAAAAGGTCACCCTCAGTAATTAGGGAAATAAACTAGACTCCCAGCATGGAGTTATCACCAGCCTAAGAATGCTGCAGAAGCGACTTATTTTATTTGACTAATTAAGCAAAATCAACTAAAGCCACTCAACCATGTTTTAAGGAACCAACATTATAAGCGCGTGCAGAAATAACAGAGTAATAGCAATGATAACATGTTTCGGCACAAAATCAAAGATACCTTTACAAATTCATGGCATGGAAACCGGCCTCCTGAAGTGATTTCGATCATCGAGCTTTGATCAACACGAGCTTTGTATTCCTCGCTTGCCAGGATAAAAGGGTGAAAAAGGATAGCAATGTGTAGATATTCCTTGACATGGAGGAGCGGCAGATACCAAACTGGACGAAGAAAGATAAAAAGGAAGAGAGACGAGGGCTAGAACTCCCTCGTTAAGGCACAAAGGCCCTGATGATAAGGAACTGAATACAGAATGAACAGAGATTAACTGAGATCAAGGCGGACTAAAGCCTCGAAAATAGCAAGAAAAGGGTAAGAACCCTGAAAGGGTGAGGAGGAAAGAACAGAAAGACGATGAAAAGATAGCTGTGAAGATAAGGAATAAGGAGAATGATCATCCGACGTGGTCGGAGAAGAAGAGTAGCGATCACCTGCCAGAGGCGGGGAAGAAAATGCATGAACACCCGACAAGGTCGGGGAAAAGAAATGGAAACCACCCGACAAAATCGGGGAAGGATCAGAAAAACCACCCGACAAGGTCGGGAACAAGCACAAGGAATCCCCAACAGGGTCGAGGAAAAAAGATGAGAAGTGAAATCCGGACGTATCCGGGGAGGAAAACTAGACGATGCCCCTGGATTAGGGGAAGAGGAGGACATAGGCCGAGGCCTAGAATGGTGAGGATAGGAGAAGATGGTAGAAATAAGGTCAGGTGGTGGAAGGTACACCACCCACGGATAAGAACCGAGCAGAAGAAAAGATGAGTGGACGGATGAAGGAGAGGAGGAAGTGGACCCCCAAGTGCGCAACTGACGGCTCTTGAACTTATGCCGCCGCCTCTTCTTGATAGAAATCTTCTTGAAACAACTCTGCCGGGCGCGCACTCGGGCCTTCGGGCTTCTTAATCTGTAATACTTCCTCAAATAACGGGCCCACCTAGCAGACGGCCTAGCCCGATCATGAATTTGCAGCTCTGTTGGGACGGTTGCCCCTAGCTGTGCGGTGCCAACCATAGAAAGGCATTCCAGAATAATCAACTCCTTGGGATGAACATCAGGAAGCAATGGAGTTTTGTCGTTCGGCACTAGAACATGGAGCTTTGGCATCTTCACTCGGTAGCTGGGCATGAAGCATAACTCCCTTGTCAGCAGCGCAGGACGGAACTGAGGGAGGGTGATGCGTGGCGTTGACGTGGCCGCCTTACCAATAAGCCGAGAGAGATTGCATAGGACGTACAGAATGTCCTTGAAAAATGTAGAAGATACGGCCAATTACCCCTTGAATGCTGGATTGATTAAACTTTTAGCGGCCGTGTGGGTTAGCACCATCCGAGCGGAAAACTCTTCTGGGCCAGTGAACTGAATAGCAATCAAGCGAGAGGTGATAACAACATCAACAGTGAATTCTCCGATGAGCAAAGAGACTGCCACCGGCCTCGCTTTAGAAGGAACTGGCACCAATGCTAGAGAACTCTTCTTAGCGACCATCTTCATAGCAAATGCGGGCTCATTGTCCCTAGAATAGCCGGGGACCAGGGCTCGGACCGGCATGCGGCGAATGAAATCTTGAAGCTTGTAATGCACAGTCAAAACCTAATTCGGCTCTTTATCTCCCTGGGGACTAGACCCGAGGGGCACCAAAGATGGCGTGTACCTGCTCCGCGAAGTGGGAAGTGGTAGAGGAAGGTTAGAAGGAGGAGGTTTGAAGGGCGCGAGTAGCGATGGTGCAAGTGATGGGGGAATGATGACGATGATGGGCATGGGTGGAGGTAAAGGCAAAAGTGGAGGTGTGGGTTTAGGCTCGGCCTACTCGGGCTCAGGGGATGATGGCGAAAGAAGTGGCATCGGTAGCGGGGATGGTTGCGAAGGTGACGAAACAGGGATTATTACGAGGGGAGGTGATGAAGACAGTAGTGGTGACGGTAATGGGGATAATGGAGAAGGTGATGATGGAGATGTGGCCAATGGAGGTGGCAAAGATAGGGTGGAGAAGGTGGTGACAAAGGGGGTGATGTGGTTGATGGAGATGGTGAAGGTAAAGAGGAAGGAGGTGAAGGTAGGGGTGGGGAAGAAGGAGGAGAGGAAGGTAGTGGCGTAGTGGGGGAAGTGGCAGGTGGTGGCACTCTTCGGTGTATCTTTACAACACATCGAGAGGCGTTGGGGACAGGTGTGGTGGCGGAAATGGAGGGTGAAAGAGAAGTTGCCCGAGCGGAGGCTGGGGTAGGTAAAGGTGGTGGAGGAGATGGGATGAGGGAGGAAGAAGTGGGTAACGGAGTAGGTATCTTATCAACTGAAGAAACACCATGGTGCCCCTGGTCTTGGAGTGGAGACAGTTGCCTAGGTGGCACGGCTTGCTGCTGAGATCTGAAATAACTTGGCGTATGATAGCCCAATCAATCATCTTCTTATCTTCCAAGCTGTAAACAAACTCCCGGAACTCGGGGCAGTCCTCGATCAAATGCCCCTGTTGATGATGGAATTCACAGAAATGGAGCAAATTCCCGACCGCGGGTCGGCAAGGCATAACCGGAGGGAGTTGCAACGCATGGGTGGCCATCAAAGCCCTGAAAACATCTGTAAGAGATTCCGGCAACAAAGAGTAAGAAGCCCGCTTCGGGCAAGGTGGATGCCAAGGGGTATAAAAAGGTAATGGGGATGGTAACGGAGGTTGCGTAGCTAAGGGGGATTGCGTAGGTGAAGGCGGAGGGCCAGTAAGTGAATGAGATGGAGGCGTATAGGGAGTTGGAATATAGTGGACGGCATCCACCCGCTCAGAGTGTAGTATTTCCTTGACCAGGGTTAGAGGTTCATGCAGGTGTGACTGAGCGGAAGGCCGACTCGTGGAGGGATATGTAGTGGAGGGCTGACTCGTGGTGGAGGGCGGAGGGAAAGTGTACGTAGAAGGCGAATGTGGAGGAGACTCATGGTCAAAGGAAACTAGGAGTTGTTGGCTAATGAAGCGGGCTTGACTGTAAAGTTGTTGCCATGATGTAAAATCATTCAGGGCTAAGATGCACCTGAGCTCGGGCGTTGCATTAGAAATAACCATCTTGATCTGCTCGCCCTCCGGAATATGCCCCGGGACTTGCGTGGCCAGGCGACGCCAGCGGTCGGCAAAGGTAGAGAACTCCTCGCCGGGCTTCATCTTTTCTTGGGCCAGATCAACCATAGAATATCTGGGCCCAACCTGGTCCTGGTACTGCTGAATAAATCTTACTTGGATGGTTTGAAAGTTCATCATCTGCTCTTGTGGGAACGTGAAGAACCAATTCTTGGCCGAGCCCTCTAAAGATAGGCCAAACAAATAGGCCATCAAGCGTTGATCATGCTGGAATTGGGCCGACTCATATAGGAAATCCTTCAAATGGACGTAGGGGTCACCAATTCCACCATAGCGATGATATGCAAGAATCTGTGAACGTGGTGGAAGATGAAGACCTTGAAATGCAAATGGAATATCCAAAGAAGTTTGAGGATTGATTCGGCATTACAATTCATCAAGCTGGCGTTGGGCCTGAGCGAACATCTCCTCGATAGGAAAAGTCTGAGAAGGATATGGGCAAGCCCGAGCAAGAGATGATGAATTTAAACCAGGATAATGATGATGGGCCGGATAAGGGGACCCAACCTGGGAAGAAGGAAAGCCCATTCTGGGAATGGAGGAATGCATGGGCTTGAAAGAATCGTGTATGTAGGAATGAGAGTTGATTGGGCTAGCAGCAGCGCGGGCGGGATAAGAAGGCATGTTAAAAGAATAGGGTCCAATGGAGGAATACGGAGATGGGCCCGCATGGGAAGAGGAATCCACACGGGGGTAAGAAGATGGAGAAGTATAGGAATAAGGTACAGGGGAAAAATGCTCCATGGGGAGAATATGGACTTTATACAGTGAACTTCAAATGAGTACAAGAAGGAAAATGACCCTAAGACGAATGCAACTAGATGGAGACACACAAAGATGAACTAGACCAAATGAGCCTAAATCTGACACAAGAAGATGAAAATGATGACATGCAACATGCAATGGAGGGAAGAGATGAGAAAAGAATGAACCAATTACCCAATCAGATTCTAAATGATGCGCGAAAATTTTTTATAAGTTCCCTTTTAGGACCTTAGTGGATTAATTAAGATGTGAATTCACTCAACCACAAGGTACCTAACCAGGGTGGGGGACAGGAAACTGGCAGACTCTTCGGGACTCTCTCTCTCTCTCTCATGAATGCAGTCCCTAGACTGGAGGATGATGTGGTGCAACCTGCCCGACGTCCGTGTGGGAATCCACGGCTCACGGGGACTTACGGAGGTCCTCGGCAAGGTCCCCTAGTCGGCTCCAAAGAGTATGGAGACAAAAGGAAACCCTACCTAGGTAGGAATGCAACTACTAATGAGAGTGTATGATCCTATGTGCACCGGAGTGCATGCAAAATCTAGCCTAGAAACTAGCAATCAATGATCGATCAAATATGTAAGAGATGAAAGCAAGTATACAACAATGATATAAGAGCAGGGGGGAGATCAGTAATCAGCACCAAGTATCATGAAAATCATATAATGTGGCAATGAAAATTAAGCACGGGTGCACTGTAGCAAGACAAGGACGGTCCTTGTAAGACCGCTCAGGGAGATAGACGGTCTATGTACAATCGTATAATCCAGAGAGTAACGACAAAGTACAGGAGACTCAGAAAACGGTAGAATGACAGAGACAGAAAATAGAAGCATACTAGGATAGACGGTCTACTAACAGCCGCGTCAGATCTAGAACGGACCTTAAACAACCGCATGACATGAATCCACCCAACACCGTGAAGGCAGAAGCGTACCTGAGCCATCACGATGGACGGGTG
This sequence comes from Amorphophallus konjac, assembly GCA_022559845.1. Classification (NCBI taxonomy): domain Eukaryota; kingdom Viridiplantae; phylum Streptophyta; class Magnoliopsida; order Alismatales; family Araceae; genus Amorphophallus; species Amorphophallus konjac. The sequence goes on along the minus strand of CM040122.1, from coordinate 85,509,638 downwards.
AAGATAGGCCGTAGAGCTGATGAACGGGCGACAGGAGACCGCTCGAGACTGCAGGCTGGGGGGAGAAGTGGCACTGTTTGCAGAGAAGGATGGTTGACATACGGCCGCACAATAGTTGGACGGCGTCTGGAGAGCCGTACATGCTCTAGAGGACAGAGACCGCGCCAAGATCAACCTGAAATCACTTCAAAAAGAGGACTAACAAAGCAGAAGAGAGGGTCAGCAAGCCACTAACACGACAGGCACTAGGTGTCCCATCGTGATCACCAAAAAATGAGCTGTTGATATGTTCTTCTACTTTCTTTCTCTTTAATACCGGCTCAAAAGATCTCTTCTATCCCTTCTACTAAATCGAGATATGAAATGAATGTGAACAGTAGAAGGAGAACAAGAGGGTGTAAACAACTGATCGCCACCAAGATGCCGAACGTGATGAACATGCCGTACCTTGGAAAGAGGGAGAGGTACTCATCTGTTGTGCAGCGCTGTAAAGATATACGGCTCAGGAAGAACCACCCGTAAGATGCACGGTCTCACGACAGACCGTCTAAGAACGCTGCAGAGGACGTGGGATGAAGCACTCCTGGCAGTTGAGCGGCTCTATCATGACCGTAGGAAGAAGAAGGATGGTCGAGGTTGAACCGTACGTCTCCTTGAACGGATGGTATAGAACCGCGCAAGACCACCACGCCATAAGTTACAAAGGGTCCATCCAACCTCCACCCTCTCCGGCCGGCCAGAGGGGATGGGCCTCGTGCTAGGGATTGCTGACCTGCAAAAATGATGTGAAGAAGATAGAAGAAACCCAAGATTAGAACTGAAAAGTGTAGTAAATGTCAAAATAACAAGAAATGAACATGAATAAGTGGAAAGGGGGATACCTGGGGGATTTTAAACCCCTAGGGTGTCACAAACGTGGGTGGGTGTGTGCATGGTAATGAAGGTGAAGAAAACTGTGGGGAGAAAGTGAGAAGAGTGATACATGCAATGAAAAAAATGGACAAAACCTATCAAACACACAAGACTTAAAAACTAGACTACTCCCTGAACCGAAGGCTTATATGGACGTGGAAAGCCTCCCTCCTTGGTGCTAGGTCACTCAAGAATGCGGCAGGGCTTCGCCGTCGACCAAAAATCTACCCCCCTTTCAAACCCGGCCTCTAGGGTCTATTTATAGAACACCTAAAGTCCTAGCTTGGAATTAGGGTTTAGAAGCATTTTCAGGTCAACAAAAGATGAAGATAATTCAATTATCTTTCATCTGGAAGAAATGGCACTCGAAATGGTTGATGATTCATGGATAAATGGCTGGATAAAGTTGGGGATAAATCTATGAGGAGAGAGAGAAAATCTGTTGAATCTTCAGCAATCGAGTAGATGAACGGTCTAACGATAGACCACACATCCATATGGGCGGCCCATTCTAGGCCGTCCAACCTCGTCGGTGGAAATTCAAATAAATATCAAATATTATCCAAATATCCGTCGAACTGACCGAATAGTTCACCGCTGGACTCTCATAAATGAACGGTTGATAGCAGACCTTTCAAAGGTAGAGCGGCCAAAAGGAAACCGTTCTAGCCTTATCGGTGATAAATAGATTAATTGGATAATTATCTGAGAAAACCACCAAGCGTAGGACTCTGAGAGACGAGCGGCTACCACCCGTCCGTCCATTGTGTTGAACGGCTAGGGGAAGACCGCATAAATACTTGTCGGTGGAAATTTAGAAATCTAACCAAAATATTCCAAAATATCTGGACGGCCTACTATAAGCCGCACATTTGTTGAGCGGCCAGGGATGAACCGTACATGTACATGGGAGCTTGAAACTCATAGAAAAGCTCAATCAACCATAACCACAGCCCATTAAGCCCAGAATTGAAACAAACATAACCAGAGAGGGAGGCTACCTATAAAATTGGCCCAAAACGTGCCTCAAAACAGCCCCAACGGGTGATGGACAACTCGAGACATCAACAAATGGGAGTAAGAGGAACGACTCAACTTATCGGCAAAAAACAGGTGTGAACACATAGTAATTCCAACCCTCTAAAATATTGTTGTTAGCTGTACAGCACAGGGCAGATTTCTCCTGCTCCGTATACAACTGTCCATAATCTGTAGAATAATCTCTGGAATATAGATCTGATGATTGTTGAACAGGCAGGAGAAAATGAACCACTGGGTTTCTGTTAACCGACTCCTGCCACCCCCTTGTAGGGTAATCATGGTTGTACACATGTGGTGCAGGAGACGATGTAAGGGAGGAAACCTGTTGGTGTCAAAGTATTTGACAAGAGTTTGGGTTTCATCCTGAGGGTTCCGGGCTTGCCTGTCAGGATGGTGTAGGCGGCAGACAAATCAATGTCAAATTCAGATTCTATAAGCCCATCTCGTGGAATATGTAAAGCTATGTGAAGAAGCTTTATTGAAAGTTTGATTTTGACCCCTTTCACCTCAGTCCAAAGGGCTTTGTGGTTCTGGTCATAGACTAGGTTTTTGTAGAACTGCTGCACCAGGAATGGGTAATTCACCCTATGTTCAGACAAAAACCTCTTCCATCCTTGGAATTCGAGGAGGGGCAATAGTTCAGGAAAATTATCAAGCATGTGACGGTCACTGAAATCTACATACCTAGGAAACAGTATTCTTATGGGGTCACTCTCCTCTTCCCTGACAGTGGAAGTAGCACTCGGCTGCTGAGATGTTGGCTGTACCTTTCCTTTCCCTTTTTTTGTTGCAGACATGCGTTTCCTCTTGGACGGTTGTTCTTGCGATGTGCCCTTGTCGCTGTTAGAACCCTGGGCTTCTGCAGCTCTCCTTTTGGCTAGTTCAGCAGCTGGTCTGTCCTCATTGCTCTTTGAGCACCCTTCCCTGTGTGTTTTCTTTGCTGCAAGGGCTTGAGCGGCGGCCTTCTTGGATGATGCCGCATCCTTCCTCTTGCCGCGGGTGACCGAAGGAGCCATGGTGAGGGCGGAAAGAAGGAAGGGAGGGTGACGGAGGACTGCTAGAGCTAGCTGGGAAGATGGTTGCATAAGCGGATGGAGACGGAGAGAGGTGTCGACCTCCGCGGTGAGGACGTGCAGACGTGCCGGAGAAGGGATTTACGAAAGAGGGTTTTTCAAATGGTAAGGTAAAAAGATGCGAGATTCACCGTTCATTTAAAAAGAAAACTTGAGATTTTTCTTATGAAAAAGAGCACCTTTTAGATAAGAAATGTTGAAATACCCCTGTCATTATTTTAAACGGTTTAAGGCATATAAGATCAATTTAGAGGAATAAGGGATTAAGAGAAACTGTGTTTTGCAACAAATAATAAGATGAAAATATTGAAGTGAAGTCTGAGGTGTCAACCAAGCCTATTAATCATACTCATTAAGTTCATTGGGCAAGATTGGGAGAAAAAGAAGCAAGTATTGAAGATAAACAAAAATACCCCTTTTATTTGAAGTAAAGTATAGAGTCAGCCCCAAACCATTTTTTTATTAAATTAAAACAGTCTGATATAGTATTCACTTTTTGACACAAGGAAACACATTGTTCAGACGCCAGAGTCCCTGGTTACTCAGTGTAGCTTATCTTTCTATTCATTTTTTTTATCAGAGTTGGCAGTCTTCATCATGACTAGATTTATCTGCATTTCATTGATGCAAGGTCTAATTTCTCTGAAGATGATGCCATTGCTATGAGATTATTGCACTATGGTGTTAGAAGGCGTATTCTCTAGGTGGCTTCACATTAGGGAATTTGTTTAGGGACAATACATGCTAGCATTTCTTAAACCAAAGAGCCTTTTTACAACCAATTTTCGGACGCTTAGGCTATGGTTATTTGCAAAGACTTGATGAATGTTTTAACCCTATTATGAGTGCAAATATGGTGCAACTTAACACAATTATCAGCCAAATTGAGGATCATAAATAATAAACCATTTTCATAATCAGAGGTAGTCCAGAATAACTTAGCCAAGGTTGTAAGAAGTATTAAAAACATTCTCAACTCCCCCTAAATTAATGACCGATGATCAAGCAATGATTGGAAGCAATGGTTCAGAAGCAAAAGATGTGATGAAGAAATCAAGAAGGCAGTGATAAGCTGGGGTGAATAGAGCAGAATGACTCTCCATTGATCACATACCCATGAGTGGCTGAGTGATAGTGTCGACACTTCCTGTGAGGGTGTCGACTTGCATGTGTAGGCACAGACCTTGACAAACCTGCATAGACTTTCATTAAGGTATCGGCCAGTAAGTGTCGACACGTTGCTAGAGTGTGTCTACATGTTCAAGTGTTTTTGCACAGCCAGAGTCTCTGATTCTATCTATCTTTGATTGCTCCATTTCTGAAATACTTCTGCCAATTTCTGACACTAGCTCCTTTGACTTTCTGATTTCAATCAGTCCACCAAAAGAACTTTCCTTCTTGCTGCCAGTGAGAAGTGTTTTATTTGATCTTAAAGCTTTAAACATGCTCATGCACTCAAGTTTAACTAAACAGATCTTAATATGCATTTCTGACTCACGGTACTTGGCGGAGGTCAATCCTCACGCATGGTGAGAGTTTCCTGACACACATAGCCTGACTTTCCACAACTCATCATTTGAGATACCATGTAGTCAACAATATGATATGCAATGCAAAACAATCAAAATGCACACAAGCTCCCCCTGAATGTGACCACCATTCATGAAATAGTTTATTCAAACAATAGACCAGTTCTAGACAAATCAGATATGCTTGCAACCATCATAACAAGGACAAGTAACTTGTGCATTAAAAAGGAGTAAATAGCTCAAACTTGAGTTGATTGAGGTCTGCATAGACCTAGCTTTTTCCTTAAGGTTGAAAACCTATCATTGCTTAAGGGTTTTGTGAAAATATCTGCAAACTGATTTTCTGAGTGAACAAAATGGAGCTCAAAATGATTTTTAAGGACTTCATCCCTAATGAAATGATGCCTAATTTCTATATGCTTAGTCCTAGAGTGCATGACTGGATTTTTTGCAAGATTTATACCACTTTTGTTATCACATAAAATGGGAACACATCCAAGATCTATTAGATAGTCTTGGAGTTGGTCTTTGATCCATAGTACTTGGGTGCCAAAACTCCCTGCAACAACATATTCTGCCTCTACAGTGGAGAAGGCAACCGAGTGCTATTTCTTGGAGGCCCAAGAAACCAAATACCCACTCAAGAATTGGCAATAGCCACTAGTGCTCTTGCGATCCAATTTGCAACTAGCATAGTCTGCATCTGAATATGAAATGAGTGAAAGCTCACAGGATGCAGGATACCATAATCCCAGATCTTGAGTGCCAGCAAGGTATCTAAAGATATGCTTGACAGCAGTCAAGTGGGATTCTCTAGGAGTAGACTGAAATCCAGCACAAAGGCTAACACTAAACTGAATGTCTGGTCTAGATGCAGTTAAGTAGAGTAATGATCCGATCATACCTCTATACTTCTTTGCATCCACAAGTATACCTTGTTCATCTGCATCTAGTGAAGTGCCAGTCCCCATTGGAGTTCCTAATGGTTTGCAGTTGGTCAGGTCAAACTTTTTCAACAACTCTTTCACATATTTGGCTTGATTGATGAAGCAACCTTCATTGCTTTGATGTATCTGCAAGCCAAGAAAGAATTGAAGCTCACCCATAAGACTCATCTCAAACTCATTAGTCATGAGTTTAGCAAAATCCTCACACATTTGAGATTTTGTGGACCCAAACACTATATCATCTACATAAATATGAGCCAACAAGATGTCCTTTCATTGTCTCTTGGTGAATAGTGTCTGGTCTACATTACCTCTTGTATACCCTTGTTCGGTGAGGAATGAGCTTAGTCTGTCATACCAAGCTCTGAGTGCCTGCTTCAAGCCATATAGAGCCCTATCCAACTTATAAACATGATCTTTGAAATGTGAACATTCAAAACCAGGGGGTTGCTCTACATAAACTTCTTCTTTAATTAAACCATTTAGAAAAGCACTCTTAACATCCATTTGCTGCAATTTGATTTTATGAGAATATGCAAATGCAAGCAAACTTCTAATGGCCTCCATTTTGGCTACAGGGTAAAAGAATCTTCGAAATCTATGCCAAACTCTTGATTATACCCCTGAGCCACCAATCTAGCTTTATTTCTTGTTATCTTACCATCTTCACTTAGTTTATTCCTAAAGACCCATTTAGTACCTATGACAGATTTTTCTTGGGGCCTAGGAACAAGATGCCACACATTGTTTCTTTCAAATTGGTTTAATTCATCATGTATGGAATTTATCAAGTTGTCATCTTTTAAGTGTTGAGTCTCCTGGAATGATTTTGATGATAAAAAAACTCAGAGTTAAGGTTTTATCTCAGTCTGTGTCAATGGAATCAAAACACGAGTCAAGAGGGTTTAAGTTTGAGTTTAAATATCATGTGGAAAGCTCACAAGTTCTATTTGAATCAATGTTTTTCAAACTGAGTTAATTATGTCAAAACAAACCCCAAAATGCATGAAACAATCATTCGCTTAAAGCCATTGTCATTTTGATATATTTCATTGGGCTAACAATTCAATTTTGTAGGACTGGGCCATTTCGGTCGACCAACACCCTAGGGCTGGTCGACCAGAATTCCCAGAAATGAAAAATTCCCAACTTTGCTGGTTTCGGTCGACCAATGGGCAGTGGCCGGTTGACCAGAATTTCTAGAAACGAAAAACTCCCAATTTTGCAGGTTCCGGTCGACCGCTCCAGTGCCTCTGGTCGACCGACCCTTTCGAAGCCCCTTTTGTTGAACTTCCAATCCAAGCACGAGGAGAGATTCTCTCCCCCATTTGTTTAAGCCTATTGCCCTCAATTAAAGAGTGATTTGTGGATCTGGTCTGGGGGTTGTCTTCTGACCTTCCAAGATCTATAAAACATCTCATTGGGGTCATAAACCCTAAGGCTTTTCAAGAAAGAACAAGGGGAGGCTATCAAGGAAGAGGGTGCTGGTACTATAGGCGTGAACAGTGATCCGTGGGGAATTCTTCATCCAAGAGCTAAAGTTTTCAAGGGCAAATCTGCATCCAAATCAAGTGGAGATCGAGCTGAGAGCAAGCTTCATCCCATACCACCTTCATCAATTAAGGGGGAGCTTGTTTTGTGTTTCTATTTTTTTTGTTCTTCTTCTTCCATTCTTGTTTGAGCTGAGTTGTGTCTTCTTGTAACCTTCAATCACTTGTGTGTGTGTGGATCTAGACAGATCCGTGTGTGTGTGTGAGTTCTTCATTGTTCTTCACCGTTATTATGTGTCGGTGCTCTTGCACCTTCGTGGGAGTTCTACACTCTTCACGTGTGTGTGTGTGTGTTGTTGATCTTGTAACTTCCTACATGATAGTGTGTGAATCCTCATCGTGTGTGAGGGGTGGACGTAGGTTGCAGTTGTTGCATCCGAACCACCTAAAAATCATGGTGTTCTATGTGATTTGCTCCTTATCTCCTACCTCCTTTCTGCTCTATCTCATTTGCATATTGCGTTATCACATACCTTTGTTTAGATCTAGCTTTACTAACCTTCTATGGGAGATCTCTCGTATATCAAAAGGTACCTTTTGATCGACACGGTTAGTCCTGTCGGGAGGAAGATATCTTATGTGAGAGAATCTTCAGATTCTCGAACTCCACCTGGTACCAAAGAACTGCTATCGGGGTTGTTTTAGCTAGATTCTTTTTGGATTTCTTCAGATCTATTCTTGTTTGTTGATTGCTCTTCATATATATTTTCAATCTTTTAAAAGTTCTTAAAATCTGTTATCACCCAATTCACCCCCCTCTTGGGTGGCATTGATCGCGGGAATTCATTAAGGCCTCTACAATGTTTTTGGGTTTAGTTTGGGACACGAGAGCAAGTTGTTCAATTTCATCCATAATTCTAAAATGAGACCTGATTTTAGTTCGGTCATGCAGATTACCTAAGATGTTTTCTAAAGGATGATCTTTTAACACTCTTAGATCAGGTTGAGTGTTACCTCCATCTGCATCAGTGACCGGAGCATTGCTTGACTCTCCTTGGTCTTCATTTGCTTGTGTCTCCTCGTGTGGAAGTTCTTCCTTTCCTTTTATGTTCAGAAATTCCCCATCATCATCTTCCCTGCAAGTGTTGTCATGATTAGTCTCATCAAAAGTGATGTGAGGGGACTCTTCCACACATAGGGTCTTAAGATTATAGACTTTATAAGCTCTAGACTATGAACGCACTTTTTATTAATTAATTACGATCTATGGTTATTGGGTTTGTTAAGTGTGTGGGCGTGCCAGTCACAAAGGTGACGATCTATTGTGCGCTTGATCTGACTAATCAGACGATTGTGTAGTTCGTGTCGGGACTGAGAACCCGCCGTATCGTGAAGGCTACGACGTTAATTACATCCCCTCAGAGAGGGGAAAACCCTTGATTGATTGCCAGGAAAGGGGGGCCCGATGGCCTGAAAATTAATTGCATAAAAACCTATTAAGAAATGCTGAAGTCCTCGTACGAGGGTGTGAAGAAAGTATCTGAGCTCATGTTGGTCATGTGTTGACCATTTAATGTTCGGACGAATGTCCGGCTTGAGAATAGCATAATCGTCGCGGGAAGACCGGAGCATGTGTACATCGGGATACGACAAATTTATTGTTAAAAGGAAGGGAAACGTTCAGTTAAATCTTGGTTAGGGGGGCAGAAACTGATAAGTTTGTCGGCCCGGTGCAAGATCGAGCTACGACCATACTGTGGTGGGCCCCCCGCGGTCAAAGTCAGGCTCTCGTGGGCATCGTCAATGTTTCCGGTGCCAAGGGGGGCAACGGGAGGATGTCCTGGGACCAGATCTGAGAACCAATGTGCGTTCAAAGGGAGCGGGCTATAGGCCGAGGATATGGGTCAGGCAATGACCATGGTTGGGGCGAACCCGAGGTCCAAATGCGACTACGAAGGTCTTATTGATATTCGCATGAAAAGGGTCCGGGGTTGGCCAGAACCTTCTCGTTCTATTCAGATTTTGTCGGTCACTCATGGACCATTTTATGTTCAGACGAAGGTCCGTGTTTATAGCGTAAGAGACGGTGACAAACCATACAAATGTCTGCTGCGCGTGCGGCAAGTTTAATGAAAATGCGGGATTAGATTAATGGTCTATTGGCCCGAGATGGCTGCAGGACTATGGCCATAACGGGGTTTCTGAGGACCACGTCCAATGCCATGGGGCGTCATTACTTTTCTCTTCAAACACGGTCCGGGGAAGCGGATTGTTAAGTGTGAAGCCCGAACTCACCAACGTGGGCCCTCGCACGCGGATCGACCTGCGCGGTCAGGTCAGGGGTCAAGGGGGCAGCGCCCCTTGCGGGGGTTTCTGGGGGCAGTGCCCCCGAAACAAAATTTGATTATACAAAGGGTGATAGTGTTTGTACTTATGACTTGGGGTGCGCTAACTTGGTTATAACATTTTTTATTATCATTGTTCCAATCATTAAATTATGTGGTTTGCTCTCACATGAATGGTTTATGTGCTTTCTTTTCTTTCTACTAACCTCAAGCCTTCTGTTTTCTTTTATTTGGTTAATTGTCCTTTTACGAGGCACGCTGGATTAGCATCAAGAGGAGGGCGCGCCGGTTTAGCCACAAGGAGGGGGGGCGCTGGTTCAAGGCCATGGGAGGAGGCTCGCCGGTTTAAGGTGGCAAGGGGCGCACCGATTAAAGTAAGGCAAAGGGGGCGCGCCAGTTTAAGGAAGGCCAAGGGGCGCGCCGGAATAGGTGGAGCAATGGGGCGCGCCGGAATAGGCTCAATGATGAATGGCGCGCCGGATTAAGGAACTATTCATCCCAAGATTTCGAAAGTGGTTTTGAGTGTGGGGTTAAACCGGCGCGGGGGGGTACCGCGCCGGATTAACTCGCGCCAGATTAAGAGCGCGCCGGAATAGCATCTGTGGGTTTTATTTCATTCTGTTTGTGCTCTGTTTCTTCTTTCTGCTTTTGTTCTTGTTTCTTCAACCTGCAGATTGACTTTGATTGTTTGGATTGTTCGTTTAATCGACACTTTAAATCAATGGAATGATTGTTATCACTTGTTGATGTGAGTGAGCACCTATGATTGAATGTTTTACTGGAAGGGTTTGTTATGCAGGGACTCATGACTTCAGTTTTGATTCAGAGGCTTCGGACACACGATGTTCTTATGCTCAGAGAATTTGGTCTGTTCATTTGTTCTTAAGTGTTCTCGTCTTGGCGAAATTTGGGCAGCATCTCCCCTAGACTGGGAGTTGCCAGAGAAAAATAAGGAACACCAAACGGATAACTCCGGGGTGAACCTCAAATCTAGACCTCATGGCGGTAGAAAAACCCAGACGTGAGTGTTAGAAAGCTCGAGGACTAGCCTTCAAGAGCTCTCACAACTCACGGGTGATGATTTCATGGAACGGGACAGATGTAGGCCATAGGTGGCCATGAATGTTCACCCTTTGAACGGGTTCCCTTAGAGTTCATGCCACAGAAGGGCAAGCTTCCGAGGACCCCAGGTGATTTAAAAAACTGGGAGAAAGAAAACGAAGAAACGGGGGAGAGATCAGAGCAATAGAATGCTATTTACGCCCACAAAAGACACTCTTTTATTCATCCTCAAGGGGAAAGGAGGGAAGAGAGGTACAAAAGGAGATCTACCCCCAAAGCACGGGGAAGAATACAACGGAGAAGATAAAAGAAAAAGAACAAGGCGTTGAGGTGGGAGAAGAAGAAGATACACCGGTGGGGGAGAAGAAGGAACAGAGCACAAGCTCCTCCCCCTCTCTCCCCTCTCTCTCCTTCACCCTCTCTCCCTTCTTTCTTCACCTTGTAGATGGGAATGGATGTAGCTTCTTCTTCTCTTCGGACGTTGGGGACCTTAGCCGAACCAGCCAGCCTTCCCTTCAGCCTCTCTCTTTTCCAGCCTCTTCCTTCTTCGAGCTCTCTCAATACTGCCCCTTTTATAGAATGGCCAGCCTGGGAGGGTTCCTGCCACTTCCACCTCGTCCGCAACAAAGTCGGGAGTTGACTCGATGCGCTGGACGATGCTGGTTCGCGCCGTACGCTGTCGTTCATCCGAGGACGGGATGTTCGCAGGTTTGCTGGGGGTTGCTTCGCCATTGTCGCTTCTGTGCTGTCGAACGGAGGCGGAGACAGAGCGTCGGGCATTCAATGTTCTCTGCACATCATTAAACAGATCATCGGTATGCCGACGAGACAGGATGGGGTTAAACCGGCACGGGGGGTGAGCGCGCCAGATTAAGGTGAAATGCAAGGGAAAGGGTGCGCCCCGATTTAACCCATGATGAAGGGGAAAAAGGGCGCGCCGGTTTAACCCAAGATGAAGGGGCGCATTGGTTTAACCCAAAATGCAAGGGGCACGCCGGTTTAACCCAAAATGCAAAGGGGCGCGCCGGTTTAGATGAAGGTCGCGCCGGTTTAGACTTTGTCTTGGCTTCGCGGCCCTTTGGACGAACATTTATGCTCTCGGAAAACTTCGACTGCAATGCTCCTGCTCTGAGGTGTTCAGCTCGAAGCCTCCGAGTCTCGGTTTAGGACTCTGAGTAGTTTTCGGCACGTGCCAAACCTGTGTCTGGATCACCGAGTTTCTTCCTGATTCGGCTTTCGGCATCGCCAGTCGGGGAGCTGTGGCCATCCCTTTTGCTCGAGGCGCTTCCTTATCGAACGGCGGAGCACCCAGTACGTACTCGTCCTGCTTAGATGGGGTGTGGAATTTATTCGGCCTTTTCGTCTTCGACTTGCTCTTGAGATGTCGAGACGTCCGTGCCACAGGAACATTCTTTTTTTTCTCTCTTTTTTTGACGTCCACATAGACCTATCTGAATATCCAAGGAATATTCCTTCTTCACTCTTGGGCTCAAACTTGTCTAAAACTCTTTTATCATTGTTATGAACAAAACACTTTGACCGAAATACTTTCATGTGAAAGAGAGATGGCATTTTACCTTTCAGCAGCTCATAAGGAGTCATTTTGGTGAGTGGCCTTACCATTGAGCGGTTGATGATATAATATGCAGTGTTTACCGCTTCTGCCCAAAATCTCCTTGGTAGTTACTTTTCAGCAAGCATTGTGCGTGCCATCTCTATGAGAGTTCTGTTCTTCCTTTCGACCACCCCATTTTGTTCAGGGGTTCTTGGTGATGAGAACCTATGATTTATTCCTTCAGTCCTGCAAAGATTATCAAAATCAGTATTTTCGAATTCACCACCATGGTCAGAAAGTATAGTAGAACTTTTGAACTTACCATCTTGCTATAATTTCTACTATACTTTTTGACCATGGTGGTCAATTCGAAAATACTGATTTTGATAATCTTTGCATGAAGAGTGCCTGAAACTCATCAAATGCGTCATTTTTATGTGCAAGATAAAACACCCAAGTGAATCTAGTAAAGTCATCTACTAAAACATAGCCATATCTTTTACCACTTAAGGTAGCTATTTTGGTTGGAACAAACAAGTCCATGTGAATTAGTTCAAGTGGTTTAGATGATAGGTTTTCAGTTCTACTTTTAAATGACTTTCTAGTTTGTTTTCCTTGAGCACAAGCATCACAAATTTTAAAATTCAGTTTGAATTTTATTTCAGGCAAACCTGTAACAATTGAATGCTTCACCAATTTATGAAGGGTATTGTAGCAGGCATGACCTAGTCTACGATGCCACAAGCATGCTAATTCAGACTTAGGTGCAGCAAGACAAAGATTTATGTGAGCAGGGCCATCTAAGTCAATCATATACACATTGTTGACTCTTTTACAAGAAAACTTGGTTTCTTTTGAATTAGGTGCAAGATCCTACATTCATTAGAGTCAAAGACTACAGTGTGACCTTTATCACACAGCTGACTTATGCTCAACAAATTATACTCCTGACCATCAACAAGCAATACATTATCAATTGAGTTGGAGGGGTTCTTACCAACTTTACCTGTACTAATGATCTTTCCTTTGTTGTTCCCTACAAACGTGACATGTTCAGCTTCCTTTTCTACTAGGAGACAGAATTTGGTTTTGTCTCCAGTCATGTGTCTTGAGCAGCCACTGTCGAGATACCAGCGATTGTGCATGGCTACAAGACACTCCTGCACAACGAACTAAGTGACAATGTTTGGAACCCATGGACAATTGGGTCCCAATAATTTCTTCAACTCTGTAAAACAAGATAACACAGACTTTGAAATCCATACTTTCTTAACATTATTGTTTTTCTTGCTTTGCTGGAAGTTCTGGTTTTTCTTTTCTTCTTTAACATTCCTTCTCTCTCTTTTAGCTTCTTGGGCCTTATGGGTTTTTGGAATGTTAAAGGAGGATTGTTTGTTGGACCATCTATTCCAATTAGTTGGTCTGGAGGTATAGGAGGTGTCATAGTACCTAGGGTGTTGAGGTTGGGTAGACCTATGACCATAGAGTTCATGACTACCCCAGACCCACGAAGGTGTCGACCTGTCAGAGGCGAAGTGTCGACCTCTCCCCTCTTCTGACCATGTACACTGGTCTCTAGATGAGGGATGTGTCGACCTCCTATTTTGAAAGTGTTGACCTGTCTCTCGT